>CM074951.1:14327290-14355367 GCA_037577455.1 Pangasius macronema
AGAATGGTCAAAAATTCCTATAAACACACTCCTCAACCTTGTGGACAGCCTTCCCAGAAGAGTTGAAGCTGTAATGCTGCAGAAGATGGACTGACATCATATTGAACCCTATGGGTTAGGAATGGGATGGCACTTAAGTTCATATGTGAGTCAATGTATGTTGTAACTTATTTATTTTTCTATAAAAAGGGATTTTTCTAAAAGTGAATTAAAAATACAATATTAAAGTGTCACTTCCACCTTTTACAAGACTCTACTTTGGTTTCATTTACATCACAAAAATCTGCAATTTTAACAGGGGTGTGCAGACTTTTTATATCCATTGTAGTAGCATTGATTAGCAGGATTTGTCTGAGCTAGATGCATTTTATTTGAATTAAATGAATGTGAGGTTTATAGCTCCATACTTCCTAGAAAGAAACAGCTGGAGATTAAGTTTAGGAGAGACTAAATAACTACAAATGCATGAAACTTGAACCAAGCTTTCATTTTATACGATATGGCCAAAAGTTTGTGGACACCTGACCAATCACATTCATATGTGCTTACTGAACATCCCATTCCAGATTTATTCCCCCTTTTCTGTTATAATAAGTTCCATTCTTCTGGGAAGGTTTTCCACTAAATTTTGGATTGTGGCTGTGGGGATTTGTGTTCATTCAGCCACAAGAGCATTCGTGATGTCAGGCTCTGATGTCGAGGTGAGGAGGCCTGGGGTACCATCAGTTTTTCAGTTCATCCCAAAGCTGTTCAGGGGGTTTGAGGTCAGGGCTCTGTGCAGGACACTCGAGTTCTTCAACTCCAACCTTAAACACACCATGTCTTCATGGAGCCCACTTTGTGCACAGGGGCATTGTCATGCTGAAACAGGTTTGGGCCTCTTAGTTCAAGTGAAGGGAAATTGTAATGCTGCAGTATACAAAGACATCCTATACAATTGTGTGCTTCCAGCTTTGTGGAAACAGTTTGGGGAAGAACCACATATGGGCATGATGGTCAGGTGTCCACATACTTTTGGCAATATAGTGTATGTCTGTAAAACTGACACTTCATAGCTGTTTGTTGGAAAAATATTGTATATTACAAATATTTAGGTGAACTAAAAGTATTTGGAGAATAGACTAGGACTCACTTAAGTACTTGTGTACTGTGGACTGATATAAGCCTCATTTTGAGTAGAGTCAAGGGCCCCTGCACCACTCCCAGATCATACTGGAGATTATGTTGGCTCTCATTTCCATGTTGAAGATTATATTGTCTGTCTGTCATTTCAATGTTTACCAGACAGGAATGCATACCAAGAATGAAAATTATAAAGCATGAATACCTCTGCCAAGGCAGGCAGACTATGATCAGGCGAGCTTGTCTGAAGTAATTTTATTCTCCATGATACCTCAAGTATTCTTTTTTTTTTTTATCACTGTTGTCACGCTGATAGGCGAGACAAAAGAAGAAACACTCAGTATATACTGAACTTCACAATGATGTCTATTGTCAGTCAAAGGTTTTTGAATATCCTGTATTAGCTTTTTTTGGTTAAATTTCAAGAAATGGGTTCTGGTTTAATACTGCAGTATTTTAGAATAATAATTATAATTAGAGAAGTAGAAGGTAGGAAACTAAAAATAGGTATAAGTTTAATCTAACTTGAAAAAGAAAGAAAGCATACAGTCCATACAAACACTACAGTAACTGCTTCATCAGACCAGTGCACTTGCTTTTAATAAAACAAGTCTAAAATAAATTGAGTCCCATTACATTACGAGAGTGGATAATGAAGAGGTCCTTGAATATTTTATTAGATTTTTATGGAACACTTTTTATCCTTATTTAATTGCCAATAGTGGGAAACTCCACATGTTCAAAACGTATGACTGGCAGTGGAAGTTCAACAAAATCCAGCAAAAGAATCTGGAAAACAATATTACGACTCTGTAAAACGTGTATATCCCAGTGAAGACGCATTCTTGTGGATCTTTCGGACCATATAAGGAGCGCATTACCTGATCTCTTGCTGTGGACTAGCTATACCCAGCTGGGTTGAGTCAGCTTCTCTGTGTTGGAGAGCACCATTTTCCAGCTGTGAAGTGAATCTCCTCCACAGACACAAAGGAGTCTACACATGAGTGGACATCAGTGCATGATAAAACACTGCTCATTACAAAAAGTTTCCAATACATCTGCTTTCGGAAATGCGCCAAATCACACAGAAAAATATGAGTCTCTCATTACTGTGAGCGACTATGCTCTTGAGGCTTGTGATTTTTGTCCTAAATGATTTAACGAGGATTGGTTCGGCGAGGAATACTGCCAAGACATTCACAGAACAGCTTTCAGTTTATACTGGGGCTCATTCTATGTCAGATTAGCTAAAAAGGAGTCTGGTGATGTCATGGCTGAATCATCCAGGCAGCGCTTTCTGCTAGCCGCACTGAACTATGTGCGGGTCAGACCAAAGCCAACAATAAGGAAGCCGATTTAGTTGAAAGCACAGGCTTCTATTTATTGATCATTGCACGCACATGAACAGATGATCATATTTACACATATGTAAACAGTCAGTACCTGCAACATGTAATAACAGAGGCTGCACATGATGTGACTAGAGCTCAGCTACATATCAGTAAAAACACAACATAGGCAAATCTGCGTGTCGATCTGTTTCTTTCTGTTACAAGTCAAACGCGTAGGACGAGCTATCACTCATATACAAAAGTGTTTTAGTGGCCATGGACACCAAAGCTGATTATAAGTTATCCTGGACAAGCAGCAGAAGAACAGTAGAGCTGGACACAGACTTACTCTTTAATAAGCAGAACCTGAACCTTCATTGCTCAAGAAACTTGAGCTCAAAACTGTGGAGTAGAAATGGGGGGAAAAATGCACTTTTCTTAGAGAAATATCGTGCCATTTCTATGAATGGAAAGAACAGTACCTAAGTGGCTTTTTGTGAATCCAGTCTTTAGGAAAGTTGCAGCACATTTCAAGAACAACAGAGAAAAAAAGATTTATGATTATCATTCTGAGCTCAAAACATTTCCTCACGGATCTGAAGGGTACAAGTAGAGACACTGGTTGCAATTTTGCAAATATTCTTGCTCGTATATGTGTGGCTGGTATTGGCATTGTTAGATGGCTGCTCTTCAAGATAACATACTGAGAAATGCTTGTCTACTAAACTCCTCCTTCACATGACAAATAAGCAAAAGGATCTCAGTCTAACAGCAGGTCAATTCTTCTATTCGTCACTTTCACCTGAAAATCACCCACAAATTGACAATTCAATAAATAGAACAGATATTTCAAGACATAACAATATGTCAACGAGGCAAGAAAACAAAGTGCAAAAACTGCAGTCATATTGAATTCCTTCATTTTGTGACCATCCGAATATAATGGCCCTGTTTCTGTGGGCCATGTTCTCTAGAGCCAGGCCTACAGGAATGCTACATTGCCTTCTGGGAATATGTCCTGCACAGCAGGAGATAACGCTATGCTGAAAGCCTTGTTCACACTTCTTTTGGATGGCCGTCACTCAATCTCTGTTTCTGCATCTCCTCCTCTCTTGCCTTGTCCATCAGGGGCCTTCATCCACAGCAATATTGTAACACAGACAGTGTTTTATTTTGCTGTTTCATTCAGGAGACCCACTGCATTATAGGTGCCAGCACCGTCCATTCAAAGCAATAGCCACCCTTCTACAAAGTCAGCTTGTTTTATGAGCTCGCGCACACACACACACACACCTTCTGAATTTTAAGAGACAAGAATGCAACACAAAAATCTCTTAATGGGTTGTTCGCACCTTTTTAACCAATTTTATATCCTTTTTAATAGACAGTGTATTAAAAATCAATCACACTTTCACTTATCTCATAGTTCACTATATATTCATATAAATACATACAATTACATACAACTGTAACAAATGTACAGTCGTGCTCACACCCATCAGCGCCGTTGTTCATCTCGTCACTGCACCACACCCTAACATTACACTCAAACAGGAAATGGCTGATTTCCCCTAGACATTTTTTCCACCAAAAGTACAAATGTTAAAAAAAACAGTTAATACCTGTTCATTCAGCCCTTTAATAGCATGCTTAAAATCATCATTCAGCCAGCCTCCCTCTATACTCAGAAAAAAAAGCATAAGTTTAATTTGTGCTGCACTGACATTACACCAACTTGGACGATGGTTTTTCAATTCGCTATAAAAATCCAAAATGCCACAAAAAAGGGGGAGAACACATAGCAGTGCATCTCCACACATCATGCAAAGGTTAGTACATTAAAAGGCCTACGAAGAAATCAAAACACATTGCTGTGAACTGTTGTTCTTTGTATCCTTGCAGATCTGCACTAGCCAAGGGAAGAATCCTCTTTTTTTTTTTTTTTTTATAAAAAAAATGATTTTCTATAGTTTGGTTTATATTAGTAACACAGATGATGGATATTTTTTGTCATACACTGTTAAACATGACACTAAGTCATTCCAGTGGTTTAGAGCTGCATGGTAAAATTAATAAGGATGTTTTGTGACTTTTTATAAAATGCAAACAAATCAGAAAAAGAAAAAAAAAAAACGGCCTCAGATTTTGTACCGTGACTCTCACTAAAAGAACATCTTACTGTAGCTAACATGAACATGTATAACAAGGTGTAAGTCCACCAGAAGTCACAGTCAAAGGTCAGTATGTGAGTTCTGGGCCCTCTGATTGCACAGACATCCCTCCATAGCCACTGAAAACTACAAGTCCCTCTTGTTGCCAATTTGAAGCCTACGTCACACAGATGAGTTCAGTATTAAGATACAAGGCCGCCCTCTAGTGGATGGCAGTGTTGTTTTGCTCCAAGGATAAGTAAAAATTACATTTCAACAGGCACTTGATTGCAACCACATAACAAACACTGAGCCATCAGGTTACCACACCTCTGTTCTGATCCTCAGATACAGAAGGCAGTCTGAAAGTCTAAGACTCTTAGCAGTTTTACCACTGACCAAGATTGAATTCCCTCTGAACCAGGCCTCACGCACCAACAGGAAAGCAAGAATTGGCATGCACAGCTATTTTACACCTTACTATGCAGACAAGAGAGCACTGCCCTATCACTTCTCACGCAAACCTCTGAGACAGACAATGCAACAATGCCTGAAGATGCCATACTGTTTAACACCCAAGCTGTGGGGGGAAAAAAAAATGGATGGCAAGAACTGACTAGATTTCACACGTCATGTTTGGAGGAGCAGAAAGAAAATGACAAATGAGGTAGAGACATCAAACCAGCCACTTCAGAGAGAGGATAGTGGTAGAGAGAGAGAAAGAAAGAGAGAGAGATCACTCCAGACTGTGGTGGTGATGGAGAGAGGGACAGGAAAGCTTTCCTTCAGGATTTTTTCCACGCAGCTCAAATCTCCCGGTGGCGGAGAGGCGGCTCTGAATCGTCCATGGGCAGCACAAGACGGGTGCCCCGGATCACCAGCTCATGATCGCCAAAGGTCAACTCTCGGTCCAGAGCATCATCAGAGTGAACGCCCGCTGCACCAGCTGGAATGCTGATCGTGCGCGTGCCCGTCGCGTCTGTGCTAACCGTGATGTCGCCATAGGTCAGGCTGATGTCACCGTCGTTCAGGATAAGGTCTGAGTCATCGTCCTTCAGCTGGCCCTCATTCTGCATGGAGAAGATGAAGCAATCAGGTTGCTGAAGTGAAGTATGTAAGAGCGCAGTTTTTGAACTGACAAACATTTTCTTAACAGAGAACTTAACTCTAATCAAAACATGAAATGCAGCCATTTAAATAGACAATCCTGCTTTGGAAGGAACAACAAAAGTACTGTGCAAGAAACTGTTCCTTTAAAGGTAACATTCACCAATCAATCAGAAGTTTTCACGTGTTTCTACAGATGGCACAGGGAGTCTGTGTCGATGGGAAGCCACTCCATCACAGAGCACCACGCACACACACCAAGGCCCAATTCACCTACTGGCATGTTTTTGGTAGTTGGGAAAAAAAAAGAAACACGTGGACACATGGAGAACATGCACAGAAACTCTACGCAGCACTCATCGCGCTCAGAATTGAACCCGGGATCCGGGAGCTGTGAGGCAGCCATGCCACCCACTGCACCACCATGCTACCCTAAAGATGTAACCTGTGTATCTAAATTTCCTAATTTGTTCACATTTTTTTTCTGCTGGTGTTGTAACCCACATGAAGAATTTCTGGTCTTTCTTCATCACCTTTAAGGATTTTTTTTAATTCCAGTGATAACACTCGATATACAGACTGTATAGGCTGTGCTGTTTCGATAACAGATATATAAAGCTGTGTATCATCTGCGTAGTTAAACTGTTCTTCTCAGCATGTCTGAGTCTGCAGTCTTCTCTACCTTTACTAGCACTGCTTCTGTTTTGTGTAAAGATTTATTTCCTGAACTTTTTCAAAAATGTGGTTACTGTGGAGGAACTTCCATGGAAAGTGGTCTATAGTTGACAGTTAATAGATTGAAGTTATTCTTTAGCAGGAGTTTTGAGAGAATCTGCAAATGGAGACAGTTTCTATGGAACTGAGAGTATCAAAGACAGACAAAAAAAAGAAAACTGAGATTGGGTTTAAAGGGCAAATGGTGGATTTTATCTGATACTAGCTTTGTCTGTTGTTGAAACTCTGGAGGCAAAAGTAATGAACATAGCTGCCACAAAAATGTTGAGGAAAATGCAAAAAATCCTAAAGCTTTCCTTTCAGAAGGAGTATATTCTGTTGTGCATGAGGCTGACCTCGCACGCCTGTGGGCTGGTGAGGCATCGGGCCAGAGGGCCGCAGCAGGCTGGCAGAGTGGCTGTGAGTGGCGGCCCGCTGTGAGTCAGAATGGGTTTAAGATAGCTGCAGGAGAGCAAGGTCAAGGAACAATGTGAATAACAAACTGCAGATTAATGACACTTAAGGATATCAGGGCTTAGGAAATTATTATATCTTAGGACTGATAGCGTTTAGCCTTTGTATTGTATTAAACTCAACAATTAGACAATTTACTATACAAAACTAACATATAGTACAAGTTGTAAAACCATGACGGAGATACTGCCAAAGATTAAACTGTGGTTAATTATACAGTGGGATAAAAATCTTTCTTTATTTCTGTTCAAACATTTTTTTCCCCTTAAGAGTCATGGCACAAAGGATACTTATGGTCAAAATTGTACCAAATCCTAAATAACCAGGCACTCTCCTGTTTGGTGCTCCTCCTCCCTAATCCATCAGGGTCAATCTGGAGAAATGCGACCACAGAGAGTTTTAGGATTAACATGGACATCATGGTGCATTTAAAACCATATATGTCTTCAGCATACCTAAAAAAAATGCACTTACCGAATTGTCCTGGTCTGAGTCCACTCCAACACTGTTACAGCAAAAATCAAGAACAGCAAACAAACTGAATAAACTTTCAACATACAGAATGAACAAACAGTTCATATTGCTGCAAATAGCAGGACCCTGTTTTAATCAGTGACATAAACGTACTGATGTTTTTCCCGCCATTATAAACTTTCTAGATATGTTTTTTTTTTATAAACTGCAGTGATTAGATACAGTTTAGAAGATAGGAATCTAAATATGCAGGACTGACCGGATGCGCTGGAAAGATAACATTTGAGTGGTGCCTCCCCCACATATCCACACAGTGAAAAAGACCACCAGCAGTGTGGTGGAGAACATCATCTGTCGTGCATATGTGGCTGTGTCTCTGATAGAGAGGGCAAAGGTCATGGCCCCTCGGAGACCTGGGGAAGAGAGTGAAATGGAGACATAATCTGATTTATTTGTTATAATGTAACAATAGTGATATTTCTTGCTCAGATTTGAAAATCTTTATTTGAGGAAACATCTGTGATTTTATTCATCTGATTAAACTGAATAATTTCTATCACTTTCATGCTTATAAACACCCCCGAGCACAAACAGTCTCTTAGTTATTCACTGATTGTGTACTTTTTAGAGTCAGTAAAAAGAAAATATCTTACTTTTCACTGCCATTGTACACTTTTCCAAGGCAATGGAAAAGTGTAAATTATTTTTCTCAAAGGCCTGAAAGCTCATGTGAACCATTAATTCAAAACAGATTCCATTACTGTGTTATATTTTTTTTTTAAAAATCGAACACAATTTCAGTCTAAGTCAATCAACAAACCTGCAAACATCATCATGTGCTGAAAGTTGGAACTTATCTTGTTCCTGCGGCCCAAGTTGAGCAGGAAGGAGAGCGGGTAAATATTAGCTGCACGGCCCAAAAAAATGGCCAACTGGAATTGAAAATCGTTAAGGAACCAAAGAAACCCTAAGCACAGGCTATTGGACCTTCCTGTTTTAATAAGGGAAGTCACACACACACACACACACACACACACACACACACACACACACACACACAAACACACAGAACAATGCCACCAGTGACAATTCACTCAGAAGACAGTCACTAGCCACTTCCTCTTTGGAATGAGCCAAAAGGAAGTCAACCTCACATTTAGACTGGAGCACCACTAATCTCATGCAACTTGATGCTTACTTAGTTACACGCTTTAGATTACACATCCTCTGTATTCAATGAATCAGTGACTTTTTACAAAAAAAAAACAAAAACAAAAAAACACTCTCTCAACACCATTTCAGGATACAAATGCTCCCACGATGAATATGGGGTTGAAGACATGGTTCTGGAAGGTGAACAGGGTCAGGCCCATGTAGGAAAAGATGAAGTTCTCAGCCAAGAAATTCAGCAGTTCAAATAACTAAAAATGAGCACAGTGAAGCACAAAATTTATATCTTTGCTTATATTTGATAAAAATCACAATGAGACATGTAGTTCAGGAAATGCAACAAATGGGCACAAAGTCAGTATATGTTCTCAAAATGTTTTATATAAAGAAAGCAGCAAGATTTTAGAGCTAGACATTTAAATAAGTGACAGGTCTTACTTGCTTGGTCCGGTCCTGTGACTCAGGGGAAAGGTTGTTATAGGTGTAATGAGCTTGGGTAATTCCACAGAAAAGAACTGCTACCACACCTAAGAATACCACAAACAATACACAACCACATTACAATCCAAAAAAATTGGACTGAGACATGCAGAATTACTGTCAGAATTAGAGCAGGTCACCTGTAAAGCCACAAGCCTCAGCCAACAGGAATGTGCTCCAAGACATGAGGAAGAAGAGGGCTGTTTCTAGCAGCTGAAAATCCCGCAACTTAGTAAATTTGGTAACGTGAGAAAGAGTCAAGGAGCCTTACTCCATGGTACTATACATTATACAGTCTATTTAGGCATTGTGTGATAAAATGCATTCATGGAAAATGCCTAACCATTTAACATAGCTGATAATGTTATCATGATAAGTACCTGTAACTATTCTCGCTGGACACCATTTTTAAAACAAAGAGGAAGCGGGATAATATAGCCAGCTACACAGAAAGTAGTGCTATTTGATGCCTAGCAGGTTGTGTTACATTAGCTGGCTAAATTTAATNTCATGGGAATGTCCAGCAAACCACAAATTGACCACTAAGTTGTTGGCAATTGCAGGATCATGCATGTTCTTATAACTACTGATGAGTAGACTCTGTAAAATCCATAGACCTTTACAGAATATCTTTACAGAATGTTGCAAAACCTGAAGCCTATAAAGGATATTAAGGCAGTCATTACACCGGTAGCCACTCCAAGAGCAAAGGAACCACTGAAGACTCCCAGAAAAATACCAAACGACTTTAGCATGGCCATGGCTTCAAATGTATGACTGTTGTCTCCCTCGGGCTGATATGCAACAATGGACCTAAACAGAGAAAGGAATGAAGATGAGGACACAAACCCTGACACCTGCAATGTTCTCTTAAGTCATAAAACGAAAAAGGAATAATGTTGGTAAGTAAACAGAATTCAACACAAACAGTGGTAATGTTGTGTTGTCTCTATGAAAAGCACAAAGATCAGTGAAAATGAAGAAGGGGAGACACAGCACACCATGCCCTACCTACCTAGTACACTGAACCACATTCCTTGTTAGCATAAACCAGGACATTTGCTTTCAGTGATGCAAAACTACAAGCTCAACACCTACCAGCCGAATCAATGCTCAGGGTGTTGTTCTATTTTGCACAGAAAACAACAGAGAATTATAGTAAATGTTGTAAATACAGTCTGCAGTCTGAGGCTGATACCAAACATTATAAACGACTATACTGACTCTTTTATGTGCTGGTGGTTATTCAATAGATTCATTGCTTCACTTAATTTTAAATAGAAAAAAAATATAATCCATTTAAGCAAATTAGAAGACCTGTTTTTTTCCCTTCTTCTTATCTAAGTGGAAACCCGGTAGAGATGTTTCCCCATATGTCAGGGACATAAAGCTCTAATCAAAACAAATACAAGTGTGAGCTGGGCAGATAGAGGGGTAGCTATACTAATTAACTGTTCTACATAATGGCAGCCGGGGGTCAAACCCTAAAACAGCATACCTTTCATCCAGCCAGCAAATCCCCACAGTCCAGCCTCAATATCCCACTAATTGTAAGAAACAGGATGTGAGACTGAATGTAAAGACCCTACACTGAACATGGTCACAGACTCATCCTAAAATGAGCTGATGCAAAATTTCGTATTCCTTCTTTAACCAACATGACTTCTCTCGTTTGGGTGTCAGCAATGTAATGAGAATGGAATATTTTGAATAAGTTTGTGAGCAATAAGTATGAGTATATGGAACGTAAAATGCAATTATAACTTTTAGTTTGGTACAAAAAAATGGGATCTAGTCTGAGGCTTGACTGTGGGTCATTCGCTCTGCATACTCTGGATTACACCAGGCAATGCACACGCAAGAAAACAAACTAACTGCAGAGTCAAAGCTACTTGTGCAGCACACCCATTGAGGGGCGTTCTTTGCTTGTGGTTACCGCCCTCTATGCACTGAGCCACACCTCCAGGGCAGTGCCGGCCCACCCCACTGTGTCTCCGGTAATAAAGGAAAATTCTGAGTCGAGAACACGAGTCCAGCAGGAGAAAAAAACACAAGTGTTAGGAACATTCCACACTGAGTAATGATTGATTAGTAATATGTAATACGCACGCACAATCAGTAAAATGAAACATGCTTGGCATATGAGAGCTGCAAGCCTAAGTGCTGAGAATGATTTATTTAGCAAGTCTACAGTGGGACTGAGGTAGAGACATCTACCTCATGCTCATTTCTTAGACAACGTTTCTGCTGTTTATTTTGTAATGCAAATAAGGTCTAATCTTTTATTTAGCCCACACTGAGTTTATAGAGCAAGTGTGGATCGTTTTTCAGCCCACACTGTTCAGCTATTAAAATATTTAGTTATTTGTGTTTAGATACTTATTATTTACATTATAATCAACATTATTTAAGGTTTCTTTTGTTGAGATAAAACAGAACAGATACAACTTGTGTTATTACAAACCTGACAACACCCAAATCGCAATATAACTGGCATAAAGAGAAATCGGTCCAACTCATAGTTTGCCGTTTCTTTCTCAGGTGTTTCAAACAGCCTCTTAAAGCATGCAAAGCATTTCAATGGAAACATGACTAAAACTCTGTGTATCTGTGTATATACAGACAGGAGACAAATGAAAGGAAAAGGGTATAATTAACATTTCCACCACAAGCCTCCAGAACTGTGCCTTTTCATATATTATACAAGTCTCTGGAACTGTACTGTTGTGAGGAAAACTATACACTATCCCACCAAAAGATCTTCTTTCAACTGGTGTTTTGATGATGGTAGTGGACAATGCTAATATGTCAGTCCAAAATCTCATACAGGTGTTCCTTGGGTTGAGTGTGAAAGCCATAGCATATGATTTACACCAATTTCATACTCAGTAAACTATTCAGTAAGCCCTTGTGATCTGTCAACGTGGGCATCATCATCATCATCATCATCATGGAAGAGACCATGCGCATCAAGATGGAACTTCTTCATCACAGCATAAAGGTGATCAGTCAGGATAACTTCCTCTAACGGCACAAGTGCACCCAAACAACGCCAGCAAAATCCCCCCCACATCATAACAGCACCAATGTTCTTCATCTTCAGTTTGTCAACTGGAACTGTATACATGAATTCTTGTAGGAAAGAGGACTTACGATGAAAGCACCACAGCAACAGCATCATTTAATACGCTCTCCCCAAACAACAGAGCATAGAGGTCGACATCCACCTGTAACTCGTTGAAGATGGCCAGGACGGTCACTAGAATGCAAGGTTCACAGAATACCAACACAAGCTTTAGTCTTTATTTTGAGATTAAACTAATTATTATTAACTAATATACCAATTTATAATACCCTTGTGTGTTTTAAATTAAGGGTAGAACTTGTATGAACAACTCACAATATGGTAAATGCGGCAAATATGTCACAGTATTTTTTTTTTATAAAACCAACACAGAAACTGGATATTAAAATATAGGACATAATATGCAACACGGAAATGCCTTATCTACACCAATGTAGCATAACATTACAAGATATTATATTATGAGATTATATCTTACAATCATATTAAGTAAAAGTAGGTTAACAACAACTCTGTTTATTGATTTATTTCTATAAAACGCCTCCAAGCCCCGTGATCCAAACTGGAATTTGACAGCTGTAAAGGTTTTAAGACACACCTGGATCAGTGGCTGATACGATGGCTCCAAAGAACAGGCAGTCAGTGAAGAAGAAGTCTCCTCCCAACTGGCCAGTATGCTTCATAAGCATCACGCATCCATACATCAGTAAGCTGCAAAGGCAATACCATCATTTTCAACTTGTGTTCTTGACTTGAGACACCAAAAAGAGCCACTGCAGAAAAGATACTGAAAAATTCATGAAGCACACTGACCCAATGATGAAGCAGGACACCACTGTTCCAACAAAGGCATAGGCCAAAATGGAGCCCATGTTCCTGAAAAAATGTCTCTGAAATGCAAAGACCGAGAATAATAATAATGACATTTTTTAACTCTTACCAACATTAATGAGAAATGTTAGGTACCTAGTTCGTCGTGGCTTTAAATAGCTGCATTTCACATTGAAGCATGAAACAACTCTCTTAAAAATGTAATCATTTATCTAAGCTTTGTCCTGCAATATAAAAAGAAGACGTCATACCCGCTTTAAGCTGTATCCCGCATGAAATATGATTGGCGGCAGAAGAATGTTGAAAAATACCTCTGGGTCAAAGGTCACCTGAAATAGAATGAGTTATGATGCCGTGATAAAACTTTACTGTGATTATTTTATTATAAAAACATTACCTCAACTTTGTCCCATAAGTGAAGATTTAGGTCATGCTCAACAGTGGCATTTATTTAAAAACAACAGTTTAGTCACATGATATTCTACAGTACAGGAAAGGCTTACTGTTGAATTATTTGTTTAAACCCCTATTAAACATGTCTAATTTATCCCAAATAATTATTTGCGTAATAAATGTTTCTGGTTTTCTTCTTTTCTCTATTAAGGAGTCCTTTCTCACTACATTGTGGTGTGCTTCTGTACAATGTACAGCAACTGGGTTCCTAAAAGTAAGACTTCTAATACATTTTCTATGATCATCAATTCTCATTTTCAAATATTATGTCTAGTGAAACTAACAATGTGTTTAATCTTTAAAACGTTACTGCTGAACGGATGGATAAAAGTTTTATATCTACAAGTGAAGTCAAGACCCACACTTATAATATCCATCTGGGATATTCTCTAAATATGTACGTATGTGTATATATAAGTTTTTCAGTAACAAATTGGTGGCCATGACTGCACCTGAATGAAGTGAATATACACGTCTGATGAGGTTGTGAAACAGGCAGGAGGATTTTAAGGAACGAATCTGCACTGTAAATCTCAGGTCCTGAGTAAACTTTAATAGTCCCTGCTTTACCTTACGAAGCATCTCATTGTCTTGAACATCCTTGACTTCGTTGGCGCTGATCTCGCCCTTCAGTGTGTACTCGTAGAACTTGCCGCTAACGTTGACCAGTAATGTGGCTGGACTGGCATTGACATGGCAACTCAGCGTAACATTGTTGATGTCACGAGGCACGTGGATCCCGTAACGCAGCACAACCCCAACCAGCAATCCTAGTGAAAGACAACAAGTGGGCTAATATATTTGAATTACAAAAGGTTACAGATTATACTTAAATATTAAATCAGACAAGGAATGACCACTAGAAATTGAGGCACCTCCCCTATTACTGAATAGAACAAGGCCTGGTTTATAATTAGTTTTAAACTCCTTTCCTTGTTTTTATCCTTAATTTATTCTTAAAAACTGTTAAACTTATTATAATGATGATGTAGAGATAGGATGCTCTGCTGTAGTCCAGTGAAAAGCCTGCACAGAATCCTAATCAGCATGTAAACTGTGTGTTATTACTGTCATGAGTAGGCAAGAGACTTCTTGCAATAATTAGCTACAGGTTAGCTACTGATTCTCCAAAATGTTCTCCAGCAGCTCTAAAGCACCAGTTATATCCCCGACTTTGTGCCGTCGTGGTAAAAGGGCAGAAAATGATTAACCAAACCTGCTCTGGGTTGCAGTACCATAAGCGAAAAATATTCACACAGCTATGTGGTTCCCTGAAAAGGAGACAGCTAGCTAACTAGCGTTTAACATTTTATGGCCTTGTGATTTCAGTCGTGTTGAGCGCTTTGGTTAAAGGATAACCAGTGTGTAAAAAGCTGTCATAATAATGACTACATAAACACATGGCCTAGGCTATTCTGTAGCATATTACTTTACCCGACTGCCTTTTAGCTGTAACAAGTTTAGCTTAGCGAGGCTATCTGGTCTAGCTAGCGCCAAATTCAATCTAAACACTGCAGATGGCGATCAGTGACATGTTGCTTGCTCTCACCATAAATCATTGCCAGCCCTGTCTCGTGTAGAAACCTGAATCGACGGTGTTTGAAGAGCCATATAGTGAGGATGGTGAGGGTGAGGAGTAAGATGAAAATGAGCAGGTCGGCACTGTCCTGTCGGTGGCTTTCCTCAGCCTGTTTCTCAGTCACGATGTTCTCCATGGAACTGTCTTCTGCTCTGCAAAAGCACAGACAAACTGACAGGCTAGCCAAAAAGCACAAGGGCAGTCTTCCCCAAGCTCCCTTCGTAGCGTGGTATTTCCGTTGAGAGCCCATGTTGACATTTCTTTTCGATTAAAACATCACAGGTTTGATGACTGGTCAGAAAATAATAAGCAGGAGGCGGAATTCGGTTTGTGCGGATTGTTCCTGATCCCAGGCGTGACCCCGCCCCCTCTCGGTGACGTCACCAGACGGGGAAAGCCGTTGGTATTCGTTCCCGCGCTGCTGCGCTACCGATGCGCATTTAGCTTCGTTTGGGTTTGGGCATGAAGTGATCCTGATCCATTCTGCTCCCCAGACCTGCCTGATCCAGCCTGATGCCCTACCTCTGGTTGGAGTTCTCATCATTGGAAACTGAGGATAGACGCATATGGACAGCCTAAAGATACATGAGATTACTGAGGATGGTACCACTTAGAAACCATGAAGAGGGTTTTGGACTGCAGTTGATACTAACACTGTCATGGCTTTGGACTACAATATCCATGATAGCCTTAGTACTGCAATTTGCCATGAATAATTTGGCACTCAGGTCTCTGTCAGTGAACAGGTGATAACTTCAACAAAACAGACTTCATGTGAAAACTATTATGAGTTTCCAGGTTACACAACTGCACTTTTTGTCCATGTAGTACACAGTTATAGAAGGGAATTATTTATAATTGCACTATCCATTGTCACATAGATGAGGTTGGGTTCCCTTTTGAGTCTGGTTCCTCTAAAGGTTTCTTCCTCTTGTCATCTCAGGGAGTTTTTCCTTGCCAAGGGCAATTCAGAAGGGTCCCTCGATAGGGGTCGAAATTACAGGCCATTTGGAACGCACACTTCATTTCAGCTGCAGAATATCAAATATCAAGCCTCCTCTTCCAACTACAGTGAGCACTATTTTATTTGTATCTCAGGAAATTTTACAGTACAAAACATTGGCTTCATGTAAGCACACAGATCAAGCTGAGAGATAACACAATTGAAAACTGAAAGTCACTGTGACTCTCTCAGACACACATTATCAGCTTAATTCAGTTTAGGTTTATTGCAAACCTGAATTCACGTTGTGATCCTCAAAGCATGTTTTCACATATTTTGTCCTCAACCATATTAACCTGATTTTTAAAAAGGCTATGAAGAAATAGTGAAGGGCTTAATTTAGGACAGGGAATGAACCGCACTAGTTATTCTACACAAACTGCAGCTGAACTGGTGGTGAGAATGACACTCAGGTATTTCTATACTAATTTACTATTATACTATTATACTATACTACTTCTATACTATTTCTATACATTACTTTTTAATTCTTATTCTTATTTCTTAGTTATAAGCTCTTACACTTCCCCCAACTTGTTATCAAGCTGTTGATAAGTATGAATTGATAAGTATGTTGATAACTAGAGCAGAGACAGCACTAAACACGCCTCTACGGGTGACAAAAATAAAAGCTTGGCCACTGCCATAAGTAACAAGTGCCATTTGAACCAGTGAAGCTTTTCAAATTAAAAGAAGGCATCAAAGACTCAGATACGTCACTCAGAAGAACTCCACCATCACTGAGATCTCTGTTAGATAAGTGATAATGACACATGTAATTTCAGGTCACTTTTAAAGTAACTGAAAGATTAAATTATTACTGGAATAAGAAAATAAAAGCACCTATATTTGTCACATTTAGTAGCATTAATACAAATTCCAAAGCATTTAAATAATTTATTATTATTTATTTATTTGATTTCTTTACGTTAGACATTAAAATCCCTCCATATTCTAAGAAGATTTTGAACCGTTAAGGGCTCTTTGGTTGTCCTTGTAGAACCTTACAACAGGGTTTCCCTATCCGAGTAGAACCATCTTGGAAGCTAAAACTCTCAATTGTAATATAATTGATATAATAAACCCCTGAAGAACCTTTGAAGAACCCTTTTTCCTAAAAGCATTGTTGTAGACCCACCATAAAATAACGCCTATAGGCCACAGGTTCCCACCCCTGGCCTTGGAGTACCCTATGTCCTGTACATTTTAGTGTTTTCCCAGCTCCCAACACCAAAGAGCTCACTGTGGACTTCCGGAAATCCAAAAGCAGCAGAAACGCTCCCATCTGCATCAGTGGGACTGAATTAAAGCATTTCTCCAGCTTCAATTCCTGGGTGTCCACATCTCTGAAGATCTGTCCTGAAGTATTTATTTAATACTTCAATTCTGGTTAGAAATGCTCCTATTAAAGTGGACGGTGAGTGTATCTCTTACATATATTTATGACTAATACTTGCATATGTTATATTTTTTATGGAGTTTTTCTATTATAGCATATTGTTATTTATACTCAATAACTACTGCATATATTCACTGCCCATAGCCTTGTTATTTATTTATTTATTGTAAATATATTTACATATTCAACCTGCACTTATGCAATTAATTTGCATAATGCTACTGTTTGCACTTCNGTACCTGTACTGTGCAATGACAATAAAGTTCTATCTATCTATCTATCTATCTATCTATCTATCTATCTATCTATCTAATTAACAGCCCTTGGTGAGTGTAGGTCTGTGTTAGAGCAGGTACTCCTCCAGGACCAGGGATGGGAACCTGTCCTTATACTGCTATAGCTCATAATGATGAGACACTAAATCATGATTTCAGGACACTTACTCAGTTTTTTTACATGGGCTAGAGCTTTTTCGTGTTTATAACCTGGTTAATGACTTATATTTTACATGCTGGTAGAAAAGACCAGCAAGGAATAAAATAAATCATAGAAAAGACCAGCAAACCGATGCAGTGAAGCCCGCACTGTGTGAAACTGTGTAACAGATAACCGCAGATCCAACGGATTACAGATTTGACTTCCGGTCGCCGTTAAACCGGATATTTCAAAACAAAAGTTGCAACGGAGAAAATTACGTGGTTACAGTATACCTTTTATGAAAAATATATGTAAATTATCACATGAATGCTTTAACATTAAGGCAAACATTAATTATTATCGAGTATTGTTCATATTTCCTATACTTTCCGGTATTCAAACTAACACGCACTGGCTCACGTTTCCTCCCCACAGCAGAGCCCTAAGACAGTCTACTCCAACGGCCCTTGTTGTTTCACACCAACTAGCGGATACAAAGCGGAAATAGTAACCGGAAGTAGCCCTTGAAGGCGGCTTCACACTGCTGGCTCGCTTTAGCCGACTGGAAGCAGTGCATTTCGCTTACATGAAAATGGCTTCGTCCTTTTGGAAAGGCGTCGTTGGTTTAGGATTGTTCGCCTTGGCCCATGCAGCTTTCTCGGCGGCGCAGCGTGAGTGAAAATGATTTCTCAGGGGAAATTGGGCGAATTAAATGATATTTAACATGCTAGGTTTTTTAAATCACGAGCTATAGACTGGCCCTATCAAGCTAGTCGGATAGTTAGCACGACAGATAGCGGCTGCGTTCAGTGGACCTGAAGTAGCTTAACGTTTTTCAGCCGCTAGGGTTCATCGCCTTTCATTTCTTGCTTCATGGATAAATAGAGTATTAAGTGACAATATGCGACCATGTCGTTATACTATAGGTATCTGCCATATTTACCATATTATCACTCGCAGCGTAATGAAATATAAATAACGACTGCTAGTTTTTATTCCACATATTTGGCCATCACCGGCTTACAGAGTCACCAAGGCTAGCTAAGCTAAGCTAATACTTGGCTAAATAAGTACCTAGCATTATGTTCCAGGCTTGCTGACTAATAGCTTATGCCATGCTAGCTCTGTTCCCATGGTCCTGCATGCTAGTGAAGTGTCTGGGAATGATTTAACAGTCTCAGTGCCTCATGTGAAACTAAAAGCAGTTTGTCAGCCAAGTCATTATTCAGTGGTAGTGGATTAAACGTCCAGTTTAAATCAACACTGTAGCTGTTATTCATCCGTCTAATATGTTTAAAAAGCTTCAGATTCTTTAAAGAAGGATTCTCACACTTGTTGCAGGCAGGGAGCTCTTAAACTGTTTAAAAAAAAAAAGAAAAATCCACCAACCAGCACAGATTTATTTTATGAACATTATCCAACTATTCAAATTTCACGCTCATAATTTAACTGTGCACAAGAAATATTAAAGTGATGCATTTTATTCCTGAACTATCCACTCATAGACCACATTTCTATTAAAATTGGAATTAGTGTCAAGTTAACTACTTGTAGACTTAATAGATTTAAGCACGCAATAATAAATATAACTAACGACAATGATGGATTGTGTTTTTGTCACAACTGTAACCCAAAAAAAAAAAAAATCATGGACCCAGTGGCCAGAGAAGGGTGTGTCTGCATCCTGCAAGACCACAAGCCACACCCACCACAAGCCACACCCACCACAAGCCACACCCATCACAAGCCACACCCACTAGCAAATTACACTACACAACATCCCCACACCCATTCCCCCCTAACTAGACTTTCAGCATTCAAAATTTCTCCGGATAAGATATCACACTCCAAGGCGTTGGGTTTATGTTTCATGGATTCTGATCAATATCTGTGCTTGAAGCAATTCCAAAATTATTTTACAAATATTTATTTCAGTGTTAAAATATACCATATTATGTTCCTGTATGCAATGACACTGCAATCCAGGCAGCTTCTCTTCTGATATTGATTTTATATTCTTTTAAAGCTGTGTTGTGTAAAATGGGATGGTATGACACAGCCATAACTATCGCTTCCTGCATCTTGGATTTTCTGAAGCGGTCACGCCGTGACGTGTCGATCTTTTAGCAGTCACACATCTTCACGTGATACGAATTCGCAGGTCAGAGTTCACCAAACATGAACTTTGGAATGCTGCGAAATGCGAAACGTCTTCGCTTGAGCTTGCGTTTCTGGTCTCCAGTATTCGCATATGTTTTGAAATGAAGTCAGTGGAGCGAAAAGTGTAGTGTGACCATCCCCTAACCCTAACCCTATGTTTTACATATCTGTTGTGGGCGTAACTTGTAAAAGTGGGCGTGCTTTGTAAGGGGCATGGTTTGTAATCCTGCAGCACACAGACGGATACACATGAAGGGCTATGCTTCACCGATCCCACACATGGCTTTAAAGAGCTTTGATTCGGCAGCTTTGGCAGCTTAAAAGGCATTCAGCATCTTGGTATGCCTGAGAGTGATGTTCCCATAAATATTTACACCCTTCTGCATCTGGACACAAACACCTGTCCACTTAACGAAGAGTAAAACTAGTAGTTTATAGAAAAAATGTAATGTAATTGCATGTTTTATGCAGTAAAGTAATATGAGTGAGTTGTCCACCATTAACTGGTATTTATATAGTTACTCGTTCTTTTCCTGAAGCTGCAGTCAGCATTGATTTGAGGAAAAGTAACCGTTAGATATGAACAAATTTTGTAATTGGGAGCTTTTCATCCAAAAGTTGTACTAAGGCACTAGCAATACCAAGTATCAGGTCCAATGCAGACCTGAAGCACTTCTTCTGTGTCTGATCGGATTTGACATAGATCTTGTTTATGAATACAGAGCACACCGTATTGTAAGGCACATGAGCAGCAAGCCTCTGCTTGTATAGCTTGGCAGCAAAAGCTTGTTGAGCTTAAGCATCGTTAATACGAGCATGACAGAACAGTATCAGCTTACACTCAGAACCATATTCTGACACGGAAACATGGGATTGGTAAATACATTTCTGTGAAGTATAACAATAAAGCAATTCTATAAAGTATATATGTATATTTGAATGTACTTAATTCTGTAAAGCTGCTTTGTGACAATGTCCATTGTTAAAAGCGCTGTACAAATAAAAATTAAATTGAATATAAGGCAAGAATTGCAGGTTATTTTACAGGTCCTTTGTAGTTTATTCTCATCGGATGACTGTTTGTTGTGCAAGCCATCATATAAATTTGCTTGTAATTCTTCTTTTCTAGATCGATCATACATGCGACTGACAGAAAAAGAGAATGAAACTCTTCCAATAGATGTAAGTTTCTGCCCTGAGTTTCTAAGTTTGTAATTGTAATGTGTAGGATAAAATGGGAGAAGTCAAAAATTGTCTAAAAATATCTATTTTGTGTTTACAGATAGTATTACAGACATTGTTAGCATTTGTGATTACATGTTGTGGAATAGTCCACATCTCGGGTGAGTTTAAAGACATGGACGCATCTTCAGAGCTTAAACACAAGTAAGTAAAGTAAACTGTTATTATTATTTTTTAATTGCTTCAGCTACAGTCGCTTTAATCATTTTCTCGAAAATTGGTGTTCAACGTAAACCCGCCCTTCTTTCTTTTGCCAGAACATTTGACACGTTGAGAAACCACCCGTCTTTCTACCTGTTTAATCACCGAGGCAGGGTGCTCTTCAGCTCACCTGAGCCAGAGGCTCCTACTGCAACTCCTCAGGCTTTGCCGTCCAATCCCATGAGGTTACGCAAGCTGGAGAACTTTCACTGAGACTAGCCTTGAAAGGAGTTTCCCTTGCCTGTTTTGCCGTCTTTTTCTTCCTCTGCATCAGTTAGATCCTCGGTTGGAATGGGCATATAAACCATTTTTCCTTTCACTCCTCTCTGTGCATATGTCAATATGCTGTACAAATCTGCATCTCAGCGTGATTACTACTTTGAAGTCTATGGACTGTGCCAACTCCTTATTATTATTTTTCTCCAACTGATGCATTTGTCTTAAAATGTCTGAAAGATACACTGTACTCAATCAGGTGGCACACGGAGAAGGGAGAAGCCATCCTTCTGTTTCACGAGGGGCCCGAATCCCATCTCCTATACCGTTCAGTTTGCCACATGACCTGCTGTGCTGCCATGTTTAACTGAAGTTTTTTCTTCCCCACACCCTTTTCAAAGGAGGTAACTACTATGGACCATTAATTTTACTTGTGTTAAGATATGCTATTTATGACTGACGGACTACAAAATAGATTTTGGTATGCAAATAATGCTAAGGTTAGTGTAATTACTAAATTGATGCCTGGTCTGGGAAATGAGAAATAAAGACGTCTAATAACGCTAACAATACTGTGAACGCGCTGTGAGAAATGAATGGTACACACCTTTTTTTTGTTTGTTTGTGGATGGGAGTGAAGTTTTTTCCATTTTGTTTTATGTTACAGTGCATCTGATTATTTTTAACAATAAAATCTGAGATTTTATTGATGAATTTTTTTTAATTGAAGAGATGTGTTCATTTTTACAGCATCAGGACATCTCTTCACTGTGATATCGGGTACCAGGGTGTCAAACTGAAATTCTGCCTGGGACACATCAGTATTTTTGAGAGTCCTCGAAGAGACAAAATCTAAGGATATTCATTTCATGTCTCCGCCACTAGGCAATATGTCTTGGGTTGTCTGTGCATCTGTCCAAGATCTTTGGTAGCACGATATCTCAACCGAGCGGTTGAATGTTTGCAATATTTATTTGGAATTATCATTGTAACCACCAGATGAACAATTTCGAATTGATCCAAACAGGATCAAGGTCATAGCAAGGTCAAATGTCTGAAATAGCTTTTCTTCAATGGCTTCCTTCTTGTTTGAAGTATATTTTAAGGGTATTTCTGGCATACAAATTAGTAACATGAAGGACTAGACTTGGTGGTGGCGGCAGAGGCATCCCTGTTGAAGGCATCGAGTTCTACTTGTTTAACATCTTATTATCTAGTCTGTCAACTAATGCCAATAGCCTAGGTGCTGAAAGTAGAATAGGAGGTTTCTAGGATAAATTAGGGCTAAAGTTTCAGCTCTGTGCATTAGGAGATAACATTTATTAGTAGTCTGATTACATTTTTTTCTATTCTTTTTTTTTCTTTTCCAAATATTGAAAATATAAGGTTAAGAAAGAGATAAGAACTCACTCTTCTCTGCTTAGAAAATATTGTCCTTTAATCTCTTGTTTTTAACATATTGTAGGTTTCCACACTTGGGGATTTGGCATCAATCGTTGAGTCACATTAAAGGCTAATATCCAAAGCATTTCTGAATTATTTTGAGTCTGACTTGCGTCAAACGCAGCATCCAGGTGGTGATTTTTACTAGCGCTTCAGCCCTGTGAACCGTAAGCCCAAACATGCTGTACAGTGGCATGTATGAAATGCGGGCAGTTCCTACACTGCACGTTTAGTGTTGTTTCTCGATAGCAGGGTCACTGCAAATCAGAAGTTATTCTCAATTATTACCTTTATCCTCTGAAACATTTCATCATATCCTGATGAAACATTTCTACTCTAATGAGAGTTGTCTCTTTCAGGATGACAGTTCTCCAATCCACAGGGCACAAGGGCTCACTGAATAGATTGATGAATATGAAAATGATGTTAATCATATGCTGTGGCCTTCATACTCCCCAGATCTCAATCTCATTGAACACCTATGAAAGACTTTAGAAAATGTTCCCTACCACCATCATCACAACACCATCTGACCGTATATTTTGGAAGAATGGTGTTCATGCCTCCAGTACAGCTCCAAAGTCACACTCCTGGCAGCTCATGGCTCAACATCATGTATATATTTTTCCTTTAATATATCAACCATCTGTATATAATGTAAGCTGTAGGGCTAGTTCAAGTAGTTGTGGCTGTGTGAGATGAACTGCTTGTTCAATGTAGAGGTGCTATGAATGTGTAACATTTCCAGGTGCCCTTTACCTGCTGACCACCTATAGTTTTGTATTTTCAGAGAGTGGACCATCAAAAGAAGTTTATTTTAAGCTTATTATCCTGAGCCTTTTAAACAGAATGCTCCCACTGAGCTTCCCGAGGTCATTTTAAATCTAAACAACTGTTTCTCAACAAAATTCTTTAAAAGTGGCAGCAGTAGCTCAGTGGTTGAGCTTCGACGTGGGTATGTGGAAAGCTGCGGGTAGAAGTCCCAGGACTGCCACAGAGAAACGGCTGGGTCCCAGAGCAACTCAAAATTCAGATATAACCCACTTCTTGCCAAAGCCACACTCTCAAAATTACTTCCTTTTACAGAGCCTGGGGTGCTACAGAGACCAGTAGTTTTCCTCCAAGCACATATTTTATTGAGAGCTGCCAGAATATGAGGGGAACTATTCCAAATGTTACAAAAAGTGTTCTGACTTAAAAACCACTGAGCCCACCTTTAACTCTCAACAGCAGGACTTTGTGCTTCATTTGGATTCTGTCTCTCTTGTTTTGGTTTAAAAACATTTGCCAAATCCATGTCATGTCCTAAATCTGGGCGAAACTCCATAAGTAATAAATTAAATTTTACTCAAATATCCATTTTACTCAGCTTTACATAAAAAATAAATGTCAGTTAACATAAAGAATGTAGATATATAAGGATATATGGCTCAGGAATGTTGTATACTTTGCTCGTTGTTGCTTTATGTGATGTAAAAGTTAAACATTTTTAAAGGATTCTGCAACTGAGAAGATGGAGGTGTACAAGCTGTAGATATTCTTACAGACTTCAGGAAACAGTTTTAAGGCTTCTTTTTGAATATGCCTATATTAATGGAAAAATAATGAAGGGACCAATGCAAATTTCTGCTTCTCAGTTTGGAATCTTTACATTCATCCTTACTATTCACCATTTTCCATCAAAATAGAAAAGATAAAAAAAATCACAGTGGTTTTATTTGTATTAAAGTATCTACAGACTGCTATAATGAAAGCTAGTCACAACTGGCAAAATCACATCACGTAGTCTATACTGCTTCGAATGTTACTGGTCATGTATCAACTCTTGGCCTATCAGAAATTTGGCAGGAGTGGAATGGATTTAAATTTAAAGACAAGCTACGCTACTGACTGTATGCTGGAAACCAGCCTCGGTATGTCCTGACAAGCTTTACTTTTCTCCTCTCGAGCAACAGAGACTAAAAATATTTTAAAGATCATTTGTTTATAATGTTTATTTCATTTTCATTGTTTTTTCATAAAAAATCATAAAACTTTACATTTCATATATAATAACAAAGTTACAAAAATGTTTTATACAATTCTTAAAATATTCTTATGTTCTGGTAAGAATACCATCCAAAAATAATCTATATTATTTATGAACGTCAAAAAGTCGTATACATCTGCTTTGAAAAATAAACAAAATGAACAACCATGTGGTCACTAAGGTAGCTTTTGCATGTGAAGAGTAGCCGATGACAGTCTTAACAAATGTTCCAGTGAAGAACAGATGATGTTGAATGGGTCTCGAGCTTCCAAACAACTACATCCCTCTTTTTTTTTTTTTTTTTGGCCTGAATAAAAGTGACATTGTGGTGCCAGCTGGCCTGGCGTTCATTGGAATCTATTGCTTAAAAGATGTGTTGCATGTTTCTAGTTAATTTGCACAGTCTGCTGAAGGGTTTCAGTACATCAAATTGACTGGTCCTTTTACGTTGCTTAGCATTGCTTATTACCACAAACACAGAGGCAAACCGACCTCTCATTTCCTGCTCAGGATGATCTCATGGGGCGTCAGGTATCAAGAATTGTTCAGACTGCATTATTCTCAAGAGTGGGTGTAGGAAAACTGAGCCTGTTTTACTGATAACAGGATTATTGCTCCACAGTGGTCTACAATACTGGATGGTGGCCAGGCTGGTTGGAGTCCCTGGACTGCTATTGAATCTTATGAGCTACAGATATTTTGTGCAAAAGCATACCCATCATGTTAAACTGATGTCTATGACAGTGGACAGACATCTACAGACAAACACAATTGCTTTACATGATGTCTCTCATCATCTCTCATCTCTCAGGGCTAAACCTGCTTTTGCTGGAGGGAGTGTTCATGGACTGTCTGATGTGCTAAAATGGCCAGGGGGTCCACTCAAAACTTATATTGTCAAATCTATAACTTTTCCATATAAGCGCTTTCTAATGCATCACGACTCCAGTGACTCAGAGTGTCATCAATAGTATGAAGTTCTGCTTCTTCATTTCTCTCGTTCTGGGTCTTTCTCTGATTCTGAAGTACAGTGTTGGCCTTTAACAGGCATGCTTGTGTAGCGCGCGCCGCCATCTCCACTTGTGTACAGGTTTTTCTCTCGCTCCCAAACAAGGACGTTTCACTATCTGCCGTGGACGTTGTTAACTTGTGCAGGCAGCATTTGCCTCTCTTCAATTTCCTCTAGAGCAGATTCCAGCTGCTGGATCAGTACACGCTTCTTAAATCTGAGAAAGAGAGAGAGAGATAGACAGAGAGAGGTTGGATACTTCTGTATGTACATTAGCAGGATTCAGGAAAGAGGTGTGGAGTGTAGTGGAACCCCTCTGTTAATAAACATTCAGGTGAGTAGAACTGATGGCCCTCAGAAGATGACGTCCAGTTCAGTTCAAAAAGACTTGGGCCCTAAATGGTGTATACACACAAATTTGTGCATTAATTCTGTGAACTGCCTTTTCAATGCAAAGTGTGGGATTTATCAAAACAAATATTTGCATAGGTTTGAGCATACATTTATGCACAGCCCTGACCATGCGCCCGCAAAGCATGTAGCGCTGAAAAGCAAAGCTGTTTGCTTAGGAGCGCTTTACACAGGGCCTGGGCTGCTAATACTCTGAATTACAGTAGAAAGTAAATTTCTATAATACAAACAATGTGATTATGTTCATATTCCACAAAATGGCTAAGAATCAGAAGGTTAACTAATGGAGAATCATTTTGTTGAAGAATATTATGCATGATGCTATTTGGATTTTAGTTGACTGCTCCAAGTGGCTTATCAGAAGATTTGGGAAAACCAGTAATGATAATAGGAACCAAGTTGGAGATGGAAATGAGATGCACAAATGCACTAAATATTGTATGCCTAAGTCCTTTCAGATATATGATTTTTGGCTACATGCACATTTCAGAAAGAAACTGGGGCTATAGCACGTCATTTCTTCATATGTCACAGGGAATAGTCTTTCTGGCACCTCTTTGCACTCCAGTCCTCCTGCCTTCCCTCTCTTGCATTCTTTTGACCTGACCTTCAACAACTGCCCTCTGGAAATGTTCTGGACCTTGTCTTCAGCTGACTTTCCTCAGCTGTAGACATCAACGTTACTCCACTCCACTTTTCAGATCATCGTTTTGTATAAATCTTAACTCTTGTAGAACGCTTAACTCTTAACACTTACCATCCCTGCCCTACCTATCATCAACTATTCAAACCTCTCCCCCACTTGCCGCAACCTCCACTCAACCTCTCCCTCCTCCCTAGTTTCCAGTATCCTAACCACCCTACCACACTCCTTTTCCTTTCTACCTTTCTTTATATTCTTCATCCATTGACCTCCTTTGATCTGTCTTCCAGGCCTAGGAGGTGTTCTGCCCCTGTTCCTTGGCTGTCTCATGTGCTATGCAGCAACAGGAGAGAATTAAGAACAGCTTAATGAAAGTGAAGGATATCAAAACTTGACGCTGATCTACTCTTATTCTGTTGTTTAAGTTCTGCTCTGATGTGACCACTGCTAAGATATCCTTTTACAAGGGAAAGCTGGAAGCATCTACTGCTGATCCACACAAGCTCCATACCATTTTTTTTCACTTCTCAACCTTCCTCCTTCAACCAACTCCATGACTGCTGATGGCTTTGCAATATTCTTTGATGAGAAGATTAACAAAATCTGCCAATCTTTCCTCCTAGCCACACTACACCCTCTCTTTTCCCTCCTCTTCCTTGACACATTTTTCTCTTCTTTCTAGATTTCAGAGATTCTGTAGATTATCTTGTCTAGCAATCCTACCACCTGCCCGCTGGATCTATCCCTTTCACAATGCTCCAGATTGTCTCACAAGACCTCCACGCCTTCATCACTTCTGCCGTAACGACTCCATAAGATTTGGTTATGTACTGACTGCCTTCACGTTACCATTCACCTGCTCCATACAGACTATCCACTGGTGTCCCTCAGTGCTGGGTCGTCGTCTGTTCTCTCTTTACCCGCTCCCTCAGTG
>CM074951.1:14355467-14393217 GCA_037577455.1 Pangasius macronema
AGAACAGCTTAATGAAAGTGAAGGATATCAAAACTTGACGCTGATCTACTCTTATTCTGTTGTTTAAGTTCTGCTCTTATGTGACCACTGCTAAGATATCCTTTTACAAGGGAAAGCTGGAAGCATCTACTGCTGCCACACTACACCCTCTCTTTTCCCTCCTCTTCCTTGACACATTTTTCTCTTCTTTCTACAGAAGAGATTCTGCAGATTATCTTGTCTAGCAATCTTACCACCTGCCCGCTGGATCTATCCCTTTCACAATGCTCCAGATTGTCTCACAAGACCTCCACCCCTTCATCACTTCTGCCGTAACGACTCCATAAGATTTGGTTATGTACTGACTGCCTTCAAGTTAGCATATACATATGCATATATGCTCCATACAGACTATCCACTGGTGTCCCTCAGTGCTGGGTCGTCGTCTGTTCTCTCTTTACCCGCTCCCTCAGTGATTTCATATCCTCACATTTTTTTTAATTCACTGACATGTTTCTACACAGGTCCAAGCATAGCTGGTGGACATTTTGTCATTGAAGGCAGTACAACAGCCGAAATTAAATGCAAGCAACACTCAGCTGTTGTATATCCCTGGAGATGCATCCCCATGTCAAAATCTTGTGATCTCCATGGACAACTCTCAAAACATACCATCTGACACTGGCACACAACCAACTATCCTTTTTGACTCACATTGTTAACCTGATATGGTCATGTAGGTTACTGTTTACAACATCAGCATCTGGCCTGGAGGTGACAAAGGTGCTTGTTCAGTCCGTTGTCATCTCAAGACAGTACTACTGCAACTCCTTCCTGACAAGTGTGCCCGTGTGCCACCTGATCCTTGCAACTGGTCCAGAATGCAGTTGCAAGGCTTGTTTTCAATCTCCTCAGGTTCTCTGGCACCACCCCATCACTGTGTTCCCACCACTGACTGTAGCTTCCCATATTAGAACACTGGTATAAAACACTGTTAGTTTGCTGCAATGCCAAAAATGGACTTATCCCATGCTGCTTTTCACCAGGCTCCCTTTGGGCCTCTTGCATGGTTCAGCTGGACCCACTATCCCTCAAGGTACAAGGAAGACATGCAAAAATCTGCTCTGTACCAGCATAGAGGTGAAATGAATTGCCCCTGGCTGTCCAAGTAGCTGAGTCACAGCCTGTCTTCAAAAAAAAACTAAATACTTGAAGACCTACTTATTCACAAAACACTTGAATTAGCAATTATTGAAAACATCCACTGACTTGCATGTTTTCTTTTCTTGCTGTACTAGATACTAATATTCTCCTAACAGGGTTTTAGCTCTTAGTCCCTAAAAAACTAGCATGAGGATATGTTTTTAATAGAGAATACAAAGCACTTCTGTAAGTTGCTCTGGATAAGGGTGTCTTCTAAATGCTGTAAATGTCCATATTGTTGGATGCTAGAATTTCTCTTGACCTGACCTTCATCCTCTACTCCTGGAGCACATCACTATCCTACACATTTTAACAATTTCCCTGCTCCCAAAACACCCGATCCAACTAATCAGCAAATTAACAGTCATTCCCCGAGTTAAAGTGGGTGTGCCAGTGAAAATAAAATGTGCAGGAAAGGGGGATAGTCTAGGACTAGGACTAGGGCTGAGTGCCTCACACCACACCACACAATTGATGAATTGGGGACTCCAGACCTCAAGATGGATTTCTATTATATGATCGTGCAGCTGATTTGTGATGTGCATTTGTTTATTAAATATATTAAAACTTTCACAAAATCCAACACAGCTAATGAACTGTCCAGTTTAGTAATCAAAATCACTTCAGAAAAAAAGTTTCTTTTGCTTGTGCGTTTCTCTGTGACACTAACAAAATATCGGAGTCATTTTTTAGGTACCCTTCAAAGCGATGTCTACATACCATATACGCTTAACTGTGGCCATGTCTCTATATATATGATTAGTGAAATGTGTGTACATTATATATATATATATATATATATATATATATAGTTGGTATTTATTAAGCTTCATTGCTTACACTTGTAGATATGATGTGTATGCACATTTGATGAATCACAATTTTATTAAAAAAATTTATGTGCAAGAAACAATTTAGAACCTTTTCTATGCAATGTTGATAAATGTGGACAGGCATGAACTTAGTTCTGTTTAGTTGACCTCTGACTGATCACTTTTAATTCATCACTTTTTTGGGGGGAAATACAGCTTAGCAGAGGTAACTGCAGTGAATATATGTTTAAATGAGCTGGAACATAATTCAAATTGTGTGTGTGTGTGTGTGTGTGTGTGTGTGTGCACGTGGATGCAATATCAATAGACACCCACCTGGCTGCTTCTTTGATGGCATGGTGGATGAAGTACCTCTGCACAGATACTGGTCCTTTTACCTCCTCTAGCAGCCTGAATATTGCCTCATAATCTACCAAAGGCAGCGATTAAGAGATATTTAAACAAGAGAACTACTAAAACTCAATACAACATTTCAGATATAAAAGTATGTAGATACTTACTGCGGCCAGGTTTTCGGACCTCTTTAATGACTCGAGTGCGCAATTCAGCATTGCTTCCCTCCAAAGGAACCATAACAATGGTGGGCCGTGTAGAGGTGTCTCCTCCAGCTCCCTCCATGTCTCTGTCCTGGTCTGGAGGACTTGGATTCTCACAGTTCTCCGGCCGTTCAGGTGGCCTTTCCTCCATGCACTCCTCTCCTAGCCTGTTCTCCAGCAGTACCCTTTCTTCTCCTCCATCAGTGACTTTTATTCCTCCTTTCTCCTCCAGAGAAAGAGCTACAGTTCCTCCGCCAACCCCTTCCACTCCTCCAGACCAGCTGTCTCCAGACTCTCCACTCATCACTCTCTCACCGTTGCTCTCTGCACCCACCGTACTGTTCGCTTCCACTCCTATAGGGAGAGACACCCAGACCAGGCATGCTGTAATTACTAAAATGCTCTAGTAACTGTAGAGACTCATGGTGACAACATAATCCCAGCAGTAGTGAAGGCAACACTGACAATAATGACAAAGCAAAAAACAATCATATTCTCAAAAATTAGTTACACAAATAAGACATGGTAAAGTAACAATCCAAATGGCTGTCTCAAGTCTTATGGCTGTCCAGTAATCCCAGTCTATTACTTTTTTCCTGTGGGCTGATATAAACGTTTTCAGCACAACTGTACTTAAGAAAAATGGAATGTACAGCCATTTCAAGGAATATAGCAAGTGGCATGTCATTATTCCCTAAATAAAGGGGTCACTAAATAAGTGCGAATTTCACATGATAGGATATTTAAAGTTTAATATTAATAAAGGAATTTATAAAAGAATCCTTTCTAAACCAAAATCCTACAGAGGCTCAATCATTTTAACAATTACAGTATATGAACTTTTAACGCCAGACACTGTACATACATATGCAGCAACAGAAAATCCTAGGACACCAACGAGAGACAAAGTTGGGTCATGAAAAGGTATGTAATAAAAGTGGAACTATTCTAGGAATGCTTTTCTACCCTGAAATTGCATTCGGGTCTTTTTACCTTAGAGTAACAATGTCAAATTTTGGTTTCAAAATGACTGGCTTTTGTAAATATGAAAAACAAAATGTGACCATTATGTAAGCTTTCTTTCTTATTATCACTCGCGTCTGTTCACGCTCCTGCCATCAGGTGGAGCCCCAAGCACATGGCAATGTTTGATGAAGTCTGTTTACATAAATACAGTTTATTTGCTAAGCATTCAGATTAAATTTAATCAGCTTTACAACTGTATGGCCATTGAAACAAAGATGGCCTGAGTTAACTGGAAGTCTGTTGAATAGAATATCTTCAACCAGACCACTGGCTTTATAATGCTTACCTTTGTGCAGGGGGATGGGTTTAATGAGACCATGTTGGCCTGGGACTGTTGTGGTCCCTTTGCCAAGCACATGGTTGCTAATGATGGGTGGGGTTTGGGGCCGGCGCAGCAGAGGGGACATGCTCCGCCGCCTCTTTGGAGCTGCACCTGAGTTGGGCTCAGTTGGGTTTCCCCTTTTCTTGTTCTGGGGGCCTGCGACAAACTCATCTGCTTCATCAATCATCATTCCCTGTGATCATACAGAAAAACATTTCTTACCTGAAAACTGTTCTGTTTGGATGTTTCCATGGTTAAAATCTTACAGCAAAACAAAAGAACATACTGATTAAGATATCAAGTGTTTGTGCATTGTACCAAGTGTAGTGGGGATCATGTGGATAAAAAAAAAACTCAAGACAAAAAAGTTCAAGCTGTCATGGTAAAACGTGATGTTTTGCCAAAAAATAAAGCCATTGTGCTCATTAACCTATTGAGTGTTTGAGTATTGTAGAAAGTGTAACTGATACTTGAAGACAGGGTGTGGAAGGAAGCACCTTCTTATCTTGTTTAAACGGGTTGCCGAAAGTGTGTAGGCGTTTGGGCTGATCAGGGTCGATCTCACGAAGGGGGGATGGCATCATCTTCAGGTATTCCTGATAGTTTCCCATCTGCCCCACAGGAATACTATGCAAATAGTCTACAAAAAAAATCAGTTTATATCATTAAAAATCATTCATGTTTTCAGTTCACAAATTTTTATCTAATTGTTCATTCACAAAACTGCGAATGAAGGTTTGTGCTGAAATTCACCATACCTTTAGTTTCTTTTTGTATTTAATAAACACACCCTAGCTCAAAACTAAAAAAAGTCCTGAATAAATATTTAACCTGAAAACAGTCCAAACACTGTGTATGTCTTTTGAGCACACCTTCATCTTGGCTCCTGATTAGCTTCTGAGTAGTCCTTAAAAGGTTAGAGCGCATTCGTGTGACCTGATCCAGAAGATTCCGCCGTGGAATATCATAGGCATTACGATAGGCCTGGGGCTTTACATCCTGTACAGGAAATGCAGAAATAAATTGTGGTCCAATACAAATACGACTGTATCACTCACGAAACCAAAACATACATGTCAGTTAGACATAGTTTTATGAGTAAAAAATGTTTAAAATGATGAACTAAATGATGTTCGCACGTAACAGTGTCGTTCCATATGTTCCTGAGGTCAGCTATACCCTGACCCAAAAACATGATCTGTGACATAAATGATTTAGAAGTGAGGCCCTGGGCTGGCTTAGCCCCGCTGCTACAGGCTGTACCTTGCTGAGAAGAGCGATTTGAAATCCAGCGAATTCTTTGAGGTTGATGTCGTTAAGGCGGAGGGGCACCTCGCCTGTGATGCCCTGCAGTAGCTGTTTGAAGTCGCGCCGGTGGGCAAGGGACAGCGTACTCGAGTGATTCTTCACCTTGATGCCAGTCTCCTGAGGGGGTTTTTTACCCACCGAAACAATCATCCGGTCTGACTCAATCTTTGCCTAAAAATCAAATATGGTTATTTCGTTAAAATATAGAATTACATATGTAAAATTAACCAAAACCCTGCTTTCTATAATTGTCCTTGACATTGGTGGGTTATTGTTAGACCCCCTCCTAGGGTTCATTGTCTTAATTTTCTAATTAGTAGAATACGTTTCTAATTTTTTCTACTCTCTTTATGTAACCCATACACATTAAGGTACTAAGTGCTTTTCCTTGGCTGTACAACATTCCCTGGACACCTGACCATCACACCCATGTGGTTCTGCCCCAAACTGTCAGCACAAAGCTGGAAGCACACAATTGTATAGTATACCTTTGTATGCTGTAGCATTATAGTTTTCCTTCACTGGAACTAAGAGTCCCAAACCTGCATGACAATGCCTCTGTGCACAAAGCCAGGTCCATAAAGACATGGTTTGCCAAGGTTGGGAATAACTTGAGTGACCTGCACAGAGCCCTGACCTCAACCCCACTGAACACTTTTGGGGTCAAATGGAATGCTAACTGTGAGGCCTTCTCACCTGACATCAGTACCTGACCTCACTAATGCTCTTGTGGCTGAAGGAACACAAATCCCCATAGCCATGTTCCAAAATCTGGTGGAAGGCCTTCCAAGAGAAGTTCAAAAAGCACATAGGGATGTGATGGTCAGGTGTCCACAAATCAACAAAAAAATTGGCCATATAATGTATATATGTGCATACATTTTGATGTTACAGAAGAAGGGCCTGTATGTACAGTATATATAGGCATTCATATTTATTCAACATTTAGTTCATTTTATCAAAGCTGATGCTAAATTCCGTGTGCGATTTCAAAGGCAAATTACAGGGAAAGCTTACCTGCTGGCTGAGTTTTTTTAGGTAGGAAATGACGCTGTAGCTGAGGCCACAGTCCATGTTGTCAGAGATGAGATTCGGAGCTCCCATCATCCTAAGTGCCTTCTTTAAGGGCTACAGACAGACAGACAGAGAGATGAGTAAAGAAGAAACAGAGGCAGACAAAATGAGGTCATTCTCATCAAAGCACAGGATCTCAGCCTCATTACAGATTTTACAACATGGGTTTACAGCACACACAAATGAATAGTGTTAACTGGGGGTCAGATTACAGACACACAGATAAAAATGTCTTAATAGCTCCGTGACCAGTCTGCCATTAGTATATTTTGTATAATATAAACCTTTCTGGCATTGTTTAGTTAAATTTTTAATTATTTACATATTCTTATGTAAGGATTCACAAGGGTTGTCACTGTTTGGCAAGGTTTCTAGATTATAAGGAAGTTTCCAGCCAATAACATTATAAAATCTACTAAACTCAACATAAACCCTTCCTAATCTCAGAAGTAATTATATATAGAGATGACAGGATATGCCCTTTTCATTTCCAATAACAACAGCGATATTGAAACCTTAAGTATCAGCTGATACCGATACCCATCCGATATTGTTTTCTTTAAAAACTAATAAGCTTTACTTTTTTTTAACTGAACCACTTCACAGTTAAACTCTTCCACTTAAAAATCATGTACATTGCAAATATAATAAATATAAGAAAGCATAAAGCATAAATAAAATGTAAAAAAAAATCCAGACAAAAGAAAAACCTCTCTTTATATTTAAACATTCCAGTTCCAAAAATAGATTACTTTAAAAAAAAATTTAATTAAATTACAATTTTACACATCTTAACACCTAAACTTCCCTGAGTGGGATTGCAGTTCTTACCAGCAGAAAGTAAGGAGGCATAGATTTCAGGTACACCTCAAATGCCTGTCTCCACTTGAGGTTTGGCTTGAGTTTGTGCACTTTAAACAAGTCGTCTGTTAAGTCAAGAAAGTAAGAGGATATTAAATTAAGCCTAGAACACTTTTCATTATGCCTTAAGATTAAGACATCATATGGCACCAAGTGAACATACTAATACAGAATATTCATTTTTAACACATACTAACATGCGACTTCTCTATTACCTTTTTTGTTGTGTGTTAGTAATGTTAAGGCATACAGTATTATTAAATAACTTCACTGAAACTAATAAGGAAGGTACGGTCGAAAGTGTGGCGAAAAAAAGGATCCACTCATGATCCATACAATCTCATTGGTCAAGCATGGTGGAGGTAGCGTCATGGCCTGGGCTTGCATGGCTGCTTCTAGAATGTGCTCACTAATCTTTATTGATGATGGAACTCATGATGGTAGCAGCAGAATGAATTCAGAAGTCTACAGAAACATTCTATCTGACAATTTATAGAGAATTGCATCCAATCTAATTGGGAGGAACTTCATCATGCAGCAAAACAATGACCCAAAACACACTTCCATCACAACAAAGGACTTCATCAGGGGGAAAAAGTGGAAGTTTTTAGACTGGTCAAGTCAATCACCAGACTTTAATCCAATTGAGCATGCATTTCAACTTCTGAAGAGGAGACTGAAGGGAGAACCCCCAAAACAAACAACAAGTAAACAAACTGTGGTATAAGCCTGGACAAGAATCACAATAGAAGAATGCAACAGTTTGGTGATGTCAGTGGGTCACCGGCTTGATGCAGTTATTGCAAGGAAGGGATATGCAACCAAATATTAAGTATTACTCTAAGACTATCTGTTCCAATATTTTTGCTTACCTACAAATTTGGCTGTTCTGCCACCAAAGGTGCCATATTATATGAATATATGAAAGCTGAAATTCTATCATCTCATATTCATCTTTTGATCTCAAACCCAAATGTCTTCAGTGTATGGAAAAAAAAAAAAGAATTGGCCTTTTCATTCCAATGCTTTTGGAGGGGACTATATAATTATGAGAGTGAAGAATGTAAGTCTAGGCCCACTGATGAATGCTGGGATGTTAATGCGATAAGGAAAATTCATTCTAGCTGTGGGAACTAAAGCACACACTTACCGAGGAGTGGCAACAGTACGGGGTAGTTGTAAGGCATGACGAAAAGATTCACACAGGTGAGCGTGGTGCTGGCTTTCAGGTAGCCGAAGGGCTGCACTACATCACTGTGCTTACCACTGCAGCTCACAAACACCTGGGTGGCAGGGGAGAAGTGTTAGCAGAGCTCGGCCTCTCATAAGCACAGCTCCCTCAGCTCTCACACAGTCCTCCGAGACAAAGTGACTTCATCAATGCCTCATCATGTGGAGTGCTCCACAGAGCTAAAAATGGCGTCAAAAGCACTACCTTAAATATATCTCCCCCTCTTTATTTTTTGCAGTGAAAAAAATGGGTCCCTTGACAGTCTGCATACCACATGGCTACAAATTCTAAACAATACTTACTTTAGCTGTTAAGCATTCCTTTTAAATAACCTCATTAGAGAAAATCCGTTTCTACCGATGTCCATTTACATACACACTGCACTTCAGGATATACCCAGGTGGTTGCGCTTATTCGCTCAGCTTTTGGTACAAAAATATGCTTACTGTCTAATCTACTTCTTACTGTGATTAACAATGGAGTCCACAACACTTTAGAAAAGTGTACTGTAACTTAATTATAGTATTATAGCTATAACACAACAGTATCACGGGTCGGAATTTTAGTCGAATTACAATTACGTAAATTATGACAACTAGATGTCTAAGAAGAAAATAAATGCTGATGTATAAGAAAGGTTGACTTCCCATACATTTAGTTAAATGTTATGTTGTGTCCAGGCCACATTTACCTATTTTATTTATGCATAATTTCTTTCAAAATGGTGATTTTATGCTCTTGGACAAAATGCTCTATTGGGGATGAAAAACTACTTTAAATGTCCTGTTTATGTCCTGATTTGAGAGTAACTTTACTGGGTCAACGGGACATGCATTGATATTATTTTTATTAAATAATAATCAGAAAGGTAAGTCCCACCTGCCAGCACATGTGAGGGGACTTCCTCTCCAGAATGTACTGGGTGAGAGGTGATGGCTCCAACTCGTACTTATCGAACGGCAGCTTGTCAATCACCATAGGCTCACAGTCGACGCAAGAGAAACGCACAACTGGATGGGCAGTTCGAGGAGGCTAATAGAGTGAATAAAAAACAGAGCGTTAGTTTATGTGTGGTGTTGGAGGACAGCTGATTTTTGACATTACAGCACTAGACGGCATCAATCCAGGTGTCACAGGCACATAACAGCACAAGCTGCTCAATCAGGTAATGGCATTACTGCACTGAACTAAGTTGCACTGCTTTACAAGTACTGCTAAAAAAGACAGTATTGCTACAAAGACATTTTAACTATAAAAGAAGTCAGTTGGTCTTTTGTCGTCTTAAAATGGTGACGAAATTAGTTTACGTTTACAGGTCAAAACGTGTGTTATGACTATAATAAGGCAAGAAAGAGCAGAGAGGTGGAAATGACCTCATGTCAAGAGGCGAGCAGTAAAGGACTACTGTAGCTGAGTGAGAAGGCGAGGTCGAGTACTGCTGCTGCCTCAATCAGATGGCAGTCACAGTCTCAGCGCCCACACAGCAAGGAAAGGCAGGACACCAAACATAGCACAAAAAGAGCCAGGTTTCACCTTCAGGCTATTATGGCTAGTAAAACTACTGTACTGCTCTCTTAGTCAGTGTCCTATAACATTAAGCCCATTACTACTGACCTGGGTTCAGCTTTCTGAGTCTGTCTTTTGTAACATTATGCCCTATAGTACTGATTTGGCTTTGGTTATTTTTAGCGTTCTATATCCTTACATGTAATACTGCAGATCAAGGATGGGCTCTATAACATGAGCCAACTTTCTGGGTTTACAGAGACACGGCTTGTCTGATTTGACCATTCAACCCCTTTTCTGTTTTGAAAATTGATCCATTAATATTTTCAACTACAACGAGCAAATATTTAGTTTCACTCGAACAACATGATGGCTTCAAATTAGAATGAGCACATGGTTAACGTCTTTCTCTATCTGACAACAGACCTCTTGTTGGCTGCAGAGAAAAGCTGCTTTCTCCAAGCCAAGAAAGAGTTGTCCAGGAAGTACACAGTTCTTGTGTACTAAATGGATTAGAGGTTAATTGATTGCCGCTGTCATGGTGTTTGGCTGGCAAAAAAATAGCAAAAACTGGCAGAACATCTGGACATTCTGCTAAATAAAGTCCAAAAGCAAAAGTGTCCACTGGAGTGAATAGTGTGTGGGCAGTTAAAATGAGTTGAAATTATGGTAAGCCCTTATATTATAACTCACCAGGGTGGGAGAGTTCTGGTCAGGCCAGAAGGACTCTGGAATCGGCCAGTGGCCCACAGGGACACCAGTTTTGGGGTTCGGCCGGACATATATGAGCTTGTGGCAGCTGACGGTACCAACCCTCGACTTCCTACTGTCTCCAGCATGACCTAGGTGGTCTGGTAGACGTGTCGTTTTTTTTTTTTTAAAAAATACAACTGAAGTGAAAATGATCACGGCAATAAGGCACTACAAGGTTTTCATATATATTCTTCAACATCATATCAAATCTTATAATGCTACACGGAGATGTTTCACCAGGGTTGCAATAGATTATAATTTCATCATAACACTGGATTTCAGACATAATTCCTCTTTCTCTTCAGTGTATGAAATAGGTAGCATGAACAAGTTATTCTGGAAAATTTAGGATAATAAAGGTGTAAGTGAAATAGTGTGACATTCTTGTCACACGACACGGTCAGGTGCCGATGTATGGAAGACCTACAGGAGGTGGATCTGGGCCCGTCTTCTCAAAATTAATAACAACTCCACTCAGAACCTTCTGCACCAGAGACTCCAGACACTGGTTCAACATCCTCTGTGTCCTAACACAATATGACCGACCTTGAAAACACGAACAGAAAATATATAGTTTATATTTGGCAGACTATAAAAATCCTGGCAGTGTTGTAGCTACTGAGCGCTAAGCACCAAACATACTCTGAAAAGAAAAAAAGGGGAAAAAAATAATACTCTGTTTTCAGAGTTGTACTCTGTAACTCTCACATTAAATCCTCACAAACAATCTTCTAGCTTAATGGTGTTCTTTGACCCTGGACTATATGCACTTGCAGAAGGACATGGTTTTCAATGAAGGCTATAAAGCACTTCTGTACATTGCTCTAGATGAATGGCGTTTGCTAAATAATGTAAATGTACTGTCTAGGAAAAAAAGGAATTGTCTTTTCTCTCTGTTAGGACAAGTACAAATTTCCTTCTGTATTATCAGTATAATTCACTCATGTCATAATTAATTAGAATAATGACAGATAGCAGACAGGTCTTAATGGTCCCAAATCAGAGCCTAGTCTCTGCTGTCTCTTGCAGCTCCTGATCTGAATTGTAACAGGCTGAATCTCAAATGGCTCTCTATTTACACAACTATATTGGTATGGTATAAATATAATAACTTACAGCCTACAGTAGATATAAAAAGTCTACATACCCCTGTTAAAATAGGCAGGTTTTTGTGGGAAAAAAAATTAAACCAAGATAAATCATGTCAGATCTTTTCCCGCCTGTAATGTGATATAGCAACCAACAAAATTCAAGTGGAAAACAAATATAAACATTTTAGGTGGAAAAAAAAAGGAAAAGAAAAAACTTAACCTGGGTGCATAAGTGTGTACACCCCTTAAATAATACTTTGTTAAAGCATCTCTTGCTTGTAATACAGAGCTCAGTCTTTTGGGGTAAGAGTCTACCAACTTAATCTTAAATCTTGATTTGGAAAAATGTATTCCACTCTTCCTTGCAAAAAAGCTCCAGATCTATCAAATTGCAAGGGGATCTACTGTGCACAGTCTTCAAGTCATTCCACAGGTGTTCAGTAGGATTTTGATCTGGACTCTGACTGGGCCATTCCAAAACGATGACCTTCTTCTCAAGCTGTTCCTTTACTGACTTGGATTTGTGTTTTAGATCATTATCGTGTTGAAGGTGAAATTTTTCTTCATTTTCAGCTGTCTAACACAAGCCTGCAGGTTTTGTGCCAAAAACCTGTGGTATTTGGAGCTATCCATGATTCCTTCTATCTTGAGTACAGCCCCAGTCCCAGCTGAACAGAAGCAGCCCCATAGCATGATGCTTCACCGTGAGCATGGTGTTCTTTGGGTGATAAGCTGTCTTGTTTTTGACTTTTAGAATTATGCCCAAAAAGTTCATCAGACCATATTTTGCCACATGGTTTGAGGTGATTTAGCCATCTTCCTTGAGAAAGAGATTCCATGTAGCCACCCTACCCCCATAGCCCAGATATGTGAAGAATACAAGAGAATGTTATCACATGCAGGGAGTGACCAGCACTTGCAAGATATTCCTGCAGTTCCTTTAATGTTGGGGTAGGTCTTTTGGCAGCCTCCCTGATCATTTTTCTTCTTGTCCTTTTGTCAATATTAGAAGGATGTCCTGTTCTTGGTGATGTCACTGTGGTGCTCCATTTTTTCCACTTGTTGACGATGACCTTCATGATGTTCCATGATACATCTAATGTGTTGAAAATTTTGTACGTTTGTACCCCGATATCTTTCGACAATGAGATCCTGTATGTGCTTTGTAAGCTCTTTGTGGAGCATGGATTCAGCAGTTGGATGAAACCAACAAACATTAAGAAAATCCTACAGAACCAGCTGATCTTTATTTGGGGTTAATTAGAATCACTTAACTGATGACAGGTGTATGATAAATACTTTTGAACATGAGTTTGGATGTAACTGGTTAATTCTGAGCACAGTCGCATTCCCTATTATATAAAAGGGTGTGCAAACAGATTATTGTAAGTTTTGTCTTTTTCTTTATTTGTTGGTTACTATATCACATTAAAGGTGGAAAAAGATCTGACATGATATACGTTGGTTTAATTTTTTACATCACAAAGACGTGCAGTTTTAACAACCATATGTAAACTATCTACATATCCACTTTATATAGTGCCTTAGATGCCCAGTAGAAGAAATATTCAGATATTTTTAGCATTTCAGATCACTTGCTGCGTATATATACACCTGCTAAATTAACACACCAATTAATTAACATTACATCCTACTAGATGGCTTGTATTTATCCATTAAATGACTGATAACAGATTCAACTGAACTTCAGTAGGAATTATACAAATCCAAATTATCTGAATCCAAAACACTTTAGAATTTAGCATGCGCTAACTGACTTGCCGTTGGCCTTTTCCCTTGTGAAAATCTTATGAGTTGTTCCATTATTTTAATAGCACAGGTTTGTTACATGACTTGCCATGCCAACTTGTCTGTACACTATAGAAGCATATCACACCCAGAAGCCATTACAGTCTGACCATATCTTCTTTTCAAAACCATGATAAAATATAAATAAAGCTATTGTAAGTGTAAGAAAGAATAAAACAGGTTTTAGGATTTTAAACGTTTAAGGTTTTATATGTATCACATCTATCTGTAAACTTCTCCATCCGTAACTTTGTCTGTTAAGTAGCAAAACCATTTGACTCTGTGTACTGTTAAGAGAAAATGAAACAGACTAATCAAGGGTTAGATGGGTATAATATTCTTACTACCAGGGATAAGTGTGTTTCTGTAGGAAACTGTGACCACTCACTCTGTGACAGGTAAAACGCTCTTCGAAGTAGTGTGTGAAAGACATTGAGTGCATTGCAGGAGGCATAACTCTCCTCTGCTGCTTTCAAATCAAGTGATGGAGAGAAAAGTGCCTTCAAGTGGCTTTGAACAAGTTGTGCTAGTACCTCCGGTAACCTCGCACATCTGGGTGATGGCTGATTCATCACTGGGCACACTGCCAAGCTGCTCGGTGTCGGGGACGGCTGCACCGGGCATGCGCAGCACCAGGGCAAAGAGACGCTGGTCCCAGCGGAACGGCTCCTTCGTTAGCTCGCTCCCAGGTAGCGGGGAGTTCAGAGGCAGGTGAAGCTGGGAACAAGGGCACACAAGATTTGATGAGATATGCTATAAACAGAAAAAAATCTTTAAGGTTATACCACAATCCAGTCCCCTTGACGTACTACTGCTAGATATATTCAAAATGACCTCGATGAGCAAAAACCTCCATAATCATACAACGCAGTTTAGAAACAGAATCCAGAGAGTCCAAATGCTGGGTCACCAGTCCTCACCTCATCTGGCACTCCAGAGCTGTGTGTCAGCTTGTTCCCGTCCGTTATGGTAATGATGACTGACGGCTCCAGGAAAAAGGGATTCCGACCCTGAAGGGAAAGAAAAACACTCTTATAGTGCATGGCCGCGAAATGTGTGTAAGTGTATAAGTTTATATATACACACACATCTCTAACACGATACAGACCAAAGAGCAAGGGTGGAAAATATGGCTAGATCATAGACAATTAGATCTCTTTAATGGGAAAATTGGTCTTAAAACAAGATATTGACACCACAGCAATTTAAAAGTATCACCAAACCATAAAAGTGCCTGAAGAATTTTTAACATTAAGTGCATCCCAAAGTCTAGTCTGCAGTCGATATAAGCTGCATCAAAAATCAAAAAAGAAATGTAACATACATGTACATTCCAAGAGTTTTAAGGGTGCAACTAGTGTATCCTTCCTGGTCTTCAAAAGCACACAATTCCCTGTGCCCATCTAAAATATGAAGAATATGTATATATAATTGTAACATGAAGGCACAAATACCTCAGAGTTTGTTAAAATGGTTAGAATACATCAAAGTTTGTTAAAGGTTAAGTATAACATTAGTGGAACTTTATTTAATTAGACTTGATGTTGCTGATGAAGACTATCCCATTTTGCATTATGATCAAATAGATCATAGATTGAGAAGCAGCAGTCTAGACTTTGGGACCTGCTATCATCTACCCACTAGCCCGTGGGGTTATAAAAATAAGATCATTCCTTAGTGGGAAGCACTCACCAATGCAGCAGCCCTGAAGCTACAATATTATTGACTTTTCCCTTCATATATTTAATGCAGTCTGACTGAGTGCGGTAGATTTTAGCAGCACTGAATGGATGGAAGACGGCTACAGCAGGACTACACTGAGAATAGACACAGTGTTGTGATTTAATTTTCTATCTATATCCTGTACGGTACTTTAGAGGTTAGGCGTTCCAAAAACTCCTTCAGACACACAATGAAATCAGTGGCTGAATGCCAGATGGCTTACTACTTCATTTGTATGTAACTGCACAATACAGGCTACAAAAATGGACTCCACAATTAATTATATTTTAATCATGATCATAATTTTTGGTTTCCAAAATGAATTGTCTGTGAAAGTGGAGAGTTTAGATAAAGTTAGCTGATTGGCTAACATTGGTGCATTTAATCACAACTTGAGAGCTTGTTGTATTGACTCTTGCTTCCAAGTATTTCACTTGCTTCTATTCAAAGAACCTTTGAATACTCTTGTTGTAGGTTTCTATTTACTTGGTTGTATACTGTGATGGTGTATTTAATTTATTTTGAGTCTAATTTTGTTTATAAATTTGAAATGCTAAATATAAACAAAATTTTAGTATTAGTATCAATTAATACTTGATTAATGAGCAGTCTATGAGATTTAGAAATTTTAAAAAGATTATGAAGTAAAGCTATTTTGCTTCTAAAAAATTGGATAAATAATAATGATTCCAATATTTATCAAAATAAACTCTTTTTTTTGCCATCATCATACAGCCCCAGTATGAAATCATGGCTTCTACATCTTACTTTTAATAGTTTCTGATTTTTAGGAAGCTAAGACCAGGCATCATTTTGGCTCCAGTGCTTATTTTCCACTTCAGAAGAAGAATGAGTGTCATTAATACCTGGCCATAGTTGTCGATGCCAGACACCAGTCTGTTGAGATTGAGCAGGTCGAATGCAGTTCGGAGAGCATTACCAAGAGTGGTCAGTCCACATGCCTGCAGATTCTTTAGTTCACTCATAAAGGTGGCATGGTTCTCTTTCCAGCCCGCCTATGGTGCACACAAACACACACAGAAAAAAAGTTTCACACAAGACGCAAAGCACTGCAAGACCGAGAGAGAGAGCATTAGGTCACATTGCAGCGCTGAGAAGACACAAACACATGCGGACACACAGTATCAGGTGACATGTACTACAAAACGCGATCAAAGCCTACACAGGACAGCACAGGCTAATGAATCCGGCTGTCTGTGGATTGTCTCACTGTTTCCTCCAGCGAGGTCAAGTGCCTTACTGTTACAGCATTATGCTTAATCTACAGATGACCTGCAGGCTTACCAATCACAAAAGGGAATGAGGAAGTGACAGAGAGATTATGGACAGGATCCATTGAGAATAAGTTGTGTGTGTGGACATGATTTTATATCTTGGTGGGGACCAAATGTCCCCAAAAGGGAAAAATATCTGAAAGTTTTGTCCTTGTGAGGACATTTAACTGGTCCGCACAAAGTTAAAAAAAACAAAAAAAAAAACAAGAGCCAAACAAATTCCTTCACCTGCTTGCTGAGGTTAAGGTTAGGCTGAGGTTTAGGTGTAGCATAACATTATATAGCTGTAATAACAATTATGTCAATGGAAGGTCCTCACAATGATAGTAAGACAAACGTTTTGTGTGTGTGTGTGTGTGTGTGTGTGTGTGTGTGTAGCCTAAAGTTCAGTGATACAGTCCAGATATACAACCCATGATCTGATTTGCGTTCTCCTCTTGAAAAATCATTTTACCATTGCTGTGCATATATTTCTGTCTTCATAATAACACAGTGCAGATACAGCTGTTTCATTTTGTGTGCACATGACATCACAGATTCACTTCCCAGGAAACAAATGGCCCATAACATCAGTATAAGACCCTCAGTCCAAAATTAAATTATTCATTCAGAGGAAATCAGTTCATTAGATGTAAATGCGCATGTATGGTGAATCCCCATAAGAGTGACAGGTCAGATCCTGCCGTGCTTCACCCTGAGACAGCCCAGCCTCAACATACTGCTGTGTATGGGGATGGTTCCTATAAGAAGCAAACACACATACATACTTGACAGTTGAGGGTTTGATGTCATTTCAGGACTTGTGTATGTTTAGAAAACCAACACACACAAAAGAGTGTAGGTGTCTTCAGTGGCACTCAATAATTCAGTTAGAGAGTACCTATTGTTACTGCCAATTCTATATTTCTTCCCATCTACTTTAACAATTCATCAACAGGTGTGACTGCAGTCAGAGTCCTTTTCTTGCCATGTCCATTGACACAAAATGCAAACGGTAAGAAAGAGCTAGAGAGCCTCTCCAACTGAATAAAACACGGGCTGCCTACTCTAATGTCTCTGTATCGCTGATAGAGACATATGTCTATGTCCTTCACCATGTCTGTTGATTAGACTCCTCTGTATTTGATGTATTTTACGTCAAATACACTATACATCTGTATATATTCTGTATCAAAGCAATGTAGTAGAACTCAAATCAACTGAGATCAACATGGGGGGACAAAAATCACCTGCAGTTAGTTCATATAATCCTGATAGTTTTCTTACAGAGAGAAGCGCAAGTAGAGTAGAGCAGAGGCACAGTGCCATTAATATACAACCCAATGACCCTGTATTCCTTATCCAAACGCAGGACAGGTGGCTAGTACAAATGAGCTGCACAGCATAAACTGACAGATAAGGACTTGTTCCCTGTTAAGCCGCAGTTATGAGAAAACCAGCACCCGTATAAATACATCGTCTGTGAGGGAACAGCAGGAATCGTCTTGGCAGAACCAGACGTGTTACAGCCTGGGGTGGACTCACACAGCATGCAGTATTATATTTTCACAACATAAAATTGCCTAAACTTTCATCACACTTTATAATGTCAGTTTACTGTATTAAAATAGCTGACTATAAATAACTGACTCTTCAATTAGCATTTTGTTTTCGACGTTTCAAATTCTCATTAAACTCTCAAATTTATTGTCGTTGCCAACAAGACCTCACGCAATATTGCCTCTAAATGTAGCCAAAATAAGGAACGTTAGCAGAGACTTGTCCTTACGCTTAGCATTTATCTTATGATCTCAGCCTAGAAATGGTGCCATCGATCTCTCAGCGGAGGATTTACTTTGTCCCATCACTAACATTAACTTCACTGGTACCATTGTTGGGTCGATTGTGTTTAGGCTAGCTAAATATTTTTTATAGCTTTATGGTTTTAGGAAGTTTTGGTTTAAAGAACAGTCAATCAATCAAGTTTTCTGGGTGTTTTCCGAACATTTTTATATACTGTTTATAAAGATTCCTACAAGGTTGCTGCAATTTTTTTTGTTACAGGATGATTAATGTCCATAACATATGTTTTTGTCTTCCTGGGAATATATAAGGAAGATTCTAGCAAACCACTATTACAGCAAGTGTTTCAAACATTGCAGGAACATTATTTTTGGAAAGTTCCAGCCCAACTTTCTTAAAACCTACTGAATACTTTTTGAACGATAGTGTGTGCTGCTGGATGTTCTCTGTTAGCTGGGGATGTACTGTGTGTTAGATACCTGAGCATATTGTACAAGTAAATGCTACTGAGAGAGACTCTCCCTGTGGGTCTGCTTTGTTCCACGATCAGGTTGCCTTTTTGTTTTTTGTTTTTTAAGTCAACACATACGCAGAATTCAGCCTCCTGGTCTGTAGCAAAAAATGTTGATGACCGCAGGTGCTTGTCATGTGTGGAGAGATGATGGTGATATGTAGGCTAAAGCTGCCACTGTGATGTAATGATGGCTTGTTAAACCACAGAAGAAGTCACCCTTGTGAAAAGCTCCTCTACATCTGGGGTAATAGTACAAGGTCCTGACCCAAAAATATTACAGGCCTTTTCCCAGCATTCCTTGTCCCTCTTCATGCTTGGATTGAAAACGCTTAAGAAACAGAATGAGGTGTGCTGACAATTTGACCAAACCACATAAAACCCACATTGGACGGGACCCCAGAATGAGGAAAAAGTGAAAAGTATAAGTGGTAGCAATTACGCTGGGCTTATTTCAAGCATGCAAAAAAAAATCCTCCTTTAGTAGCCTGATTCAGAGCAGGATAAGACGGACAAGCCCCATACTTTTAGAAATCTCCCATAAATACAGTCATCGTTTGAAACATTTCCCTTTCCACTGAAATTTTAAAGCCCCTGAGGTCTGCCCATCTACTTTAGCCTAAAAAAAGAACCCAATCATCATCTGCAAAACTGATTCCACATGCAAGCGTTTGTCCATCTCATTGCACAAAACAGCAGTTACATTCGCATAACTCTCTAGATTTCTTTTCCATGTAATAATACAGAAATGTAGCCCAAAACATATCATTTGTAAGCACCACCAACATGATCACCAACATACAGCTGAGGGAAGGAGTTTAAAAAATGTACAAGAAAACAACTTCAGAAAAAGGGCAGGACTAAGAATAATGATCTGCTTGTCCAAGAATGAGACAAGTGAAGCACACTGCCCAGAAAAGAGAGCTTTGTCAGAGCCGGAAGCTCACTGCAACTCTTCACTGACTAGCTGCTGAAAATCTCATGAATAATTGACAGGAAATTAAAAAGCCACTCTCTCAGACACTGCAGCCAGATTCTATCTTGCTCTGTTGGCTCTTATACAGTGTATTGTTGTGGAGAACTGGGTTAGCTTGGTGACTAATTCAGAGATGGTAAAGCTTGGTTGAGAAGAGTGTTTTTAAACAGGTGGGCGGGACAAGCTGGCCATGAATAGCAAACACACACCCACACAGAGCTCACAGCTTAGTGAGCTGTTGCGTCTTATAATGCTTAATAGCAATCTGAAACAGATGCCATGGAGGACTACAAACAATGAATAGGAAAAAACAAATGTCCATGTCTGTTGTCCAACTGACAATGAACTATAAAGGATGCGTATGTAATATGTATGGAAATAAGTCTGCTATAATAGAGGCCTATTCTAACTACTGTACTTTATGAGGTCGTGAGGCACTGTGAAAAGTAGTTTCAGACTTTCTAGGATAAGCCTGGAAAGGAGTGTGGGTTTAGAAAAGCCCCCAAGAGAGTGCCTGGCCACCTGCCAGAGAGAAAACACTAATGAACTGCCTGGGAATGAAGCCACTCTCATTGTCAATGTCAACCAGCTAATGAAGGACGCAATTGCACATGCAGCAGCAAGTCACATCCACAAATCCTGAAATCCATCTCAGGACAAAAGCAGGACGTTTAGTTCTATTGCGCAAAGAAAAACACACTTCAGTACAGTACAACACACCACAAATTGTTCGGCAAAAATGTGTTATGTTGTAATAAATGTTACACTGATTCTCTGCAGAGAATATAAGGATCTCCTGGCAAACTTAAGGATATGAATGATATTCCTCAGAAGTATTTATCATGTCTTTGTTAACCGCTTAAACCCTCTCCTTAGTGTTCATTGTTGTTCATTATTCGTGGGAAAGCATATTACTGAGTTACTAATATGAATTATTTAGTAACTACAGTGAAACTAATAGAAATGGTATGCATTTACAATGTAACTGCAATGCAATGCAGTATAAGTCTTGGCCTGCTGACACACTGTGGGAAATTAAGGTGTTAAATATGTGATATAAAAGACGTAAAAGGGAAACAGATGAACAAAAACTCCTCTTGCTACACTCTTAGGAAAAAACGTGCCAGGTCCCTTTCAGGTTGTAAATGTTTATGACTGAGGAGGTACCCCCAAGTGTATACATGTACCTTTAGTAACCTGGGAAAGGGAATGTATTTTATGTATTTACTTTACATAATTAGAATACGGTTATGCTTTTGAGCTGCAATTACAAAAGGGTGTGAAAAAAAACTGTGCTTATATGTTACTATGGAATGATCCATATATATTTTTAGCAAAAAAAAACAAAAAAAAAGTGTGTATGATCACATGTTTTTCCCTTGTTATTATTGCTGAATGATTTCTTTCTGTTCATCAAAGCTACCTTAGTTTATTAAAACTACCTATTTTATTTATAATAGCCAATTCTAAAGTTCATTGGGCTTTGTGAAAACTGAGTTGTTCATTCTGAGAACTGGAAGATGTTTAAAAATAAAAAAAAAAAGCCATAACAAAAGCATGTTATGTCAGTATCACCTTGTGCAGGCCACATACTGCAATGTGAACTTTCCATCTCTGTCAGGCTGTTTGTTTAAGCAATGCAAATCATGTAACTTTAGTAGAAGGCAATTTGTTATGTGGTTTCATGGGATCTGACATTGGGAAACAGTCTCAAAATGGGAGGGTGATTCATGTACTCAAATGGAGAGAAGTAAGTGAATGGAGAAGGCAGAAAACTGATGTTTGTTATAAATATGTCCTCGACTATATCAACATTATAGTCAATGAGAAATTAACCAGTGAGGGAAAAAAATAACCCCCTAAGTGAAATGCACTCTCATTTTCTTATTGATGGCTTTTCACAAATCAAATCAGTTTTGATTTGTTTAGTCTTTATTGGCCAATAAGAAAGCGCAGAGGTCAGCCACAGCGCGCCGAGAGAGGCGGGCTCGACGGAGAAGGGCAGATCGCTTGTCCAATCCGGGGCGAGTTAGCTCACCATCGCGTCACGCGATACGTCACGGTAGATAATAAATCTCTCCGCCTCCATCTAAGCGCCCGAGAGCTTCCCAACACAAAAGCAAAATGTCCGCCATGTTCAGAGGCTGCGCTGCTCCGCGTCTGCGGGTATTTTAACAAAAAATAGCCGTTTTCGTCACCGGGAAGCCGTCTGACCCGATGCTACGAACCAAAGGGACAGTAGAGTCTCACTGTCAGAAAAAAAATCTACGATTTAACCACATACAAACAATTTAGCAGCATTTATTTACCTTTACTCCGTATGGCGGATCGTCAAATGTAACTAGCATGTACCTGTCGCCTCTACTAGCCGGGTCTCGGGCACGCAGCTGTTAAAGAAAACGAAACAATACACATTAATTTCGACTTGATCCTATCACAGGGATCCTTAACTGCCACAAGGTACAACAGTAAGCGGTAAAAGTCGGGGTAAAATTATTCTTTACCTTCATAAAGATCTCAACCGCGCCTTTAGCAATGTCCAGATACGTCGTACCCAAATATGTGCGCTGATTCATAGAAGCGGACGTGTCTATCAGGAAAAGTAAAATAGGCATTTTGAAATGTATAGATATAGATCTAGATGTTTACTAAAATCCCTATGATCGGCATATGACCGGCCTGGGCATGCATATATGGTGTGTTATATTTTGTTATAATCAGACCCCCCCTCAAAAAGAGGGTCGCACTGCCACCCTTTGCCGCCGCCTGACTCTCTATCTGTCTTTTCTGAGCAGTGCTGGGGCTCGCGCTCACACAACTTCTCTTCCGAACAGACCGACACGCCCTCGCTTCGCCGCTCACACCCCATTGGCTGAGCCGAGCCACAGTGGCCACGCCCCCGGGTCATGAATATGCAATGAGGTCTTTGAGCGCTTCTCACCCGCCTCACACTTTTTCTTCCTTCTTGGTGTGAGGGGGGACCGCAAGCACGTCGGGCTCTTCACTTCAGTTCTAAACACGAGTATGAAACGCCATTGGATACACTTTAACAGGCATGCGTATTTGTATTTGTTATAATTCGCGAGTGAAAACGCTTCTGACAGTTTTCAGATGATAGCGACGAAAGCGTCGTGCTTTAATAGGACTTGTCTGGCTGTCTTGTTGGGGGTGGGGAACTGCTCTGTGCTCATCAATGCGATTTTTATAATAATTGCGCCTACCCCTCAACCTTTCCCTGCTCTTGTTTGTCTCCATAGAAAAGCGCCATGTTTACGTTACAAGCTGCACTGTATGGCTGCTTGGAGAGCTCAAAAATGTTGCTCATCAGGAGCTTCTTGTAAATTATGCTTCACAAATACTATGGACTCAAGCATGTACATGCCCTTTGCAATACGAACACTGCAGGAGTGGGGGAGGGGATCCTGCCTTTTTTCCCACAAAATATGAAACTATAACGACATATAATAGCTATAATCATATAATCCCTGCGACATACCTGTCTGTTCACATGGCCACGAGGATTTAAACTTGATAACCTTTTTCACCATTTAAGTTGGAAGGTTGTATTATGTTAAGGGTGCAAAGGACATGATTAATATCTCATCTATGTGACTCCAGAAGGCTACTTGGTACACTGTACATGAGCAGCAGTGATCCACGTCACATTTTATAGCTTCTCTTTAGGACAGCTTCATATAACAGTATCGCTTCGGGGCGGGTGTCGGCTGTGTCGGATCTATTGTGTATACCCGAAAGGACAAGTTGAAGAATTTGAGCTTTCTTAAACTGACCATGCACACACTGTGACCAATATTCATCGTCGGGTTCAGTCCTCCACTTGTGAAATAATATGGTGTGCTCCTTCATTAGTAAAAATATTTGGTAAAGATGACCGTCTTGTACAGAGTGTACTGTACAACTAGTGTGAAGCACTCTTAGAAAGAAAGAAAGAAATAATAAATCCACCCAATAAATACATCCATAGTCTACGTGTCTTTTCGGGACGGGAACATCCTGATAATATTTTTGTTTTTCTGGTGATTGCATTTATTTGGCAACCTGTAATTTATTTTATGCTTCCAGTATATTTACCTTAAGAACTTTTTTAACCATGTGTGTCTATGCTTCCATCCTTGTGTCATTTATGGCTCATAATATGTACCACAAGGGTTCATTAACACTGGAGGAGATATCAAATTACCCTCTCAATCTGATATCTCCTCCAGTGTTCATGAATCCTGGCAGTACATATTATGAGCCATAAGCCATTTAAAAGTCCTACACTGTCTTTGCTTCCGAGGTGGGAAGTTGAATCCCCAAGGGCACTGTGGCCACAGATAGTAAACTGTAGCCTACTTTACTCCAATCTAGCACTTTACAAGACAAATTTCCAACCATAGTGCAGATCAGCATTGTTAAGCATATCCTAACAATAAGGTACAGTCTAATTCTGCAGTCTTGAGATGACGTGTTTTGGAAAGGAAGTAACCTCATATGTTGGTTTATAGTGCAATAGAGGGGAATTGCCCTTGAAGGAGGAAGCAGTAGGCTATTGCATGAAGTGTTTTTCTGTCTGACTGCCTGTGTAGCCTGTTCATCTCTAAACCAACGACAGCCTTAGCCTTCCTCTTCTAAAAGCATCGAGCTTGTTTATTTTGGTCTGGACTCATTTCTAATTTGTAATAATGTAGATCTTAGTCTCTACTCTAGCTCTTTCAGTGTATAAATAACTGTCTGCCAACCACGTGCTTACATCCTCTGTATTTATCACTTCTTCTCAACTAGAGGGATACTTTATAACCTTGCCAACTGTAACTAGCGATCGTAAACAAGAAAGAGCACAGCACGTCCACAATTATTGTATGGAGACTCATTCGCAGTATCTTGCTTTGCTTGCGGGAGGCCGTAGGGTGTTAAGTCACGCGCTCGACGTCGCGTGACTGTTTCTTTTTAAGAAAAACAAGGGTGGGATTTGCACAATACCTCGCATCAACAATAATAGTCGAGATAAAAGGTAAACTTTTCTTGTTACCTAATTAAGACGGTGATGTGAATGTAACCGTATAATAAAAGATTTTGCTACAGCTATGTGTATCCGGGTTAAGACGGACATCATTTCATCAAGCTAGCAGGTACAGCTGATCAGGAGATACAGATATACACATATGCATATATACACACATATATATATACGAGCTCATCTCTGGATTAGCACGCCGTTACGTGGGTTGTTTTTGTGCTATAATCTTCATTCATCATCGTAGTCAAACTTACATGAATTTTTATAGTGCTTCTATCGGTCGCAGTATCACAGATGTAGCGTGTCCGACGACATCGAGGCAATCGATCATGTGGGATATAGCTAATGTTAACCAAATACTAGGTGGCTAGTACAGTTTTAATAACACGACAGTCTGTCAACAAACACGCGAGACCATGACTGTTGGTGTGATACCAGTGCCATCTCGCACAACTATCATGGTTTTATAGCAGCTTGTTTATGGTATGTTGTTAGCTCCAGCTAGCTCCTCGCTCGGTACATTGGACAACATTCGCTTCATGTATCGAGAAAATGTCACCATTTACCATAAAGACTTTAGCGAAGAATGCGTCCGTTTGACTACTCTGACAAGTCAGTTGTTTATTTAAATCATAGTCTACCAGCTGGCTAATGTACATGGTGTTATGCGTTGTTGTGTTCTTGAATTAAATGTAGAAAGTATTGCGGAATATAGCTCGCGTTAGAGGGCTGTAAACATGGTCACGTGACTAGCCACGTGTAGCTGCCAAGGTTAGGAGGACTTGCCAAACGCTTTCTGACGTTATTACCACATTCAGGGATGTCTTAATAACTGATTTGTTTACTTTTAGTCAGTATCTGGCCAAGAGTGTGTCCAGGACAAAAAAAAAACTGCTGGGGGTTTACATATTTTTGGCTGCATCTACCTTGTTCTTACACTTATTGGCCATTTTGTCTCTACACCTCTATCATCCATCCATCCATCCATCCATCCATCCATGGGAACTGACCACCACAGAATATTCACTGACCAGTTATTGTTATGACCATACACGACACCACAATGATACAGACATAGTTGTGTGCGTGTGTGTGTGTGTGTGTGTGTGTGTGTGTGTGTGTGTGTGTGTGTTGCACTGGTATGAGTATATCAGGCACAGCAGTGTTGCTCAGATTTCAGTGTTTTTCCTGACCTCAGAATAGTCTACTGACCTTTGATGGTTTAAAGAATGTAGAGAGCAGTGGTAGCTCACTGGTTAAGCCACTGGGCTATTAACTGGTTGGCTTTGGATAAAATGAGCCAAATGAGTACATCTCAAAATTTTTTATGGGGATTTTTTTATGTATTATACTGATATATTACGAATACTATATAAACTCCCCTAACATTAACATAAATCCATCATTTTCAAAATTCTCTGAACTGTTAGAATTCTCTTTGTGCCATAGTACTTTTTGACTCCTGTTTTGTTACTAGAAATTTAGAAAAATGTATACACCGTCCCTTTGTTTTTTTTTAGGCTAATCATCATGCTGCAAAGGAACTGAGTGAGCAAGGCCAACTGATGTTTAAGGGAGCTTCTGCACCCTCTGAGTCAAAAAGAGAGTATAAGCTGAAGGGCTAGGTTCGCTCAGTCTGTGCCAATGCAGCAGCACAGCCGGCAGCCCGACCTAGTGGAAGGAAGACTTCCAGTTTTTGTGTTCCCCACTGAGCTGTTTTTTTATGCAGATGAGCAGGCTTCACACAAGCAGGTGCTTACCCTCTACAACCCATATGAGTTTGCACTCAAGTTCAAAGGTGAGATCAACACAAGTCTGCAAGCGATACATGACTGTCTTTCAGTATACTACAAATGGTGCACTCATGTAACTGTTTGTTTTGCCTTCTCAGTTCTGTGCACAGCACCAAATAAGTACGCGGTAGTGGATGCCACTGGTGCTGTGAAACCACAATGCTGTGTAGACATGTAAGCTACTTAAGGAGTTTCTCAACTTGCACTCTCAGTTCACTACTTAACAAGGGATATATTGTTGATCCAGGCCTTCAGTTTTAATTTTATAGCAAAAACATAAAGTGGGTATACCTGAGTATAGATATTAAAGAAAAACCCAGTACATCTTTAGCATTAACATTAAACATTAACACAAAAAATGTGAAGGACATGTTTGGGCATCTGCCTTGTGACAGTGTCCAAAATCAGTTTTTGGTGATTTTGCATATTTACAAAGACCAGTCTTTCTTAACACCAGGTTAAAATGACCTTGACCTGATACCTATAATGCAATTATGAGAATGTAATTAGAAAAAAGAGTAATTAGACAAGTTCTGACAAATATACAATGTATGATTTGATTTTTTTTATTACACCCTCTTTCAAGTCTAATGTTTTTATTTATCAGGGTCAAAATAACAATTGTGTGGTCCTCACCAACTTCTATAAACAAACAGATAATCTCATGTGACAAAAAAAAACCCAACAGATTTCAGTATGAATTAATTTTTTCCCAAAATGTAAACCAACATTCAGAAACCAGGTGGGGGAAAAATAAGTACACCCTTCCTACTTCCACAATCATTAAGAGTGAAATTAGCAGCCAGGTGCATTACTAATTAAATGTACAAGATTAATTAATCATCAGGAAGTGTGACTACCTCTATAAAAGCAGAACCTTTAGCAGTTTAGTGTTCTGGAGCACTCAGGTGTGTGTCTACATCATGCCACAAAGAAATGACATCAGCCATGACCTCAGAGAAGCAACTGTTGCTGCTCTTCAATCTGGGAATGATTATAAGGCCATCTCCAAACAATTTGAAATTCACTATTCTACAGTGAGAAGGACTGTTTACAAATGGAGAGCCTTTAAGACAGTTGCCAGTCTTCCTGGGAGTGGAAATCCCAGCAAATACAGTCCAAGGTCAGACTGTTTAATGCAGAGAGATATAAAGAAAAGAGTGTATCATATTAAATGTTTATGTTCATTAAAGCAGAATCAAAAAAAGACTGCACAAGTATGGCTTTCATGGAAGGGTGGCTAGGGGAAAAAAGTTCCTTAAATATGGAGCACAACTTAGGTTTGCAAAATTGCAGATGAACAAACCACAACAGTTCTGAAACAATGTTCTTTGGACTGATGAGACCAAGGTGGAGCTGTTAGTCATCAGACCAAGGGATATTGTTTCAGAACTTTTGTAGTTTGTTCCGATGCAATTTCCTTGGACTGATGAGACCAAGATGAAGATGATTGGTCATCACGCATAGTGCATTTCAGACCAAACACTGCGTATCACCACAAACACCTCATACCAGCTTGTGAAGCGTGGTGGTGGAAGGGTGTTGATTTGGGTTTGTTTTGCAGCCACAGGCCCTGGGGAAACTCGTAGTCATTGAGACAATAGCGAACTCCACTTTATACCAGAATATTTTTGAGACCATGTGTTCAGCAGCTTAAGCTGGGTCGAAATTGAGTTATGCAACAGGTCAGTGATCCCTAGTACACCAGCAAATCGACATCTGAATGCCTAAAAAAGAAAAAATCAAGGTGCTGGAATGGCCAAAAGTCCAGACCTCAACCCCACTGAGATGGTGTGCTGTGCATAAATTAACGCCCTCAAACATCAAAGAAATGAAATAATGTAAAGAAGACCGAGCCAGAATTTCTCCAAAACGTACTTATTTTTTCCCCACCTGGTTTCCAAGTGTAGGTTTACTTTTTGGAAAAAAGACTACATATTAAAATCTTTGTTTGTTTTTTTTTTTTTTTGGTCACCTAGGGTTATTTGTTGGTTTATAGAAGTCGGTGAGAACCACACAATTGTTATTTCAGCCCTGATAAATAAAAACCTAGAATTGAAGGATGGTGTACTTTCTTTTTCCCATGACTGTCAGGGCTGATGTGTAATCTTTCCACTTTGACCTCTTGCCGTTTCTTCCACTGCACAGAGTGATCCGGCACCGAGACGTGCGGGCCTGCCACTATGGCGTGATCGATAAGTTCCGGCTGCAGGTGTCTGAGCAGAGCCAGAGGAAAGCTCTGGGCCGGAAAGAGGTGATGGCCACGCTGCTGCCCTCAGCAGCTCAGGAGCAGCCTCAAAGCCGGCCCCAGGAGGAGGAGCGCAGGATGAAGGAGCAGCTCACTGACAGCTTGTTCTTTGAGCAGACTGCATTCCAGACAGGTAGTGACAATCTGTACTAGACCTGTGAAGTATCGTGAGACTTGAATCATGAATAAGCATGTGTGAGTCATGTGTACAGAGTGTTTAGTGTATCCTGTTTGTTTTCCAGTGCAGCAGGGTATTAATTTCATATGTGTTGCTTTAAGCTGAATAGTTGAACTTAATTTTAACCCTTGGTTTACATATAGTGGAACAGTCATACGTTTAATATATAGACATATTTATATTTTTTATTCTAATTATATTTGTAAGGAATTGAATGCAGTATTCAGTAGGGATGCGTCAATACCGATAATGGTATCAGTCCAATACCATGCCCATTAATTTGTACTCATAAAAAGTGCTCCGACACCAACATCCGCTACCGCCTGATACTATGTGATGTAAGTGTACTAGTGTACTTTGTCATACTAATGAGCAGACGGCATGAAATGACAGCAGTCTAAAAGTATTTCATGATTAATGAAGGCAATCGAAGCAAAGCAGACTGCAAACTGTGCTCAGCAAAAATATCAAAATGAGGAACTTTGGCATCTTCCTACAATACAAGTAACCTGATAAAACATCTTAAACATAAAACTCAGCATGAGGAGTTTATTATTAGCAGCACCTAACTGAGTGAAAATAACAGCCCTTACCCAGTATGTTGTTCTTGATGGTCAGCCACTATTGGTTCTTGACAGCGAGGGATTCTGACCCAATGAAGACAACTGGATGAGCTTTACTTACACTACAGTTACATTAAAACTGTACAAAAGCGCTTTTCCAAAGCGAAACAAAACCAGCTCTCGATTGCAATCCTACTCCATAACTAATGCATTTCATTTAAAATCAACTAGCCAGCTTAAAGAATGAGCTTAGTAGAGTATGTGCGTGGACACTGTTTAAACAGGGGAAACATAAACAGAGCTAAATATGTGTTCTTTGAGTGATTGAACATGTTCCCTGGTTGATTAATACTAACGAGGTTACTCATTTCAGTATCGGTATTGGATAATACTGAAAAACATATACTTGTACTCAGTTTGGGGAAAAAAGGTATTGATGTATTCCTAGTATGCAATATGTAGAAATGTTTCTAGATGATCCTGCAGTTCCTTTGTATGTCACTAGGTAGCAGGAGAGAGCTAAATTCAAACTTTGGTGTGTGTTCCACAGAGAGCCGGGCAGCATCAGGGGGCCCCAGCTTGCTAACAGTCCTGTTGGGCCTAGTGTGTATGGCTGCCCTTATGCTCCCTACTCTGGGAGAGCAGGCATCCACAGTGCCTGTCTACCTCCATTTAAGTGTTAATAAGAAACTCGTAGCTGCTTACGTGTTAGGTGAGTTGCCCTGTGAACTTCTGCAAAATAGCTTATTTTTTTTGAATGCATAGTCATTGATTTTTCTGTTGTTCTTTGTATGCAGGTCTTCTTACAATGGTTATCCTCCGCACATGAAGTGCCACTGTCTGATGACTTTGTACAGAGAGGAACTGAAGAAAAAGAGGGGAAATAGACATTTGCACAACCAGAAGAGTTGTGAAAAAAAGGGTGAGCCCATGTGATAGATAAAAGTCACCCTTTTAACAGGAACTAACTGCTTAAATGACATTACAAACATGTACGCCCCAATGAAGATGCAAACATCATGGGGCAAGGGAGGGATGTACTCTTAAGTGGACACCCAGAAACACTGACTGAGCTGGCGACTGAGCCACGCTGACTATCAGGGATGGCGGGAAGGGGTTGTGTGCATAACCGTGAGGAATATGTTAAATTAAATGTGTTTTACTTCATATCCTTTGTGTCTGTGCCATTTTGTTGCTGCCATAAATGTGTAATGGACATGCATGTGGCTTGTTTAATTGAGAACATCTTTATCGAGTCCACCACGTCAGCCTTGTTGTTTGTGCCACTTCTTGTTTGGTTTTCATCCATGCAAAAAAATTATTCACAGATGCTCATAAAGAATAAACAATATTTTTTTTAAAAAACATTTTTCATTATGTACCATTCTTATAATGGTTGACTAAATCCAATGAATTATCATTAATAATAATTTATTTGGTGTTTTTTTGTTTCTCCTCTTCTGATTTTTATTGCAATTTTACACCCAAGAAATAATATGAATGCTTCATGATCGCCTCATCTACATGATTTTCTGGTGTTATGTTAGTAACCTAAAGTAGTTGCATAAATTGCAGTTTGTTTTTTTCCCCACTCAAGTGCACTTGCCGCGACTGTACGATATATATCAGTCTAAGAGAGACATTTTTGCCAGTTGAGTGTGCTTTTTTTTTTTTAAATATCTATTTCAAAAATCATGGGGAGTAGGGTAACCAAATTCAGCACATGTACATAAGTACAACGCAGCTCGCTTGGCAGTGAATAGTGACAGTGTGGAGGATTATGGGTAATTTCTTTGCACCTTTGAGTGGAAAAGCGAGATATACAGGTAGCGACAGACCCACCTGCCTGTGTTATAATATGGCCTATAAAAATTACATTTTGACCATAAATAGTGACGCAGAAGTGAAAAGAAAATGTTCTTCCTGCTGATAGTGTTCTTTCAAATGCACATTGTATGGTGCATAAAAGTTAAACGTTTTTCAAAGTGTTTAAGTTTGAGTTTGTAATGAGAATGCATTTGGTGCACAGAAGTTCAAAAAAAAAAAAAAGGAAAAAAAAAAGTTTCATTATTGAGAAATGTTTGCCCATTTCCAACAGCAATGTGCAAGCAACTGTGTAAAAACATACAGTGAGGGTATAGATTGATTTAATCTTACATTCAGGGTCTTTGTTATGGAAGGTGAAGAGCTAAAAGCAACTAGAGAGAAGTGATTAGTTCTACAATGAGATCTTGGTTCAATTACCAGTGTAGATCCACTAGTACTGTAATGTTTACATCTTGAGTTAGGGACAATTCTCTTACAAGAACAAACAGCATATGACCTCCTACCCAGTGAGAAGCCAGAATATAAGATGTCCATACCAGGAATTTCCAGACAAATAATTTATTTTGTAATCTGAAGATCACTGATAAAGGGGACAAGAAAATATCTTTTTGTCCTTTTAGAGCAGAGCTCAGCAAAGCACTCGACTCATTCAACACACAAGCTGAAGGTTTACGCTCTTGAAAGATGACAGCGTAAATTAAATAAAAGGTCAAACAGGTCCACAGGACAAAAAAAAAAAAAACCTGGTAAATCAAACCACAAGCACTTCAACCATCGATACATTACAGAAGGGGACCTACATGACCCACTTACTGCCTTTTCCTCTTTGCAAAGACAGACATTCAGAAAAAAGGATGTATAGTGCAGTTTTGCCATAGCCATATTTCTAATATGGGGCAATAAACCACACTGTTAATTTTAATTCCATGAAAAACAATTTACAATCATTTTCTTGCTTGCAAATAAAAACAAACAAACAAAAAAAACACACTTATGACGAATCATGCTCTGAGGAAATAAAGCCATTTCTTTTCTTTTTTTTTTTTTTAAAGGAAACTAATTCATAAAACCATTTACAAAAAAATACTATTTACTAAAATAACAAAAGCTCAAATGAATAACAACTTACAAGTACAATTTTACATCTCTCTTATTTACAGACCTTTAATGGCACACTACTTTCATGAATCAGTAGATGACCTTCCTCCAGGCATGAATCATTTCTATTGCATGTTCAAATTTCTCCATCAGCAGCCACTTCTATTCTTCTATTTATCTAAACTGCTTCAGGAATCTCTCTCTGAAATTCCTTTGACAGTGGTTTGCAGTAGTTCACCCCATGCAAAAAAAAAAAGGCATTAAACACAAATAACTCATTTGTTGAAGGTTGGTATTGTCACACAGTGATATTTCAAAGATAAGTGAATAAGGGTGAAGCCACTGTGTTTAAAGGGCTATAAAACACACTGCATTGAGGCAGTTCACGTCTCTACAGCTGACAAGGCTAACCCATGTCCTAGGGTGGTAGACCTTAAGACAAACTGCAACTCAGGCTGTTGAATGTGCTGTAGTGTTCAGATCCTGAATTTAGTGGTAAACATCCCCATTAATATTGCATTCAACCAACATCTGCGCCATTCCTAAATAGCTGACGGCAACCGTTAACTCCATTAGGAAAAACTTAATGAAGCACTAAGAGTGATGAATAGGCACTCATCAATGGTGCTGCCGCGTCCTTCCATCTACAGGAATAATGAAAGGCTGATCCTTGTACACTTGACCGAAGGCAGATACAAACTCGGTTGTAAATGTATGCAAGTGCAATCACGCCCAATTGTCAGTTAACTGCTTGAGCACTGTGCATACATTCACTCCCATGCAGATTACAAATAACAAGCTAATAGCCATCACGATGTATGTACATACTTACAGAGGAAATCAAACAAAGCTGGAACCAAAAATAAGTTAAATTCTTTCATATAATACCTGTTGGCAATCTGCTTGTGTAAATTAAAGACCTATAGTAATAGGCCTGGCCACAGGCAACCTAATGGTACTGCTGCAATAGGGAATGCTTCGCTCTCTAAGAGCTTTATTTTTATATTAGCATTCCCCTAATTTAAGAGAGCTACAAGAACACAAATTCATACAGAAACTGTAAGGGTTGTGAAATGCTGTTTGTTTCATTATGGAGCTTCACCCCAAATATTACACCTTTATATAGCAGCTGGTGCAAACAGCATTCACAGTCTCCACCCCTGCCGATTACCCCAATGGTACAGTCCATCCAAAATACCTGCAGGGCTTTGGCTTCTTTCATTACAGAGCTTCCTCACACTGTCCCACTGAAAAAGCAAATCCTGACCAGAAAATCAAAGACAAGAAGAAAAGCACGGTTGGGAAGGCATGGAACAGAAGCACAAGAAACTCCAGAGGCTCATTCATGTGGCCTTTCTTGTAATATTATATGATATGTTGATCACTTAGGTGAAAGATCCTGGAGGGGGGTGAAGGGAGAGTTGCTCGAGGAGGGTGAAACCCCTTCCATCTTAGCTGGAGAACCTGAAGAGGAGCCAACACTGCTGAGGCTTCCATCAAGCAGGTCAGGGGATAAACTGTAGGAATGAAGAAATCACACATTAAGCTCAAACCCAAACCAGATTAGATTAAAAATGTGTCAACCATTAAAGTGGAATTCACCATCCTAGAAGTAAAAAAGTGAGCTTCAGGTTCGAATAAAAGGTACAAATGTAGACGACTGTCACATATCTGTGTCACTGCCGTATATAATTTAGCTCAACAGAGAGTATTAACGCTGAAATAAAATTACTTATCAAATGAATTTTCACCTTTCACTAATCAGTCTCAGATGTTTCCAGTTTCTAGTAGGCACTCTACTCTGTGTTTTACCCATGTGCTTTGTCATTCCAGTCATAATAAAAACAGACTATGCAACACCAACAACACCACCAACAATCACCACCATAGAAGACGCACCATGAGCTGAGTTCAGGCAGGTGGGCCGTCTCTGTGGACAACATGGTGGTGGTACCATGGAAAAGTCTCTTTGGCTGGCTTTCTGCTTCCATCTCACCTGAAACTAGGAGGTGACATAATAGATTTAATTAGACAGAAATTCAATATAGGGTGCGTTTCACAGTCCTGTGTACATAAATAAAAACAATATCCTGGTAAATAAAATGATGATACCCGTCTCATGACAACCATCAAGGCTGGTACAGAAAAGGCTAATCAGTGTTTCTTTCGGAATACAGTGGATATCCAAATGTCGACATGCTCGGTTTAAAAATGCAGATTTTTGTGAGGTAAAAATTAAACCAAGATGAATCATGTCAAGTTAAGTGAGTACACTTAAGTGTTGGCACCTTCTGCTTGTAATTCAGCAGTCAGGGTTTTTGGATAAGGGTCTACCAACTTAGCACATTTTGATCTGGCTAATTTATTCCACTTTTCCTTGCAAAATATGGCAAATCTATCAAACTGTGAGGGGATCTCCCGTGCGCAGCCCTCTTTGAGTCTTTCCAGAGGTTTTCAACAGGATATAGATATGGGCTCCGACTGGGCCATTCCAAAACATTGATCATCATCTTCCTTCATTTCTATATCTTAGATTTGTGCTTTGGGTAATTATCCTGCTAGAAAGGTTATATATATTTTATCATCTTCATCTGTCTAACAAAGACCTGCAAGTTTTGTGTCAAAATAGAGGGAATCATGAATAGTTCCAAATATCTATCTGAACAACTGCCCCAGTCCCAGCTGAAGAGAAGCAGCCACATAGCACGATGCTTCCACCACCAAACTTCACCGTGGGTGTGATATAAACTGCATTTTACAATTATGCCCATAAAAGTTCTATCTTGGTCTCGACAGGCAAAGAATACAAGATTGTTATCACATGTGGGGAGTGACTAACACTTGCAACACATTCCTGCAGCTCCTTAGTGTTGCTGCTGGTCTCTTGCAGCCTCCCTGACAAGTTTTCTTCTTGCCCTTTTGCCAATACTGGAGGCATGTCCTGTTCTTGGGAATGTCACTGTGATGCTCCATTTTCTCAACTTGTTGCTGTACCCCTCTCCTAATTTAATATCCTATACTTGCTTTGTAAGCCTTTGCAGACCATGGCTTCAGCACCTGGTCCCTTCCTATAGAAACAGCTGATATTTATTTGGGGTTAAGCAGTATCACTTCACTGACAGGTGTATGATGATTAGTTTTGAACACGAGTTCCACATGCCCAATTATAAAAGGGTGTGCACACTTGAGCAAACAAGTTATTTATTATTACATTTTTTACAAAATGCTTGATTTTTGTTGCCCTCTCACATTGACGGACAGTGGGAAAAGAACTGATGATTATTGGTTTTATTTTTTTTTTTACATGACAAAAACCTGCAATTTTAACAGCAGTGTGTAAACTTATATATCCACTATATGTGCAGCCATTCGCAGCATCTTTTCACAATGCTGCTTGCACAAAAGGCACAGGGGAGCTAAACAAACTTGGAGGAGAGCTCCAACTGCCCCATTCTGTACATGAGCTATGACACCAATGATTGGCTTGCGTCTCTGTGAAGGGGGAAAAAAAGGAATAACATCCCATTCAATCAGCAGGGCCAATTTTGACCTGCTAGAACTGCTTTACATGATCAGGAAATCATGAGTTTGAACCCTGCAGGCAATTTTGAATCCTAATTAGAGGCCAGAGATATCCTTAGACAGCAGCACCACTCAGGACTTTCCACAATCGAATTCTGTATACAAGATGATAATTTTACCTTTCCGTTTGATAGGCCCCAAAATGCTGGGTCTAATGCAGTTAATGGGGCTCTGACTCCTCCTGCTGAACACACACACAGTAAGTTACACCAAATTTTTATTTATTTATTTTAATTCTTTTCTTGTCAATTAAAACTGCATGCATCCACCTGAAGCGACGTGTTGGGCTGGGGATTGGGCTGGGAGTTAGACCATTACTGCTCACCAAGATTTGCAGAGATGGAGAGAAGCACTGCTGCTCGTTAAGGAAGGAACATTTGCATGAGAGTTAGCGATATCAAAATCAGGACAACAGAAGTATGTGTCATGCTTTGCTTGACGAAATAATAGATATAATACCTTCTTCCCAATTCCTCTGGTGGGAGATGGAGCCGGAGACACAGGCACAAAATCAATACGCTTTGGGGATGATGATGTGGACTTCTCAAAGTCATTGTCACTCTGGAACAACACAGAACACACGTTCAGCTCATATCAACATCAAAGTCTTGATTTCGGTAGGAATTATTGTAGGAGTGTTATACTACCAACGCAGTCTGCTCTTGAGAGACTGGTGGCCCTGTTAACTCCATGTTACTCTAGCATGCTGTTTCTACAGCCACGATCTCATCAGTGGGGAGAGGTGGACGTGTTGCGGCAGCAAAGCCACTGCATGCAAACTACAGTCTTCATTTACAAATCCTTTACATAGTTTAAGGGTAGTCTACACTGAAATACACAAAGCTTAAATAAACTAGTGGGGCACAGGTGTTACAGAAGACCAAAGCGCCCCAAATTGTGTGGAGTACTTAACATACAACATCCTGGTATTTCTGGACATTATAGTAAACCTTACCAGACTAAGACTTTCCTCCCATGACTGGCTCATTTGCATGGCTGCCTGCACCTCCCTGATTGGACAAAGAAGGGGGAAAAAAAAAAAAAAAAAGACAATCACATAAAAATAAAAAGGGAATGGATGAGCACAACAAGACCTTAGAGAGGTTGTTGATGCCAAGATTTCATCTGTTTAAAAAATATTTTGTTATAGTCACCCATAATGAAGATAACAGCATCCGGAAAGCCAGTTATTTACCGTTCATGAGCTGTTTCCCTGTTCATCACATCAACCCCCTCCTCCTACAAATCAAAGACATACATATTGCCAATTACTCAAGCAGTACTATCTACAAAGCAGTAACATGCAAGCTCCATTGTTGCACTATAAAGCTCAGGCAAGTGCAATTAAATCTCTTAAACTCTAAACGATTAAACATGAAAGAAAAACTTCCAATAGTGCCGGAAAACCTTCTAATAAAGTGTTCTTACAGTGTCACAGCGTATGACTGGGGAGTCACCTCACCATGACTTTTTCAAAATACAAATTAAAACGCATTTCTGTGCATCATCTAGATTGAAGTTTCAAACCGTAACCTTCTAAAAACATGTGTACTAGATTTTACACATCAACAGGGAGCAGGTTTACCTGTTTGATTCGTTCAAGCCTGGTGCTAGGGATGCGAA
>CM074951.1:14420250-14436920 GCA_037577455.1 Pangasius macronema
ACTGTCAGCAGTGCCACAGAGTGATCACCTCCATGCCACGCCGAATTGAGGCAGTAATTAAAGCAAAAGGAGCCCCTACCAAGTATTGAGTACATACAAATGAACATACTTTCCAGAAGGCCAACAAGTTACAAAAAAAAATTTTTTTATTGGTCTTATGAAGTACTCAAATGTTTTGAGATTTTGGGTTTTTGTTAATGTGAGCCAAAATCATCACAATTAAAAGAACCAAAAACATAAACTACTTTCAGTCTGTGTGCATTAAATTTATATAATACATGAGTTTCACTATTTGAGTTGAATTACTGAAATAAATTAACTTTTCCACAACATTCTAATTTAAGATGCACCTGTATGCTTGAAGCACTATGAACACTATTGTGATGAGCAATGCTGAACCTGCCTAATCCAACTGAGCCCCACTTTAGTAATCCCTCAGGTCAATGAGTGGAAAAAAAATACATAAATAATAATCATTTTAAAAGGAGAGATTTACTTGTAAATGCCTCTGGCCATGTTCTCTATGTATTTGGCCTTGTCTTGCAGGCCGCAGTGGTAGTGGTAGGTTTTCACACATGCTTTTATCTCGCATCCAATGGTAGCGCCGAGCTGACCACACAGAGTGCATTTCTAAAACAAATACATTATAATTTATACATTATACATTTTAATTTAATTCATTTAAAGACAAGTATGATACAAAAGCTCGCACTCCTGTAACCTCAACATTAACTACTGATAAAATTTACACAATTGTCCATTTTATTTTATTAACAGTGTAACCTAAAAAAAAAAACCATTTAAAAAAATAAAAAGACTGAAGCTGGAAATGGAAATTGTAGCCTCTGTATGTTAACTGAAGTGTGGTTTGACATGATCTTTGCTGATGTTTATCTGCATTTCTGCACTAATAATAGCCTACAAGAGTGAAGTCCTGATTAATCAGGATTAATTATTTGACAGGCAGGAGAACAAAATGATTAATACAAATACCAATATCAGAAGTGCTCAGACTATTTTTTACACTATTTTAGATAGCTATCTAGAGTTAGTGGGACAGCAAATGTGCAATGAGATTACAGCAGAGCAACCAAGAAATAGTTACTTACTGTCAGTAAGTGACAGTAGCGTTAATGTGCACTAAAGGTTTTAACCACACCAATTAGTCTTAATACACCATTACTAATCTGACATACTACTGGCTGCAGCCCTGAATTCTCTGTCAATGTGTACCGACTTGGCACTCGTTGCTGTGAAATGAATTTGTAGTGGATGACAGTGCCGCACAACCCAACCCACAACACTGTTCTGCACATAGCTTGCTAGCATTTTTTACAAGACAGAGCAAAAGGTCCAAAATATTTTATCTAGAAGTTTAAAAGAGAAAGCACTTCAAAAGAGAAGCTGAGTCAGACAGCACTACATTATTCAGACTATCAGCCCTGAAAATTAAAAAGAGCTCACCATTCTTTTTCCTCTCTTTATTTCCTGAATGACTGTTTTAATGTCAAAGTTACCAAATTCTGCACGTGATGTGGTAGTGAGTTGGACAGTCCCTGAAGAGAAAAGCTGCAAAAGAGAGAAAAAGTTTGACATTCAATCTACTTTATAAATGTAACTGCTAATTATTTTCTTTAAATTCAAAAACAGTAAATCATATCAAATATTATGATAATGCATCATTACTTTCCAGTGGTCTCTCTCTCGCTCTCACATGATTTATTACATTATTAGATGTTTATATGTTTATCTGAAAAGTGAAGCCCTAGTATATTTAGATAAGTACACTGACATGGAACTCACCATGCATTTATAGTGGGCGGCAACCTTTTTTGCGTTATCACAATGGAGAACACCTCGGGTCTGAGTCTCCTCATCACCAGCGTGGCAGAACCCGCAGCGAAGGCCTGACTCACTGGGGCTGCCCCTCAAAGGAGACCGGTCCCGCTACAACCACAACCATTACACATTAGCATGCAAAACACTTCCTTTTTTGGCACATGCAAAATGATTGGCAGACACAATCAGGAGATCTTTTGAGTCAAGTCTAGACAGTCATCAAGCAATACATTTACATATAGTAATTCACACAAAATGAATGAGAGGGAACCCTACATTCGAAGAGCTCTCCGTTTCATCTACGCCTTGTGAAGAAGTTGAACGGGCATCTTCTGACTGGCCACGAGGTACACCTCTGATTCGGCTCTTCTCAAATCTGCCACGCCCTCTGCTCCGGGGTGGGGAAGAATCTGAATCATTGGCTGCGACTCCTTGATCTTCTGGCAGTGTACACACATGACATATATTCAACACAGACAAAATTATGATAGTATTTGCTTTGTAGCAGTTAGTACTTTCACATCAAATCATTTCTATACTCGTGTTAGAACGGACTTTTATGTTTGTAATATAGAACATGAAAAGTTTCTTCCTTCATCAAATTAAAAATAGTAAGCATTTATTACCATCACTGGCATCTTGGGAGGCGTCACGATGCTTACGACAGTAAACACTGAAAAAGGCCAAATAAAGAGACTTCATCAGCTTTGTTTCTGGAACAAATTTTTTTTTTGTTTTTTTTTTTAATAAAAAGTGGACCTGAAATGTTCCCTTACAGGTAGATGCCTTGTGAGGGGTTCTCCTTGGTCTGGGCTTTGTCCCACAGAGCACAGTAGTAGTGATATGTCCTTCGGCATGTCTTAACATCACAACCTATGGTAGCTCCTGGCCGGTGACAGGATGAGCACATCTATACACACAGTGAAAAAAAGATCAGAAAGAACATTTACATTAATTTGTTTGCAGATGTTTTTGTCCAAACCAAGTTAGAAGTGTGGCGGGATTGAATGAAACCATAACACTAATAAATGAGCAATCAACTTCTTTCTTTAGGCATCCAGTGGTGTTAGAGGATTACCTCACTAGGTGGACAGTCCAAATTACCTCAGGTTCCATCTTACACAAGCGTACTAAACATGAAGGTTTTACCCCGTTTTCTCTATTCGGCCTTTACCATATCTGCCTGTGTACTGGTTCCTATTTACCAATGACATCAGTAATGGAAAGTATCCATATATAAAATCAGTCTATACAAATTTAAAAGGGTGGCTTGAATTACTCAAACTCTAAAGGATCTAGCCGGTTATTGACACTGCGTGCTCTTAAACACTAGTGTGTCTGCACTGGATTCATCATTGTGAAATACAGAATAAGACAATGTTGCTTCCATTATATTAGAAGGTCTTCTCCGGTGCATCAGTCAATAAATGTGCAATAACAAATCCAATAATGATTTTGTGTCACAAAAATTTAATCATAAAAAAGCAGTGGAACAAACAATTCCACAAATCTGGCAAAACAATACAGATAAAACCTCACAGAAATGGGTAAATTAAGGTACATTCATTTACATATAAATAAATTAATATTAACATAACATTAACAGTAATCTCTGTACTTAGCTTCTAAGACACAACTTCACACTTGGGGATCCCTACATATTCTATTACTATAGACTTAAATCAGATCGCCCCTGTAAATAAAGATCTTTAATTTTTTACTAACATTGTCACATTTACTTGTAAGCAAATCTAGTCAAAAGAAATTAGTGTAAAGGAGGCTGACTGGAGACAGTTTGGAGTAATACAGCCATATCATTCTAACCACCAGTTTATTCATGAGTCTGCCACAGACCTTTATGATACTCCATGGTGAGATTTAAAACAGTCATTGTTCCTCCACATAATTTATCAATACATCACTCATTGCATTCTCTCCTAGAAGCACACAAGCACGGAAAAAATGGAATCAGAAATGTGAAGCAGCTTTTTTTTGTCAAAACTATGCTTGTCTGTGTAGCTTCCTTTCAATAAATTTCTAAGTCAGTGTGGTCCTGTTTCTGATCGTCTTTTGCACCGTTATTTTTGTCCTAGGGTAAGTTTGTGGGGATCTCTATGCTACATTTGTTAAACAAATATTCCCTATAAATATGGTGTCTAATAGTGGCAGCATGAAAATCTGAACCATTACATCTGACGTGGGTTTATGAAGACATTTGCTTGCCACTTACCAATTTGTTTCCTCTTTTGATCTCTTTTTTTACATCCTCAATAGAAAATCCCCCAATGTTTTCACTGTCTGAGTGAGATGTTACTAGAGCAGATGAGAAAAGCTGCAAAATAAACACAGAAAGGGTTTTTTAAAACATATGGAAAAGCTGAAAATGAAAATGTATGCACTTAAATAGGTGACACTGTAAAAATAAAAATATTTGCCATTTCAGGTCATGCACTGAAACCATTGTTCAATTTTATTATATCAATTTCAGTAACCAAATTTACATTAAGTATAAGTTTCTGGATGAGGACTTTTTTTTTTTTGTGCAGCTGAAACGCATCAGATCTCGGAGCTTGCAGATTATCCACTCACCATGCATTTGTGGTGGGCTGCCACCTTCTGGTTGTCTGATACCAGGAGCTGACCACACTCCTTCTCTCGGTTCGTTCTACAGAAGGCACATTTTCGCAGACGCGCCGAAGTTCCTTTCCTTTGCCCCGACATGGCTAGCAAGTTCCACTCTTGGGTTGATTCCTCTAATTAGTAAGGATGCTGTCAGTAAACAGACCTATACAGAAAAGGAATGGGAGGTTATTATCCTAAGTAGTATCTTATTTACAGAGATGATTACTTTCAAATGATCTTGTGATTGAAAATAAAAAAATTCAAGACAAGTTACAAATGGGTAGTTAGGCCAAGAGGCAGGGTTAGCAGGCATACATCGATCAGCCATAACATTAAAACCACCATCAGGTGACATGAATAACACTGATTATCTCATTCCAGTGGCACCTGTCAAGGGGTGGGATGTATTAAGCAGCAAGTGACCAGTCAGTTCTCAAAGATGATGTTTTGGAAGCAGGAAAAACACGCGTAAGGATCCGAGTGACTTTGACAAGGGCCAAACTGTGATGGCTAGACGACTGGGTCCGAGCAGCTCCAAAACGGCAGGTCTTGTGGGGTGTGTAGTGGTTAGTACCTGCCAAAAGTGGCACAAGAAAGGACAATGGGTGAACCGACGACAGGGTCATGGGCGCCCAAGGCTCACTGTTGCACTTGGGGAGCAAAGGCTAGCCCGCCTGGTCCGATTCCACACAAGAGCTACTGTAGCCCAAATTGCAGAATTTAATTCTGTCTATGATAGAAAGGCGTCAAAACACACAGCACATTGCAGCTTGCTGTGTATGGGGCTGCATAGCTGCAGACTGGTCAGAGCGCACATGCTGACCCCTGTCCACTGCCTAAAGCGCCTACAATGGGCATGTGAGCATCAGAACTGGACCATGGAGCAATGGAAGTAGGTGGCCTGGTCTGATAAATCAGATTTTCTTTTACATCATGTGGATGGCCGGGTGCGTGTGCGTCACTTACCTGGTGAAGAGATGGCACCAGGATGCACTATGGGAAGAAGGCAAGCCGGCAGAGGAAGTGTGATGCTCTCGGCAATGTTTTGCTGGGAAACAGTTGGGTTTTGGTATTCATGTGCATGTTACATTGACACGTACCACCTACCTAAACATGCTGAAGACCACATACACCCCTTCAGGCCAACGGTGTTCCCTAATGGCAGTAGCCTCTTTCGGCAGGATAATGCATCCTGCTACACTGCAAAAATTGTTCAGGAATGGTCTGAGGAACATGACAAAGAGTTCAAGGTTTTGACATGGCCTCAAATTTCCAAGATCTCAATCTTATCAAGCATCTGTGGGATGTGCTGGACAAACAAGTCCAGTCCATTGAGGCCCTACCTCACAACTTACTGGACTTAAAGGATCTGCTACTAATGTCTTGCTGCCAGATACCACAGCACACCTTCAGAGGTCATGGAATTTAACAGGAAACATGGCAAGCATCACACACGTCACTGCTGCCAAAGTTATTAACAAATTCAAAAAGACTAAGTGTTCTAGACCAACCGAGCAGTGGACGTCCACGAACATCCACTGATGAAGGCACAACCGAAGTGGTGCTGGCGTACATAGTCCCCTATGTATGGAGACTTTTTGGACACCCTGTAGTATGGTGTAAAGCTAGCATGACAAATACATTTTAGGAGTGTATAAACTGACTTGAAAAGGAAGCAAGTGTATTAATAACTTTTGGGGGGGAGCAACAGCAGTTGTATTCTGCCTTTTTGACTATGTGACAGAACACCTTTAATTAATTGACAGGGGAAAAAAAAAAGGGTAAAACTCTCAAATATGAGTGTTTTTATAAGTTATGTGTATTTACAGGCGACGAAACATGCTAATAGTATGGTTATCGTGAAGATAGGATCATTTCAAATTTTAATATTTTAAAACTTTAATATTCTCTCCCCTAACGAGAGAATGGTAACAGGCCTGCTTGACTAACGCGCTATCTACTGTATGGACAACGCAATGGGCTCATGTGTGGATAGAAATATAATCCGCCATTTATCGAATTATTTTAACTTATCATATGAAATTTGCTGTGTATTTAAGCTAAGTTAACCTGTAAGGAAGAGATGAAATTATGAAATCGCCTCGGCAAAAACGCGCCAAAGTGAAACTGAAGCGCCTGAAGTGAACTCAACCGATTCTAACGTCCAGACCAGCTTAATGTATAAAAATAAAGCTAGCTAACATTTCATTTCACATTTTCACAAAACATGTGGAATGGAAAGAGTGGCGCAGCTAGTTAGCTCACTTTGAAACTCAAAGCCAGGACATAGCTAACCCACAAAACTAGTGTGTAAAATCTGTCGTTGCGTCGAGGTAACCTTGAGGAATTTTTTTCTTTTTTCTTTCCAGTTTGCTATGGTAACGTAAAAGCTCTCTGTTGCTCCAGCTCAGCTAAAAACCTAACTAATTTTTTTGTAAGGTGATTTCTCCGCTTGGCTTTAGCGCTAGCAGGCCTCCTGCCATGATAAAGCTCAGAAACACGGAGCAGCGGCAGCACAAACCCAGAAACACAACACAACGTGCACAAGTACCGTGTAGTAAACATCCAAGAACAAGATCTCTGAGTCTCAATGAAAAGTAGAGCAGAAAGCACATCAGACCCGTGCACTTCTCGTGTCGTTAAAGGTGTGGAACCCTAGGCCCAAACCCTAAACCTGGCATGACGGTTCAAAAATTAAACAATTTCATTTCATTGCATTCTACAGTTTGTTGACAGTGATGCAAATTTTCAACAGGATGTCACCCAATCGTAAAAAGATAATAACTATATATTACACATTGACATGAACACTCCGCTAAGGCCCAAGTTTCATGAGGCAAATCATTATTCGAAACATTCTTGTCAACTTACTTTTGGTATATGGTATGGATCAGATACGGAAGATCTTCACGTTTGATAGTGTTTAGTCAATTTTACCCGCGTCCCATGTACACTCCGCCATAGGCGTTACATCAAACCAAGCGAGGAGAGACCAGAAACTATACTGTTCCTCACTCCATCACACTCATTTTGTAATATGGGCTCCCAAAAATGTCATATAATCAGTCCTTACCACTGATCTGTTTCGATCACGTTACTCTAGTACGGATGAGAAGCAGAAGGTTAGTGGCGTGAACCTCTTCCGTCTACTGAGCACTGCACGGCTGCAGCTCATTTCTAGCCATTGCAGAGCATTCAAGTTACGTTGCATTGGCTACTGCAAAAAGCACGTTTGTTCACCACGGATGTGAACGCCACGCCCCCTAAAGCTGGCCGCGTCTCATTACACTTCCACTCGGCCTGTTTATGTTCCCTTCAGTACGAGGCTAGCCAACAAACTGACAAAATACTCTAGGAAACACTTTACTGACTGAATAGATCCTCTAATTTGCACAAAAACGAGGAGTGCATAGTGTTTAAAGCGTATATACAGGTTAACAGTGTCTGAAATAAGCAAGCAGTTTGTTTCAGTGTATAAATGTACTACTGCACTTCTCACATTCCTCCATGGGCTGTCATTTTATTAACCATTTTCCCTTCAGGGAATTGCCTTTCCATGCATATTACTTTAATAGTTGTTGTGAAGCTTGTTAGGCCTAGATTTCCAATAGATCAAATCAAATGTTATGGAAGGAAGCACAAGTAACCAGAAAGCACTGCGATTGGTCTGATTTCCTTTTCCAAGCAAAGCAAAAATGGCTGATGGAGATGTATATAGATATATAAAGAGGAATTTCAGAAGATGATTTTGATTTGATCTCCAAAAATTATGTACAGTCAATTGTGGCACCCTTCATGAGCATGTGCAAAAATGAATAAATAAATTGCTATGAGCCTAAAGTCTCATGAGAAGACTATTTTAAAACAATCTTTTTCAAACATTCAAGTTTTCCTTAGTAGTGCTTTTCTTTTTTTTAAGTGTTTTTCTTTTTTTTTTTTACTGCAAGATACAGGTTTGCTGTAATGGCAGACAATGTTAGCAACACCTGGATCACTACACAGTGCAAAACATTTCAAGCTCCTGTATACTCTTAGGTTTGTTCATGTCAAGTGCCTCCTTCATTTAAGACTACAGACTATGACCTTTGCAAGACATAGATTTCTGTGTCTTGTGACAATTTCTGTGTTGATTTGGATACATGGTTCAGGTAAATATTTGTCAAATTGCCATCTACTCAAGTCCTAACCACCTGGCAGAGTCGACAAGTCTTTGAGGTAAAATATTTGGCTCTATTTAATCTCCTAGCACCGGTATGTAACACCTGGTTATCACCTGTGTGTGGGCACAGGCATGCCAAGATCTGCCAAAATTCACTTAGTACTTTAGTACTTTATGTGTTGCACCATGGACTGTATGCAAGCTGTATAGAGGAATGACAATAAAATGACAATAAAAACCCACTTGACTAAATACATAACAAAGTATGCATTGGGGGTTCTTCATAGAACCAAAATGAAGAAATCTCTCACTGTAACAGTAGCTTGACTCAGTGTGCTACATGTCAGTGCTTTGGGGGAATATAAATTGTCGATAGTGAAGTACACAATAACTTATTTATTTATTTGTTTGTTTATTTTGTGTGTGTTTTATTGTTTATGGTTTGTGAGTTCCCTAAATGGAAGGGCAATTGGAAAGTGTTGCTGGCTTGGCAGCTAAACCACGTCTGGTTATTCAAGCTGCTGTAGTCTTGTGGTCTGAAATGGTGAAGTTCCTGTACCAGACAGTGAGACAGCTGGTCAGCTGGTTTTAGCTGTCCTATCTGCAAGAGGCATTGAGAGTCACCTGGATAACTTATGCCACAATATCACAAGAAACCAACTCACTGGTGGATAGAGGAACCTGACATGTCTTTCCACCATGACAGATAATTGGTTTATCTGATTAATAAATTGCTGCCATGAAGTCCAAATGGCCATAGCAGGCTTTTAACAGAGACCCAAGGTTCAAGTACACAACCACCAATAAATGGAAGGTGAGCTTATTGCCAGGGCATGTAGTTCTCCCACTCTTTTTACTGAAGTGATCCCTAGATAAGTCTGCTTTTAGAAAGACTTCAGTTTGGCATCTTGCATGTAGTCATAGGGAGGGTCTTAAGGAACTCCACTATAAGAAAAGAAAGAAATCCCACATTGGGCTCTTGGGGGAATGTGATGGATGAAGGAGTGTTGATTCATTCAGAAAAGCTGTGACACATTTATGAATTTATGAGTTTCCAATTGAGATCATACAGACCAAGGCTCCTGTACTGGGGCCTCTTGCATCCAGAGTGTCTCTTGGACTTCTGGTTTACACCTGATATTCACTCCAAGGGTCAAAACTACAGGTGTAAGTAACCTTGCCAATGGTGCCAAATCATTCTCTTCATTCGCTACAACAGACCTATTCAGAGAGCAAGATGACAAAGGCATTCCGTCTACTAGGAAGACCAGCAATTAAAAGTAAGGCATTGTGGGCAACTTCAGGGCCACAAACAGGATTGTGCAATGTGAGAAGAATCAGCAGAAGAGCCAGAAATGCCCATCGTGGCCAGTGTGGCCAATCATGAGCCAGTGTGCTCTGATCTAGTGGATTGTTCAGCTCAGGAAGTTGTTCAATCATCAGTGGAGCGTTTCAGCGAAAAAGATCCACCTATACCCTGACAAACTTTTACCAGATCTGGAATACCATTCTCCCACGCTTATATGCTCAACAGTATGTCCACTGCACCATTGTGCTGCTGACGGAGAGTGCAATCATCATGACCATGGCTTAACAGACCAGCATGTGGTCGTGTCTCAGAACCAGTAAGAAGAAGTTGAGGGCTAGATAGACCAACTTACGGGGTGACATCGGTGAATGTTGTGGCTGAGTTCACCATGAGACAGAGTGCTGTAAAGTATGCGAAGAGGGATGATGTGCTGCAGGTAGCCTGCCCCTTGGTGGGGGCACATATGAGCCAGTCGTATAAATAAGGCAGTATTCTTAGCAGCCTCAGACCATCAGAGATAACAGGGCTGCCTGGATGCATCTTGAAAAAACATGTTGGGCTAGAGAGAGGCCAAAATGTAGGACTTAGAATTGAAATATCTGTCCTTGAAAGGAAAACCTCAAAAAGCATCTGTTCTCTAGAGTGATGGGAGCAGGAAAATATGCATCATGCAGTTCCACTGATGTGAACCAGTCTTGTGGTGGCACAGCATGAATAACATCTGATAACATTCGAATGGGATCATAGGAGTGCTATGCCGCCATTTTGAGGGTCGCTGCTATTGCCTATTTGGAGCCTGTAATTAATTTCCGGACATTGCTGAACATCAAGGTGAAACAGTCGCTTTGTGACTTGAAGGACTTGAAAGGTGAAACAGAACTTATGCAACAGCACTTGATGCAGGAAGTAACATCATTACATAAAGCATTTCTGTTTAAGGGAAAGACGCTACTGGCAGAGAAAAACTGTCCTGACTGGTACTCATGAATGTTATGAAATTCTTATAAAAGATCATGCTTTAAGTTTCACTCTATGCCAAATCTGCAGCCAGACCTTATAACTGACCTGTTGATGCAATATGACAGAGATAATAAAGAAGACATATTGTGGTGTATTGTGGATTATTGACATGGATATATCTGTAAAAACAGAGCAGCTACATTTCAGCTCCGTATTTCATAACTTGTAGACTGTTTAGAGGCTGAAAATCTTTTGCCTTAACAATACTCTTAAATTGGAAAATATTAAGGAGTGTTTCAGAGGTGTCTCAACCTGTTAGGAGTAGTGAGAGGTGGCAGCACTGAGACAGAAAAGACATGCACCTGCTAACTTCCAGGCTAGTAAAGGTGGACTGCACTTTACTGATGATTTTATAAAGATGTACAGGGTCAAACAGTGCTGACAGAACAATTCTGTTCATCTGGTCTCATGAGCAAAAGTTCTCAATGTAATAAGTGGATTGTGATAAATTGAACTTATGCAACAGCAGTTGATGCAGGAAGTAACATCATTACATAAACATTTCTGTATAATGGAAAGAAGCAACAGGTAGAGAAGTGTGCAAACATACTGAATGCATTTTTATTTCCTAAAATTAATGATAAACTGAATTTGTTGCATAGGATTTGGTGATTTGTAACAAAATACATTTTAGTGAATGTTTGTTTTATACCTTATTGTTGCATATGTAATAACCAGGCTTGTTTGTTATCTGTTCCAGCTGATGAAATAAAATATTTGCATCAAAATCCGGGACTGATACGTTATGAAAAAAATATTTTTTTCCGCCTATCAATGATCTTCTCCCATTGGTCAGAAAGAATGTCAATCTTGAGCGGTGGGCGGATCTCTGAACCCTCGCCAACTTCCCTGATAGAGTTGTTCTTCAGAGAAGGCTGTAGTGAGCTACAGAAGATAAAACGGGTAACAGTAAATCTGACAGTTTTCTCCAGCGATAACAAACCTTTTCTGGGGGAGTGAATAGCATGTACAAACTTTTCTAAATTCAGTTTTAATTATTTTTGGTACTTATAGACGTGTTTTTGACCGAGCTAACTTGTTCTGAGTGATTTTCAAAGGCGCCGTTTGAGCAGTGAATGTGGTGAGTATCCCACTCTCGCAACTTGCTAAACTGGCTCATGTCCATGCTAGTTAGCGTGGCTTTTCAGAGTAAGTTAAAGCCAGCCTGCTCTCATGTTCTTTGCACATCCACATTTCTGTTTGAAGTTAGTTTCAGGGTAGTAGTGAGTTTCTGTGTTGTTCGCTAGCGCTGCTTTTATTGCTGCATATTAGTTGCGGTTAGCTGGCTGTCATTGAAAAAGTTCAGTGCTTGCATGCATTCTGCTCCTGTCAGTGTGAAAAGAAAGCAGAACGCAAAGCCTGTTGCTTTAAACATGTGTACACTTAGAAATAATCTCCCTTCTTTTGTCGAAGCCGGCTTACTAAGTTAGCATTTTGTTTCAGAGCCAGCACCCTAGCCTAGCCTGCTAATCAAAGACAGGAAATCGACTTGCCCTCAATGAGATACCTAGTGGGCTAACGCTAGCTAGCAAAGTAAAAAAAAAAAACAGTGCAAGAGAGCTGAAGTTGTATCCCATACGTTTTGAGTACTTCAGAAAGTAACAACGCTGTCTATAAATCTAATTTTCAAAGACATTTTCAAAGTTGGTCGATACCTGCTGGCTCTGGCAGTCATTTTGACTGGGTGGCGGCTATCGATAGCTTTCAGACAACAGCTTGCTTGTTTAGTAGCTTAGCCAATTCTGCTAACTAACACTGGCTTGTTTAGTGGAGCACTACATCAGGGTGGTTTATTATGATCAACATTATCTCATGCCTCATTGGTTTATAATGTATGTTGACAGCTTTCTGCGAACGTCCCAGAACTGCCAGTGTAGTATAAATTTATTACATTGGCACCGTAAACGCTACCTGGTTGTAAAAGTGATCTTACAACCTAAGAATCAAACAAACGCCAAGAATTCACCTGGAAATCTGGATTCAGACGCATTCAAGCTACACTTTAACACGTACTGTGTTTGTCATTATAGCTCTGTTTGGAAAGGTAAAAAAAAAAAAGTCTTTCACCTTTTAAAATCTCACGTTTTGCAAGCTTTCACAACTTCCTGACCGTCTAGTGAAATAAATGAATGTGGCCCTCTTTTATTTTCGTTCACACTTCATAGTGACTTATGTATTTGTATTTGCAACAAAAAAAAAGTCAGAATTGTTGCTGTTGAAAGTGAAGTATACTAGAAATGTAAGCTGGTGAAGTACGGCCTGATTTTGAGTCTGCAGTAGCCAAAAAAACCTCTCTCAAATCCATAATATTGTTATGGAGGTACTAAAAAAATGTCTAATCCAAGTTCGCCATCCAAAAGGACCAAGTGAGGATTTTTAATTGCAGGGGGGCTTTCAGTCCATATTTTATCAGCTGAACTGAAATGTGTTCTGTGACCTTTTTGTGCTAGAGGATTGTCTCCATGACTGTAAACAACATTATAGAAAGCAATGGGAACTTCAGCAAGTTCCTTTAAAAACAGTGAAAATGAGGGCCAAAGAAGCAGCAGTGACATAATATTTAAATGTGAGTTGTTTCTAAGTCAGAGCACTTTTTATAATATGATATTAAAATATAACGTTCTCCTGACTCTCTTAAAGCAGTCATTTAAATATCTGTTCGAGTTAAAACTACAGGTTCAGTGGCGTTCTGTAAACCGTAGAGGGAAAAAAAAAAAAGAAAACAAATAATGAGGACTGTGAACATCCTACCAATCAGGACAAGGAGGCGTCTTTACTTGCCTGGCAGTTCCTCTCTGTCCACTAGCATTCACGTGTTCTTGCTCATGCGGCCCACATGCGTGTGTTTTGGAGGTGTGGTTTTGAGTGAAAACTGAAGAGAGAGCTTTATCAGACATGGCAGATGACTAGAGGCCAATGCTTGAAATATGAATGGGGCCGTGTGTAATGGGGCAGTGTCTGTATTATGGGAAATCCTGCCCATCAGGCAAAGAGCCAATCAGCTTATTAGTAAAAATATAATCATAAAAAGACTTATCAGATTTTATAATGCAGATATATGGCCATGGCTGGTACTCAGGATTGTTATGATGATGCTTATAAAAGATCATGCTTTAAGTTACACTCTATGCCAAAGCAGCCAGACTTTGTAACTGAGCTGTTGACACAATATAATAGAGAAGAGATATTGTGGTGTATTTATTGTGGATTATAGATATGGATATATCTGTAAAAACAGAGCAGTGACATTTCAGCTGCGTATTTCATAAAAAGTAGTCTGCTTAAAGACTGAAATTTTTTTGCCTTAACAGTACTCAAGGAGTGTTTCAGAGGTGTCTCAACCTGTTTGGAGTAGTGAGAGGTGGCAGCACTGAGACAGAAAAGCCAAGCACCCGCTAACTTCCAGGCTAGTAAAGGTGGACTGCACTCGACTGAGTTCTTAAAGATGTACAGGGTCAAACCATTTTTAGCACGGGCTTAATTAGTAATTAAATACATTACAGTGCTGACAGAACAATTTCGGAAGTGCTGCGTCTTTGTTCACCTGGTCTCATAAGTAAAAATTTACAATCCACTTATTACATTGTGTGCATAAATGAATACACATTGCAGCCATAAAGCACTTCCATTGCTACGCAGGTTACCTCAGTTCGCTTGCATCTGACTGCAGTATGACTGGCTTTAGGTTTTATACTTTCAACAGCGCTGGGTCCTGAGTCACTGCTATACCTGTGATGGCTCAGCCAGTGAGTCCTCCTCTGCCAGTGTAAACCTATGTCTAAATAAACTTAATATGGGTTTTAAATACAGTCAGAAATAAGATTATTTCACGTGTCTCTTGTTTGGGTTGTTGTGATTTATTTATTCATTTATTTTTAAATGCTGCAATCTGCATATGGCATTTTGATTTCGATAGCAAAAATATGGCCCAAAAAACACAGTCTTCTCCCCAACAAAGCCAGAGATGAGCCAAAAACATGAATCTGGAATGATTTGAGCAGACCTTTTGAACTCTCCGATATTAACAGACACTTCTGGAAGCCCCGTCCCCTTTCCCTGTCTAACATGCTCTCGCTTTCTGTCAGGGTAAATGGAGAATATTTGCAGTTCCTAACTGCACAGCTGGTAATATTATTGTGCCTCCCCTTCTCACCTTAAAACTGTAAATCGTGTAAATGCTCTTTTTGTTGTCGTGTTCAGGTTTTGGATGATTAAATCGCTTAGTGCGATTATTTTTAAATGCCTACCTGAGACAAATGTATCCCCTTTTGAAATACTCAGCGCTTGTGTGATTGTGCTTTGCGTACATCTTTCTTGTCAGCTTCATTTGGCTCATACTGTAGAAATGGGGGTGTCATTAAGGCATTTATGGCAATGCAACTGTCATACTTCATGCTTAACATTTACTCCTCATAAGCTCCTAATCTTCTCTAACAGTTGCACTGAGATCATTTTTAACATTTATTTTACTCTCTGCTTTTAACTAAGAATTTTCTTTGGTCTTAAGTACACTTTGAAGAGAAATTCTCTAAAGCTTTATACATAATGACCCTCACTTTGTATGACTGGAAGTATAGCATGGAGTATTGCTAAGATGGCTGCTGATTGGACCGACTTTACTGTAAGGACTTTGGCTTTATTTGTTAGAACTTTGGAGATTTAAAATGGATTGACTATGCTTTAATGTTTAAAATAAATAACTTTTCATTTACTCTACTCAAGCTGGATTATATGATGGTGACTAGCTAACATGGAGTAAAGTAACACTCCAGACTGGTAAAGTATAAACGTCGAAATGTGCCAGCCAGTTAGGTTTCTGTAGGTGTGCCAACTCCAAAATCCTACATCTTATTTTTTTGATTCACTTAGCTATTATTAATTTATGTATGATTAAACATTAAACATAAGGAGCAATTCGTAATTTCTGTGGTTTTGTCTTTGCACTGAGGTTAAATTTCCATTTGTTTTGCTGCTAAAGGAAGGAAAATCACATGGTTAACTCTGATGTGCGTTGTGTTTGATGGACTGCATGATTCTTTGCATTAAAATTAAAATGTACCCTACTTGTTACGGCGTAATCAAAGAATACCCGCTTGATGTCATTTGTGATGTCTGTACACCAAACTTGCTAACTTTGAATAGCAAATCGATGATGCAGAAGGGCTTTGACAGTCACAGAAAAAAATCCTGACACGTAATGGGAGACGGTACCTCCTGTCCTTTTTTTATGGCCCCACCCTCTGCAGTGCACTGATTCATTCATTTACTTCAAATCTTATTTCTGCCATATTAAAAATCATATTGCCTCAATTTAAGTTGCATCTATAATGTTTATCAGTGATAATTTGTATGAATGCAGATATATTTAAAGTTACAATAAATTGCCAAATAGGATGTTACCTTAAAGGGCACCTGGTGGGTTTGTAATAACTGATTGTAACATGTATTGTTTTGCACAATACAGACCTACACTGTCCATCAGCAGAAAAGAACCATCATACAACCCCTGGCAAAAATTATGTAATCACCACACTTAGAGGATGTTCACCCAGCCTTTTTACTTTTATAGCAAACAAACAAATCACAGATATGACACACAAAAGGTTTTGTTCAATAGCTTAACTTTCTGGCTTTGTGAAACATGCAGCAAAAAAATTCAGTGACATTTTTTTTTATTAATGGCATGTCATTTTCCAAATCAAGTAGAGGAAAAAAGTATGG
>CM074951.1:14437020-14471890 GCA_037577455.1 Pangasius macronema
GGATATTTGATCACGGCTTTGTTTTAAGACTTGACTAAAATTTACACCAGTAATTCTTGTGGTTAATTGTAACCCCCATCCGCCTTTACAAACGTGCTGTGTGTTAGACCACCTGCAACCTAAGAGCAACACAACGATTTACACGAGGTCACCCTCTCCATCTCGGAGAACTTTAGGCCTACCAGCTGTGCTGGTTTATCAGCTTTTAGCGTTGGTTGTAAAATACGAGGCCACACTCCGAAATCCTGCTGAAGTTTCTGAGAAGCTGATCATCTACGAGCTCTTCATCTGCAACAATGAGGAGGCGCTTGGAGAGCAGGCCTTCTGCCGCTTTATTTATTTATTTATATAGTGAGGTCACTGGGGAAATGTCACATTTATATATATATTTTAATATAGATGTAGTTTGAGAAGAATCAGCCAGTTCTTAGTTTTAAGATCGGTTCAGGCTTTAGGTTAGATTGTAGTTTTGTGTTGGGTTTTTGGTTGGTTCCTTCCGTTCTCCTCAGTGGAGATCCTCCATTTTGATGGTGAAGGGCGCGTGGAAAACATGCTGCTGAAGAGCTCGAAAAATTCACCTGAATCCGCTCTGCTATTCCAGATCAATGCGTATTTAAACACAAAATAAAAAATAAAAAAAAAGAAAGAAACTTCCAACATACAGCATTTCTCTCGCTTGGGTAATTCCTTAACATTATTCTCCAGTAAGGGATTGGGAAGGCCACGTGACATGGCATCACACCCATACAACATTTAAATTTCCCCAGATCTGTTTGACACGAGTTTATTTCTCTCAGTAAAAGATGAAACAAATTACGCATTAAACATTTGCATGATTTGCCTGAACTTTAATCACTGAACGTAAATGGATTTCTACAAAGAATCTCAAGTCACGTGGTTGTTCTTTATTCCAGTGTTGTTTTTTCCCCTTCATTCATCTGCTTAACTTCCTCAATATCATTGAAATAATTCACTAACCCTTCTGGTGCACTAGCCAGTCGTTGGAAATGGTATAAGTTCATCGGCTCCACATAAAAGCATAAGAGGTTTTTTTTTTTTGGTATTAAAAAAGGTGAGTTACGCATTAAACATCCGGATTATGAAACTAATGTTGGAAATTTAAAATTCACGTGTTTCCATACCGTGTTTTCACTCATCTGCTGCAGTGTTTAATGTTCCTGGAAAAATGGCTCTTTTTTCACCCTCATAAAAATATGAATTCTGTGCAAAACAATAGACACATTTTCCCTTGTTGAGGAAGAAAAGTAAATAAAGTTGATCTGTTTATTTCTGATACATTCTTTCACAATTTCCCAGTGATCAACCATATATCCCATTCATGTTTAATTCGGTCATTTGGGATTATTATCATTTACCCTGATGTTTTGACGTTTTTGTCCTGCAGGTTGTTGGAAGATTCGTGTGGATCCTGCCTCCTGTAAAGACCCTAACCTGGAGTGAGTGCAACATTCGTTTGATTTGGGTTAATGTGAAAAGGACGATTCCACGTAGAACACATCAGTCACTTCATCACATCATAGAACTGCGCTAGGTGCTCCTTCCGGCAGGAGACAGTGGACATTCAACGACTGGAAGCCATGTCCTGTGTGAAGCATGTGTAAACCTCCTTGAATTGCTGTCCTGTTCGTTAACACACTCTCCAAAGAGTATGCAGTGGCACTTTGTGTGTATGGCTTGTCGTCCTGGCAGTTCCAAAGTGCTCACAGTGCAGGTAGTGGCCGCTGATCTACTGCAGTGTGTGCACTTCATGTATTGCCGGTCATCTGCATCAGGACAGTTGGAGCAACACTGGGAATGCTCTGTTGCACGGCGAGTTTTGCAGGTTTGCATCCAGCGTTAATACAACATGCTGTGCAAATCCATGCAAAACTGGCGGTTACAGGAGAAAACCTCACTAATTAACCTAGAACTAAATTTAGTCATGACATTGTCTACTTTGGGGTTTGAATTACAATGCAACACGCTTGTATGTATGTATGTATGTATGTATCTGCCTTTTTAGATAAGGATGTAAACATGTGCAGTTAGTTGTTTCACCAGCTGATGTACACAAGTATGGCTGGTTGATATGTTGTTGTTGTTGTAGTTGTAGTTGCATGCAAATGTTTGTCTTGCTGTTTTCGGGTGGATGACTTTGCAATTTTAGCGATTCTCGAAATTTTCTCTGAAAAAATTGCACGGTATCCATCTGTAATCCGCCAGATCACGTGACCCCCCACAGCAGCATAGTAAGTTTTGAAAAATATAACAGATGTGGTCACTGGTGTTAGTTCCAAGTATCCTAATCAGCCTCTTTATCTACATATGGGTAAATGAAAATACTCTTGTATCTGGTGTTAAATCAGCCCTTTTTGGCACACACAGATACACACAGTACGACCACCAGATGGCGGTGTAGACTCACGCAAACGAAACCTCTTCTCCTGGAACATTTTTGGACATATTTACTTGTAGTTGTCCAAAATAATGTATGATAAATGTGCAATTATTTGTCTGAATGGTGAAATGAAAAGATCTTTGAATTTTCAATTGAGTGTAACAACTGTATCTTTGCCTACATTACATATAAATTCTTCCTCAGAGTTTTTAAATGATGTCTGCTGAACAATAAACACATTTTACAAAGTTGGAAAGCATTATTTATTTGTCTCTACATGTGCACTACTTTCTGGAGATGATTAGCTGTATATTTTATCAAGGTCTTACACAGTAAGCTGCAGTATAATAAGTAATTTAAATGGTGAGAGACAGACAAAGTCTAGATTATTTGCATTGTTTTTATTAAGAAATCACAGCTGTAATATTTAAAATACTAAATTTTTGTGAAACTATTTTAGTGTTTGTTAGGCCTATAAGTATTAATAGTTTGTGAAGTTGTAGATCTTATTGATATTAGATCTAGGAACTATGTGTAGTTGGATTATTAATACTTACAACTGGAATAGTGTCTCATTTTGTGAGTGATCCTGAGTCGGATTATTTTTAATGCTTAAATCTGATATTCTGTCGTTTTGTGAGTGAGTCAGATTATCATGCTTAAAGATGATATATTGTCTCGTTTTGTGAGTGATCCTGAGTCAGATTATACTCAAGGCTGAAAAACTGTCTCGTTTTGTGAGGGATCCTGAGTCAGATTATCATTTCTAAACCTGAAATATTGTCTCGTTTTGTGAGTGATCCTGAGTCGCTAATAAATAGTAAGAATTTCTACTTTAGAACAGAGTAAAAACACTCAATAGAACTAAGTCTAACAAACATTATGAAAAAGCTGATGTATTGTCTCGTTCTGTGAGAGATCCTGAGTGCACACTGGAGGGCGATATTATAGCACACAACATGTGCGCGCCTCTGTGCAGAACTGGCAACCCTTCAGCTGTGGATGCTGCCAGTGGAAGGAGAGTTTATAAAAGAACACACTGCGAGCATGAAGGCTGTTCATACCAAGCGCAGATCTGCTGTTTAACTCCTGGTAACAAGGATCCGTGCTGATCTGGAGGAAGAAGAAGAAGACCACCAGGAGAATAGTTTGTGGGCTGCAGTGTCCTAACAAGAGGACGCTTACTACTAGAGTAGACAATCAGAATCAGGACGCGGCTCATGCTGAGTGATCGAAACATCTACTTTTATTAAGTGGTTTATTTTCTGTCAGTGGCCATGAGCGGAGTGAACTTCCTCGGGTCGTGGGTTTTGTGCGCTTTGTTTTTGCCGCTTTCTGAGCCGAGCGCTCAGCCCCTGAAGTGCCACGAAGTGCGCTCATCCTTCCAGTTTCTCTACCCTGGCACCAAGTGGGCTCCGGACGCACCGGTCTCAGGTAAATCAGCCATGCTGGAAAAACACATCACTGCTTTTCTTAGTAACTACAGAGGAACATCTCTAAACAGCTTTCATAAGAGCTCCTTCTTCTGCAGAAGCCTACAGATTCCTCTGTCTCCCAGAGCCACATGATCACATTACTTTTCTTTCTGGTATTATTTTTCCTCTGTTCCTTGCAAAGGAGAGGTGTTAAATGAAGGGACGAGTCCTTATTAAAAAAGTGTTTAGTTGCTTCCCTCTGAGAACACATGTACTTCCAGATGTAATAATTCTGCCAGTATTGCCTGGGGAGAACTGTAAGTGTATTCTTGTCTTGTGTACAGTCTCTGCTGTAGTAGTAAATTTACTGGGGCAGCCACATTTCCCAGTAGAGAAAATTGAGAAGTTTAGATAAACTAATGGACCCGGTGGTTAAGTGACCGAGACAGACTGTAGAGGGAACAACGAAAACTACTACAAGACTTTTTCTGTACTTTAAACCGGGTGTTTTGTTAAAATTAGTCTTGCTTTAATATCACTGCAGTACAAAATCAGTGCCAGTAAATGTACTACTGATACAAAATCAGTAGTTGTATATAACATTGTATATAAAGTTGTATATAACCAGTGTCATAAATCTCAGATGAAATAGTAATAATTAAAGTATCAGCATTCAAGTATTCATTGTCTGACTTATGCCATTTAAACACTGTTTTTTTTTTTTTTTTTTTTAACAAACTATATGTTATGTTGATTTACTGTGGTGAATCACTTCTGTTTCAGAGTTGATCGTGTAATATTAGAGAAGAGCTGGCTCTTCTTTAAGAACTAACACAGACCTTCTGTATCACCGTAAATTAGTTGTATTACAAGGAATTTAAAAAAAACTTAACAAGTATAAACGTTAAATTTAGTCCAGGCTCAAATGGGACAAAAGAGCTTGCATAGCCTAGCATACTCCATTACTCTATTACCTTAGAGGAAAGAATATTAACATATGACCCTCAATGGGGTTAGACTGGAATGAAATGGAATAACTTACAGGAACAGGAAACGAGTATCAAAGTGGTCCTGCATGCTTGTCCTAAAAGCTTGTCATGTATTATGCATCAACTTGTTGCACTGGATCCATCAAATATAAAAGCACATGTCTCTATGCACCTGCAGTACAAACTGATGTTTGGTACGCTACCACAGGGGACCAAATGAGACAGGTTATTGTGTTAAGTGTTTATATGGCTTTAAAGTTAAATATATTTCAATATGTTAATTATTTTGATTTCAATGTTGTGGCTACAACAACTAGGATTTTACAAACATTGTTAATTCAATTTTGTAAATTACATTGTCTTGTATAATTGACAAATTGTAGTAGCTTCTTAGCCTCACAAATCCCTAGTACTCTTTAAAGAGATAACTAACCAAATGCATGCTTTGGAGAGTTGCATGCCACAGGCAATGTGAAATCATGCTAATCCTTATAGAGTCACAGACTCCAAATAATTATTACTCAGCCCTTTCCTTGGCTTTTGATTGATTGCATAAACTGGATGCACTCCACATATTGCTTGTAGCATGTCAGCCTATGCACCGGGGTGAGGCTAATTGCACTACCCATGTGTAATGAAGCTATAATATAATACACAAAGTACAAACTGCAAAACTGTTTAAAAATATGTAGATATTTTCCTAAAATAAAAATATAGATATAATTTTCCTCACTCAGTTACAAGCAATCGCCACTTATGCTAACATAAGTGAATCAGTAATGGCTGTGTTGATGGTTTTGTGAAACATTTCATTGCCTCCCACACATCTCTGAGAAGCATGGGTCAGAGTGTTTTAACAGAATTTACCGACCTTCCAAATGGAGCTCTATGAATGTCTCTGGCATTGGAGTGGTAAATAAATGCAGAAGACCTTAATGTTAATTGAAATGGGAGCAACTGCAGACTCTATAGTGCAGCTGTCACCATCCTATGATTGCATTTATTCCTTTGAGAATTTAACACACATCAAGCTTCTGCCAGGAGTTCATGCATCTGTGTTGATTTTTCATTATTTTAAATCAGTATTGCAGTTTTTAACCTGCATACCCTAAGGTGATCCATAGGTGTAAAACGCATTAACAAGCCAAAATGCTCAAAATAAGCCCCAATAACAATTTCAGAAGCACAACAGCCAAACAAAACAAAACAAAACCCACAAAACTAACTGTAAATAAGTTATTCCTGGATGAGAAAGTCAAAACTCAATTACAACTACAAACACAAAGACCAAAACGACAACACAAGAACATTGGCAGTTGCGTTCTTAGTTTTGTTGTTGTGTTTTCTCCTTTGCTGTTGCAGTTCTGCTTTCTTAATGCATTTTGCATTTATGGGCTGCAGTATACACTAAAATAATATTTATGGGAAATCGGTATTCATACGTTCGAATTGAAATACAAACCAAGCACCGAGTCGAGAACTTTACGGCTGTGTAAGCTGTGTAATCATGATCTCATGTTGTTATGCTGTTCTTATTCTTAACAGCATGTCTCCCTGGAATATATTCCAACTAACTCCGTAGCTATCATTCTGGTAAACCTGAACCCATGTGATGCCCAGGTTGCTATGTGGGAAGATTGGTCATGGATGTAGACTCACTACTTTGTTAGTACTTCTGCCAGTTGCTGCCTCCAGTGGTGCTTGTGAGTGGGATGAAATGTAATAGTTTACAAATACAGATGGTTAACTTTTTTGGTGGTCATGAACGAGAGCTCTGTGTGCATGCACAAGATAGAGATGAAATGCTTAGTGCTTGGTCTGTGCTGGATCGTCTCCCCCGACAACGTATCTGTGTCGTTCTAACTTGACTTAAGATTACTACAACGTACACCACGGTCCCCCGTGGGAACCAAAAAAGCCAGTGTAGATTTTTTAACCTCTCCTCTGTGTTACGGAAGCTTCACACATTCCAGCCTCCATGTCCATGAGGAAAGGCTTGCACATATTAATGAGAATTGGACAAATTGCTGTCCTTTCAGGCTTAACATTTTGCACGGACACCAGTAGAATTTGTCTTAACAATGGTTATATTTCTCTCACTTCCTTGATGTTTGCCCTTGATGTGCCATTTCCCTAAAAACAGCCACCATGGCCGAAACGAAGTTCCCTGACAGACAACTCAGACTGGTTGCATTGCTTTTTTAAAAAAAAAAAATTGTGTGGCCTGGATTTTCTTCTAATAGTATCCTTTTTCTGAAAGTTATGATGACATTGTTCCAGGAGGTTCAGAAATAATTAATTAAAGTAATAGAGTAATTAGTAGCAGAGCAGAGGAGAGGAGGTCAGCTCCAGCTGGAGATCGGCTGTCCTGGGATCCATACAGACTGAACAGGGAAGATTCAGCATCCAGCTTACAGCCATAGCAGTCTCAGAGCAGCATGTGTCATGTAAATGAGGCAAGAGTTGAGTTATTATTCATCTGCACAAATGGATCAAACCATTAGCATGAGACTGACCTCCCAGTAGCGGATGTTTTTGTTTTAATGGCTTTAATTGTAGATGGCATTACTAGAGCTCTTGTGGCCCTTGAACATAGAAAGTATTCATCATGTGCAGAGATGCAGTGTTGTTTTCTAGGACATTGTAGCAACAGAGATGATACTTTAATATATTTCATGCATTTATTGGATAATTAATTCCCCATTGAGCTTAGTTTCACACAACAGACAGAAATAAGATGCGTTATGTCTTTGGATGAAAAAGAAAAAAGTGGAGCAACTTGTCATTCTTGTGTCAGGGTGCACAAAACAGCCCCGTGAGTAATGTAGCACTCTTGGATCATGCTTAATGTCCCTGGAGGTTCTGTAATTATGTTGTAATGATTTGGCCCAGGTTTTCGGCGAAATCATTTGGAGTTGTTCACGTGAAGGTGATGGATCATAAGCCTTGGCTTAGCCCTCCTTGCAGCTATGGTATTTTCTTGTAATGTTTGAAACCACTGAAAGTTAATTTGATATCTAGGTATATCTAAAAGTCCCGATTTAGACTAACACCACTCCTGACTTTCCTCTTTTTAATTTTAGTCTGCCTCTTGTGTCCTGATGTTTGCTCACTGCATGTACAGACTGAGGTACATACGCCTGAAGGGCTTAGGAAAAATGATATGTTAGAATTTAAGTTTTTGTTCTTCAGTAGGACATTATGTTATCATCAGGTCTCTGACGTAACTTTTAGTGAGCTGAGATGGTGCAGGACTCTAGAAAGAACTGTCACGAGAGCCCCTCATTCTTAATTCTTAATTTTAAAAATTCACAGAAAGAGCCAGACTGAGTGAGTGACGTTTGTCGGTTAGAGTAAATAGTAATTGACAAAGTGACTTCTGAGATTCTTAAACATCCGTCAAAAGTGTCGAAGTTTGCTTGCTAAGGTCCGTACCAGAATATGACGTTTTGTTGCATTCTATTTTTGATTTGGTTCAGTGGGTTTCATCATATTATGAATTTCAGGCAGAGTAAATGTCGTGGGTGTTTTCTTGATTGTCTAAAATGTTGCAGGGTATTTTGATATTTCTTAATGGCTCTCAAAAAATGTTGTTTTACCTCTGAAGTTCATCCAAGTGAATTCTTATTATGGAAAAGATACAATAGCCTATTATTGTTGATTATCATTTAATAGTGTGCCAATTCTACCCAAAGCTTCAGTTCAGTAACAATTTCTGATGCACTTATTGAGCTGTTTTTGACCAATTTCTATTGTTAGACATGCTACAGATATGCTAAAATATTCCTTAAATTCTATATAAGCCATTTAAAGTAAAACAAATGAATATACATTGAATCTGTTCTACATCTGTTCTAAAACTAAATATATTGTTATGGAGCTGGGGGTTGTCTTTATTTTTGGGTTTTGCAAAGAATCATATGCTGTATTTCTTAGTTACAGCAGAACATTTTGTGTTGCATCATCTCTGTGATCAGACTGTTTGTCATGTCCATGTCTGCAACTTTCAAAGTTGCAGACTATAGCTCCAGTGTCCTCTGCCCATGACTTTGTAACCTCCTGTTAACCTCTATTCCCATTCACAGTCACCTGTGTTCTCACCAATAACTGAATCATGGGTCACTTGGACATGGACAGAGACCTGATTTTGCACCAACAAACTCATTATGTCACTGTGTTCATAAGTTTGTGTTCCCTTTGGAAACTGGGGCACAGAGTTACATATACACATAAGTGTAGAGAGCCAGTCAGCTTGCAGTCTTTAAAATTCTGAAGCTTGTGGCCAGAAAAGTGTACAGAAGTATCAGACATTCTGTCTGAGACTAGATATTAACAGTATTTGTATTTGCCCTCACAGCTTTAAACATTAATTATACTCTTGGTTTTTGTTAGTCCNTAATATTAAAAACTGTTCATAATAATGAGCTGGATAAGCAAACAGTTGGCTTAGAGCCTTATCAGTTTGAGCCTCTTGCTGAGAGCACCTGCAGCTCCTGGAGATTTCAGTGGAAATTGAAGAGAAGCTTGTACTCAGTGGAAGGTATGAACAATTTCTTCTTAGCCTAGGTGTTTATATAAACAACATTAAAATATTGCCCCACTAATAGCTGTTTGTAGTATTTATTACATTGCCTCTAAAAGCTAGAGTGATAAGTGTCCAAAAATGAAATGTCAATAGAATCCTAGCATAGATAGCTGCATCTATTTCTTCATTAGCAGTCTGACACCAATATTTATAGCTATAGCAGTATTAACAGTACCTTGATGATCAAAATATTCTTGTTCTGGGTTATTATTCATTAGTATTCATAATGCAATGTATTCAACCTCATAACTTTCACACTGCTCTTATCCCAATTCATTTAAATTTTTTAACTAAAAACATTTTAGGGAGTCATTACTCTGTGGTGATAGTTGCCTCGGAAAGTGATTATGCATTTGATGGTCCTCCATGTCTCCCAGCTGGAAGGGAGGAGTAGCTGGATGAGATGCGTGCACTCGCCTCAGGAACTGGAAGTGCTGTGCTCATCTGGGCTTTGCAGAGGTATTTACTGAAGACAGGAACACATATCACACTGCAGGAAAAGTGAATTCAGGAAGGCCATGGATGTTGGAAATGTGTCTTTTATGGGGAGTGCAGAACATTGGTCAGGAGGAGTTATAATGAACTTTGTTAATTAAATCTGACAGGGAAGTTGCTGATTTGCCAAGATGGCTTTCTTTAATAATGCATCCCCATGCACATTAAGCTGTCTTTATACAGTGTAGAGACAGTGAGTGCTCACAGGGACAAGTCGTNCAAGTCGTGTGAAGAAACAGACGGTTGTGGATGTTTAAAATAAAACTGGGGGGAGAGGTGTGTTGGTTGCACATAGAATGCTACCTGAGAGTGTTGGTGTCCATAGAAGGGGGAGTGGAATAATACTGTAAAAAATAAAATATAAGAGCTTGTATAACATTGTACCCTGTGAACAATGAGACAGAATGATTTATCTATAAGGCTTTATGCAGACACTTTCTCCTTCCCGTCTACATACAGTTTCATCCTCTACCATCAGTCCCCATGAGCAGGCTTTATTTAGACAGTATGATACAGTCTTTGTTCAGGTGTCTCTGTAGGGAATAATCTATCCCCATAGGCCTTCACTTTTCCTCTCTGCTCCAAACTTTTCTAATGAAATACATTTATCATCTCCGCATGAAAGACAGGCAGAAATTGTCTGTTTCGCTGCAGATAATTACCAAATCTGCCTGCGTTCTTTATCCTTTCATACCTGCTCTTTCTCTGCTTGCAGTTTGCTGTTGACGGCTTAATAAATTTGCCCTGCAGTCTGAAATTAACGTGATCGTATCTGTCGCTAATCTTTTGCAAGTATTGATTTAGGATATTAAGCCTGTCAGCATGAGTACAAAAGTTGGTAGCTGGCCAATCTGGCAGCTTCTCCCTTGCTATTTTTCCATTCATAATATGGCAATGTGTGTGTGTGTGTGTGTGTGTGTGTGTGTGTGTGTTTTCAGACTATGTTACAATTCATTTAAAGGTGTGGGTGTGGGTTTGTGAGGAATTTGAACGGTAATAAATTGATTCACTCATTATTCACTTGTTAAATTATGTTAGTATGCAATGTTTCTCCAGTTTTCAGCATGTCACTTTTGACAACTGCCTATTCTATAATCACAAATAACACTTAAACTGTAGGTTATCTGATCTACTCTATATTTGAAGCACAAGGGAAGGAGGGTTTTCTTTTTTTTTCAGTGGGGTCTTTTGGTATTGGATTTTTGCATGTGTAAAAGTTACTTGGAGAAAGCTAAAGCCGTAACCAGTTATTCATTTTTTTGTGGCTTACTGAAGGTCATTCTGTTAGCAGTGGTGAGGATGAGGGGCAAAAAAAAGGTTGAGAATGATTTGTGCTGAACTGTGCACGAATGCAAACACCTCACCATATCTGGATACTGGATGTGAACCCTTGCATCACATATTCTAGGATTCTGGAGGTCCTTTGGGTGTTCTTTGGGAGCCTGGAGCTTGGGGATGCTTCTGCTACACTAAAGCCCCATTAAAAATTTACTTCATGAAACGGACTATCTGATCGTGACCATAAAAAAATTTGAAGTATAAGACTAGAAAACAAATCGAGAATGTCCTTTTTTAAAATTGTATTTGAAAAAATAAACGTAACCCAGTTTAAAGTCACATAGTAAGTGGTTGGCAAATGCACATGTGTATATATACTTCCTGTAGTATTGTAACAACATACCTTTTCTACTGGTTTCACTGTATTTATGAAAAATGTGTGTTAACTTGAATAGCGTTTGTTATTCGTCCCAAAATTCCCCAATTTCCAGTAAGATGGTCTGATTTATCAAAACGATTCAAACATCGTTCTGTTTGAATTACCCATTTTCATCACTTAGACATCGATCATTCTTAGACTTGTCCATCCATCATTCTACTAGCCTGTTGGCATCTGTCAGCATCAGTCACTTATGGGGATAATCTTGTGTCACTGTGGCCCCATGTGATCTAACACCTATATATAGTTACCTGTGGTGTTTTTCCAGATTGCTTCCCACAGACTCCTGTGTACCAGCCCAGATATCTTTTGTCTCTCCCTAAACTGTGTCATTGCCCCCCACCCCCCAACCTCCTCCTTTCATACCCCTTCTTCATCTCGCTATCATCTTCACCCACCGTGTGCGCTGTGACAAATTTTGACACATCTGATGGTTGTTTATAGCACCATCAATCAGTCTAGTTCCACCCCCTTAGCAGCTCAAACACACAAGGCACCTATCTGTGGTTCAGCTCTGCAATAGAAATAGATGCTCTGCAAACATATAAACGTTGTACAATGGAGATTTTAGTTTGAAAACTATTTTAATGAAAATAAATTCTCTCCTCATGTCAATTTTATTACTGTCATTTACCCCAATAGAATCTGAATGCACATTTGGTCTTTTTTTTCAGTTTGTTTATGTATCTGGTGTCCACACAGAACAAGGTCTTACATTCATCTGAATTTGCATTTTTAAATAAAATCCTTTTGGGAGGCTCACCTTTTTGATGGGTATAATATGAAGAACAAAGCTTACCAAGTTGTCTCATTCACTAAGACCTTGTAAATCCAATTATGGTCCTTAAGTAGACACGACCACTGTAATGGCTGCCAACAAATCAGCCATCACTGTGATCATTTAGGTAATCCATTTGCATGAGATGCTTCTAATGTGATTCTTTGCTGGTTCTCCACTTCCTTTTGCCAAGTAGAAATTGGTATTTTTATTTCCTTAGTTTGTTTGCTTTTTGACATATGGCTACAAGAACATGACACTGTTGCCTTTTGTGTAAGTATAACACAGTGACATTTACACTGTGGCAGCCTGCAAACAGTCCTCCGGTTTACACCAGGAGTGTCACAGTGCATGTCTGGAATAATACAGTAGCGTTTATTGTTCCTCCTGGTCATATTTAGCTCACAAAATTTCTAATTTGTTTTAGAAAAAAATTTCATAATTAGTTGACAAGTGGTTATAAAACAGAGAAACGAGGTTCAGTAGGGAAAACGCAAAAAAGCCGAGCAGGGTCATTGTTCTTCAGAATTAATAGCTGAATATCTAAGACTTGGGAACAAAGCTTACAAGAAACAAATGCACTTCATTTATTTTAACTGGGTGTGGTTCTGGCCCAGACTGCAGTTCTGCAAAAGTGCTCTACCCTCTACTTTCTTTTAGGAACAAAGGTGTAAAATTAGACGGTGCTGCATATAGAATTAATGGTCTGTGACTTCCAGATAGAAGGAAATGAATGGACTAGAAGGTAATTAAAACATTTTAGTTCTGCCAGTTATCACTGGGTCTGAGCTGTGCGCTCCCAAAAATGATCAGAATTTTTTACTTTGATGTTTTAAGTAAGGAGTGACTGGCTTTTTATTTCTTGTATCGCAGTTTGCCAGCAGTTACAATTTTTCATTTATTAGTGAACGTTATGACGTTATTTTAACTGATTATTTAATCAGTCGTTCCTCACCAGCCTCTCTCGTTCTCTCTGTCTTGAAGTTGATAAAAAAAAAACCCACAAAACTTTCCTGTTGTGGAAAACCTACTGAATATTTCACTACTTGCACTACTGCCAGACCAATGCTGTTACAGAAAATCGATTAAAATTAATCAACACCTTCTGACCAGTCAGAATCGAGAATTCAACAACTCTGCTGCTCCAGGAAGGACAGATGCTGTATGTTTGGGTTTTAGATTTGGTCTTGCTTAGAAAGTGGTTTCAGTGCTTCTTAGCTTCCTAAAGTGGGATCCTCGCAGTGATATTCTGCAGTAGAGTCCTACATAGAACCTTTAATGGACATACCAATACCATTTAACCATAAGAATAAGAGTGAACCATAAGAATGCACTGCTCACCACATTTATTCTGAAACACCAGCATTTACTTCTCCAACCCCTACTAAGATTTATTCAAATGTGAGTAATTTTTGATTGTGTATTCTGCAATCCCCTAGAGCATCACAACATCCAAAACCACAGTGACCCTAAGTCGAAAGGGTAAACCCTTTCCTTTCTTACAATTAATATCCTGTGAATAAATTTATATTGTTTAGTTGATAGACAAAATCATGAGATGACATTCGTCTATGCCTTGTTTTTCTTTTCTGCACAGTGGATTTGCAACTTTAACTGTCTCTCCTCAATTCCACAGTAAAATTAGACTTTTTTTTCTCATACATTATTGTGGTCTCATGAGACTATCTGTCTATCAGCCATGCATGATTGGGTTCCCAATTAGACCTTAGTGGGTTGATGCAAATGGTGTACACTGTTAGTTTTTAAAAATTAAATATAGGATTGAGCATGGATGTATACTTGGGTGTTTGTGTATCAGTGAGGCTAATGAATCACATTAAAATAAAATGTATTTTTATTTTTAAACCACTTATATAAGTGGTTTAAGATCTATGTGAATTTTGGAATGGAACATTTGCAGAAAGAAAACAGAAGAAATGATCCTGCATACTGCTCATTAATGAGTATTCTCTAGGACTTTCACATATTCTGGGCATAATATGTGCATGTACGTGAATGTGTAACTACATATATATATATATATATATATATATATATATATATATAGGTTTTATATAGAGGTTTTTTTACTATGTAAAGCACACCTATGATTTGATTTTAGGTCTGTATAGCTTATTTAAGCATTGGGTTGTCTAAAACAACCTATTTGCTGTTGCTCTAATGCTAGCCTAACTCATTAGACAAACACTGTCTCAGGAGGATTATACAGAACATTACAGCAGCAATGTCTATTTACTTTTTTTGACTGATGAAATACAAACACCTTTATCTCTCTCTCTCTCTCTCTCTCTCTCTCTCTCTCTCTCTCTCTCTGTCTATAACAGGCTCAGACCTGCAAGTGTGTCAGTCGAAAGGCCTCACTTGCTGCTCTCGCAAAATGGAAGAGCGTTACCTCTTAACCGCTAAACAGAACTTGGAGTCGAATCTGCAGGCCAGCAGCGCCCAGCTCAAACTCCTCATCATCCAGAATGCGGCCCTCTTTCAAGGTCAGACACTTCAGTACACAGTGCTAGCAGCTAGGGATTGTAGAGTAGATTATCTTACAGGTTAATGTGCATAAGAAGACCTATAATGGATCCACTGACCTGTCACTTAAACAAATTGTCTTATTTGGTATGAATTGGTAGCCTCAGGTAATTGCTTTATACTAACAATGTTAGAGGCACTGGTGGTGGCTGGACACTTGTCTACTTCAGAATGTCGTTCAATGCAAATTGCTTCAGTGACAGGTCTGGAAAAACTCCCCAAGCAGGCAAAATGTCTAAAACAGCCTGCTCACGTCTCTTCTTTTTTTGCCCCGGCACTGTCCTTTGGAGAATAGCGAGTGAGTCTTGCCTGCAATCTTCTCTTCTCCACTCACCATTGCTTTTTATCTTTTTGTAGTTTTTTGCTGTTGAGACAGATCAAAGGGCTCCCCCCCTCCACTCCAGCATCTTCCTTACTCTCTCGTCCTTCACTCCCATGAGCCCGTATTGCCCCTCCCCAAGCCAACCTGGCTTTTTCATGCCGATGCAAAACACTGCTAAAGGTTCATTCCTTTGAAGTCAACTTTGTCAGACAGTCATAAAAGTTAAGAGGCTCTGCCACTGGGACTTTCCCATGGATCTGATGACAAGTTGCTTGCATCATGGCACACTTCTGAGGACAGCTAGTTTTCTTAGCTGTCCTCTTTTTGCTCTTGTTGGATTTAGCAACACTGTGTCCTTTATTGTCGATAATAACACATAAGCCTCTTAGTCTAAGAGACAGCTTGGTTTACTTTTTTTTTCTATTTATAATTGCTTAACACAGGCATTTAAAAAAAACAGCTTAATATGCAATCATGCTTTATTCATAGAATTTGTTAGTAAATATTTTCCTTTGCTAATTGCATAGGTGTACTCATATACAGCAATTAAACCTTTAGACTCAGACTCAAATACTGATCATTGTCTCTGATGGTGCATACAGTGCATACCTACTACAGTGCCCTTAGGCAAGGTTTCTGACTTCAACTGACCTACTTAATTAGGAGGACCTGGAAAAAGGAGCGATACGCTCAGAGCTTGTAAGAGCTCAACAAGGACACGCTTTCACAGGATTATCTTCCTGGGCATATTTAGAGCAAGAGTACATATGAAGAAAGGGTGCAGTCTGTCACATAAGCTAGCTGTAATGTTCATACCATTTAATTCCTAATTGTTTAGCTGTGTTTAACAATTGAATATTTTCTTGACATTTCCATGTAGAGATGCCTGTTCACTAACTGTGTTAAGGAACAAAAAGTATAGCCCATTTCAAAAGCTTATTTAATTTGTTTTATATAACTCTCATTGGAAAATGTACCTTTTATTGAATGTACTTGTATTAGTCATCATTGGGGGGTAGCAGTGATTTCCACTTTGCTAAATAAAAATTTAAAACCTGCATATACAGGAAAGCACATTTTGTTATATGTTAAAATAGCAACATGCCTATTAAAATATGTGATTTGGAAAAAATATTGACTGGCTAATTAGTGATAATGGAAGTACTACACAACTAAAGATCATCATCTTAATCAGGTTTTTGTAACCTACATGTCATTAATAGTGACTGACAGCTTAATTAATGTGGCTGAGCTTAGGAGGATTTTTTAAGCTACTCCAGGCTTTGTTGAGCTGCTTAAAGACAGGACTAATTTACACCTTCTCTTATTCATTAAAAAAACAAATTAACACGCAATTCCCTTATCAAAGACAGTAATATAAAAGGAGACTCATAGATTCTCTCCTGTTAAATCTTCACTGTGTTTGCCCTTTTTATGCTGAGAATACTTTTTGATACTAGATTTTTTTCGTGATTTTGTGTGGTGTAAATGCAAGAAATTTCAAATAAAATAAAATAAAACAGCCACTTCACATGTGTCCACCCATAGCAGGACTCAAACTCAGAGCCATGTTAGTGGATCACAGTTCCAGCAAGCCATTTGCTCTCAGTCAAATTTTTCACATCTATCAATTAACTATAAAGGTGTGAGAAAGACCATATATGGAGCAAATTATTTAGTACAGGCCACACTAGAAATAGTAAAGAACAGTATATATTTTGGAGCAGCGGGGTTTTCAACTGATTTTTATTTTAGGGCATTTTTATTCTCCAAACATCCTAGCTTACATTTCACAAGGTAGGCTTTGTGTTAAGGCTTCAATTTTTCTAGACATAAAATGTAACACCTTTTTTTTTGACATTGTCATTTCTTTAACCGAAAGCCCCCAGTTGTATGTGAAATATTTAAACACTACTCTATATGGCCAAAAGTTTGTGGACACCTGACCAGCACAGCCATATGTGCTTTTTGAACATCCCATTCCAGATTTAGTCCCCCTTTGCTATTATAACAACCCCAACTCTTCTGGGAAGGCTTTCAGCTAGAATTTGGAATGTGGCTGTGGGGATTTGTGCTCATTCATCCACAAGAGCATTATTGAGGTCAGACACTGATGTCGCTCAAGGAGGCCTGGTGTGCAATCAGCATTCCAGTTTTTCCCAAAAGTGTTCAGAGCTGTTGAGGTCAGGGCTCCTGGCAGGCCACTTGAATTCTTCCACTCCAACATTGACAAACCATGTCTTCATGGTCCTCACTTTGTGCGCAGGAGCATTGTCATGCTGGAACATGTTTGAACCCCCATTACAGGTTTGTAATGCTTCAGCATATAAAGACACTCTATACAATTGAGTGCTCCCAACTTTGTGTGCTTCCATCTGTTTGGGGAAGACCCACATAAGTGTGTTTGTGTCCACAAACTGTTGGCCATATAGTGTATTTTATCTGATCAAAATTTAAGGAACCAGGCAAATGTTTTGAAGTGCTGAACAAATAAACATAGTCTCAAATTATATGAACTGCTGCTTATTTGTCATGAAAAAATGGAGGAAGGAAATAAGTTAATAGCTAAATTAAATTAACAAGTACATTAGGTTAACCCAGGCCTGAGACAGACTAGTGTCCCATTTAGTGTGTATTCTTGTCTTGCCACTCACCCAGTTTTTCCGGGATAGACTCTGGATCCACTGTCTACACTTCAATCACATCTCGGTTGCTTCATTTCAAATCCATTGTGCTGGTGTACAAAGGCAAAACAAGATTGTGCCACTGTCCAAGTACTTATGGACCTGACTGTATATGTATCTCATTAAAAATGTTATAACCAGCTAACATCATTGACACTATGCTCTCTCCTCTGGATTAGCTATAATTATGAGAAACATTTACTTCATGCACGCTATAAGTAGGCACACTAAGTCACACTTCTTGCAATTAGATGTCTTCCCTCTCAATGGTAATTAGTTGTCAGATTTATAGAAATAACTTGAACCCTAATGCACAGCATGTTCTATTCTCATTAGTACATGTCTCGACTCTAAGTCCTAAGGCTAGTCTTTGCATCTTTTTTGGAAGTGTTGCTCTTTTGCACCCATACTCATGTTCAGTACTGCCCATCTCACTCAATCATTGGAATAATTTACTTCTCTGTGGAAGCTTTGCCATAACCCAATAACAGCCAGACATGCAAGGCTTTTGAAGTTGTTTTCTCATCGCCTGGGGCACATTTAATAGCTTAATGATGGTAAAAGAGGCAGTGTCATCTCACAAACAAGCCCTTCGTGCATCGTTTGCCTGATGAGCGTGAATAGACTGGTCATTATCACATCTTTTGCAATCAGCTTATAATTAGTTTTCCAACTCACTTGCTTTATGGTTGTTTTTTGTGGCTGCAGACACCTAGACCAGGCTGGAATGTTATCCACCCTTATGTAAGCCAAGCTACCTAATGCACAGAAAATTATATTGGGCATTTAGGCAGGTTCCATCTATCACTCTAAAGGTTGTTCGGTATGTACCTCAGGGGGAACAGCTTTCTTTTCAGAAAAAGTTCCAAGTAGAACCTATTTGGAAATGTAGAACTGTAAGCCATCCAAAGAACTACTGAGAAACCCATTTTTTTAAAAGTAGTTTTTATAGTTGTTTTTTTTTGGGTGAATTTCATTTGACATTGTTGCTGGGGACAAAAATCAATGGAATTTGTGCATATTCAGGTAACTCAAAATTTCTGTGTCCTACTTTGCGTCCCTGTATTGCTATACAATAGAAATACAATAACAATACGGTTGTAAAATACACAGTATGTTCATTCATTTATTTATTCATCTTCAATAACCTTCATCTTTATCCTGGCCAGAGATTCAGTGGATTGAGAGCCTGTCTCAGGAACACTGGGCACAAAGTGAGAATATACAGTGGATAGGATGTCAATCCGATCTGGCTGTTTATCCGCAATGCAGAGGGGTCCACAGGGCACAATTCATTGACTATAAAATCAAACATGCTTGAAAATATTAGAGCTTCAGCATTTGCTCACACACTTTGCATTGCTGAACCATTCACGCACAAGTAGTTGTCGAGCTGAGGGGTCACTGAGCAGCATAATTAGTTTGTGACTGGGAAATCATGTCTAAAATTGTGTACTGTGCACTACACTTAAGAGTTCTTCAGGGGTTCCTTCAATAGCTAAATGTTCTTTACATTTATAATGAACTAATTTGGCTGATGCTTTTATCCAAAGTGACTTACAACTGAGACAGGTTACAACTGAACAGCTGAAGGGTTAAGGACCTTGCTTAAGGGCCCAACAGTGAAAACCCCTTCTGATCAGTAGCCGTAACCAGTTACTGGTCGGTGCCTTACTCAGTGAGCTATCACTGCCCCAGTTCTCTGACTTTCTAAATAAGTTACGCTGAAACGGTTCCAACATAGAACATTTAAGGGTTCTCTCAGATGTAAAACAACTGAATGATCCTTAGGCTGCCTGCTTTGACATGTGAGTGCAACACGAGGTGTTTCACCTTAAAATTACTTTTTAAGATGAAGCACCTCATGTTGCACTCACACACCTGCCATCAGGAAGGTCCCCAAGCATGTGAAAGCAGGCAAATATATATTTATTTAACCCTTTGCTTAAAATAAAAATGACAAACATAAAATAATTTAAAATACATATCTACACTTTTTTAGTGTAGAGATAAAGTGGGACACTTCATAAAAAACGTTTACTTTAATTGTTCCACTTTTAATAAATAGGGGTCATTTTGGCACAAATAAAGCATGAGTTAAATTTCTGGTGATTAAAAGCCTTGTGTGGTCAATGCTGGCTGGAAAGTTATTGCTGGAGTGAAGGTACTGGTATACCTCATCTCTCAGACATTGTGCTTGTCTGTCTATTAGGAATTCCACAAGGAATACTGCATTGATTGTGGTGTGGCAGCTATTCCTTGAAATAGCATGTAGTTTGAATGTTTGTGGTTTGTGAGTGAGAGGGAGCAGTGGAGCAGGGGATTGGAGTCCCGAGGAAGCAGATGGTGAGAGTGAGAGATGGAGAGAGCCCCGGAGACACAGCTGAGAAATCCTGCAAAGCTGAGGGCAAATGTCCCATAATACAGGAAAATGCTCATTGCCTCTGACTTTATGTAGATTAGCTCTGATACCCACCTATGCTTGTAGGTCTGCACAGGAGACCTCACCATTTTCCTGTTGTTCAGTATGGCCCAGTTCTGTCACTGGAGCACGTACTGGTGGCCGTGATACAAATCCTCCAGCAACACTTGTAAATCATCCATTAACGCTATCTGCTCCTCCCTTCTTAGCTTATCTCACATGGGCTATCATCACACGCTTTGTCATGCATAGTATTGCCATTTGTGCTCTCTGCCAAAAACACATACCCACCGTTCTGTGCATTTTGTGTGTTCGTGTGTGTAATTGTCCGTCTGTCGTTTGATATGGTCCGTTCTTCAGAGGCTGCCTCTCTGTTGATAGTGCAGCAACACTGCATGGGATGCATTAGCATTTTTATTTAAACTGTAGCTTGGGAAAGGTACCCCAGCAGCCAGATTATCACACCAGAAAAGGCAAAAAGCTGAGTTCTTGACGACAACAATGAAATGGTTTATAGTGATGTCCAAGTTAGTGGAAAAAAACCCCAATAAAACAAGCAGGAAAGGACAAACAGTACATTTTACCTGATGCCGTGTTTTTTTTTTCATCTATGGCATGTGCACCAGATTTATGATTGTTTCTTACTGCTTATAGTTATACAACATTGAAATGTATGTGACTGGCATGTCATGTTTCTGAATGTTTTGAAGTGATGGTAAATTATTTCTTAAGCCTCTGCTTGTAATTAAGCTTCATCTTGCTGACTTTAAGGGAAAAGTATTTATATAATGGAATTGTTTATTAGATAGTAGATGGGGTGGATATTGGCTTGTAATCTTAATTCATCCAAAATCCTTTTAAACTAAATTAAAATGAAGATTTAGCACTCTCCATGTCAGTATAAAATTAAGCTTTTCTTAAAATAATTTTTTTTCCCTAAGCATACTATCACAATATTTTGTGTAGCAGCTTCCCAATATTAGCTGGTTACTTCAGTTAACCCTGATGTTGAAGTTCAAGGCTATAAAAGCATGTCTGGGCTCAGGTGGTGCTATACATATACTTTTAATGACAGACATTTTTACTTTCTGTAGATCATTGCTTTTTGACACCGTGGACATTTCTTTTTACCTCTTCTTATGGTGGATGTTTGTGTTCATCATCTTAACCCTGGCACTGAAAGTCTTCTCTTGGCCCTGAACTGCCCATGTATTTAAAATCCAATCGATGTATTTTTCATTTAGTATCTTACATTATTGAGCAGCTTATGCAATATGTGAAGTCAGCCAATGACCCGAGACTGTGGTGGAAGGGTGTCTCTTTCCTCTTTTTCACTCCTTACATTTAAAGTTCTGTTTGAAAAGGAGTCAGCCTTTTTAATAGATGCTTGTCAGTTCCTCTGCCCACTCAGACACTGAACTTAGGGTACAAACCCGGAACTAACTGGCATCATGAAGGCAGCCGTCCGCCATGCCCAATCACCCTCTGTCTTCATGATCCTGGCCCCTGACAGCAGCAGCCACGCACCCTTACTGATGGATGGATACTGATGGGTGGATAAATGGGAAGAGGATGAGTAGTCTGCTGCCCTTTCTGTCCTTGTTTGTGAATGCCTGCATTGTAGTGGTGAGATTGAGTCTCCAATGAAAAGCAGGCATCAGGCTCTTAGTCATGCTGACAGAGCCAGATAACTGCTTGCATGGTACTATGGGGTCTTAGCTAAAGATGATGATGATGATGGTGGTGTATGTGTGTGTGTGTGTGTGGTGAAACAACACAGTAGACAAACAGGGTCCCTTGTGCTGGTGCAGTTAACTTGAACCATGTTAGTATTGATTTTGTCCAGATTGAGTGCCCTTTCATTCATAATGCATTCCCCTCTTGACTGACACAGATGCAGCAGAAGACGGGTTTAATTATGTGTATGATGTGTATACAGAAGGTATGCCCTAGGCCTTTTGATGCTCTTATGCAGTCTTTGATTCATTATCCCTGTTGTGAACACTGACTTGGTAAGCACTTGACACCAGATTTTATCTGTGAATTCTCTGATTTTAAGATATTGAGACATAAAGCACTATTTAAAGTTTATATCTTATTTTTCATAATTAATACGTTATATTTTACAATAATTTCATAAGTAATATTTTGGTGTAAAGCCTCTCATATAGATAAGATATTTATAAAATTAACAGATTTTGCCATATGATTTCAAGATTTGCTAACAAATTAGCTAACCATGTTTAAACTACAGCTCTGTTGAATAATGAATCTGATTGGTCAGAGTTTCCAGTGTGAGCTCACCGGTCAGTAAGTTTTCCCACATAGTAGAATCTTCAATGCAGAGTATTTTGCAATTTCCAGTTTCCTGATAACATTACAAACTTAAAAGGTACACTGTGTTGATCTTTAATTAATTAAAAAAAATGTAATTGCTGTGATATAAGAGGAATAAAACACTTTGGCATGTGCTGTAAAATAATCAGCTTTGGGGCATCACAACACCTTGTCACTGATTATTTTCTTACATCAGTATGACCTGTTCTTAGATTATCACTAGAGCTAAGCCTTTAGTATGTTCTGATAGTGAAACATCATAACTCCTCTGCTTTAGATGTCATTCATTATTAGCAACGTTCTCACTTCAGGTCAATGTTCACTGTACGCTGATTACACTATGGGTGGGCTGAGGGAAGTGTTGAGGGCATGGGCTGGGGCCAGAGATCTGACCGGCTAGGGGAATTTTCCTCCATTAATTATTAAGCAATTCTTGCCACTTTAGCTGTTTACTGAGGCTGAACATGCTGCTGGGCTCCCCTGAAGAGCAGGGCATGCCGGTGCTCAGAGGATCACCCTGTCACTCACACTTTCTCACACACTGGGGAGATGAGTGTGATTGTCTCACTCCATTGTGTCAAGTGAAGTCAGAATTTTAAGGTAATACTTGACAGATCATTGTTAATGCAGTTAATGGCGAACACGGGTTACTGTGCTGTACATGGGATGATGGTCAACTGGTCACCCCCACTAGCTTTCCTTTAATATCTGATCTGTTGTTATATTAGCAGTGCTTAGCTTGCAAAATGAGTCAAAATTAGGTATCAACAGTTTTATTTGAAACTGACTGAAAATTTCTAAAAGACTTATGGTACAAAAATGTGGTGCAACTCACCTAGCTAGACATTGAAAAACCTTGGAGCCATTTTTCTGTGTTTCTGCGATAGAACAAATGTCATAACTACAGCTTTTACTTAATTCAATTTGGGAGCTACACATGAGTATTAATTCAACATCTTTTCCCACATCTGCATATTGTTACTGTATGAGGAGTCACATAAAGGTCACAGGTTCATGTAGTTTTAATGGCACACTGGAGATTTTCTGTATGGCATGATGTGAGCATGGCATGTGGGATATAGAGGGTCTGAACTCCGTACTAGACACTTGCAGCTTTAACCTGCTGGCTGAATTATTCAGTGCTACTTTGGAGAATGAAATGGCTCTGTGCATTAACTATGACACAACCTATTACTCTTAATTTTTTTCTTTTCTTTACATATTCATCTATTCCTCTCCTACTGTCTTTTTACTTTTCTTACCCTTCTCTCATCTTAATTTCCATTCTACCTCACACCTTTCGCCTCATGTTGAGAGCAGACCTGTTAAAACATTGTTCCATACATCCCCCCAAGACCCCCCACTCTATTTCCTTTCTGTGTGTGGCTTTGTGATTGGTTGAGAGAGGCCATGGTTCCTGTAGCTGTGAGAAGAAGCCCAGTGTCCTGCTGAGTGGCTTCTGCTCTGTTGTGGCCATGCTGCTCGAGGCCGACTGGCCATCCTGTTACCGTCATGCTGCTCTGGTCTGTGCTGGCCTCCACTTCACCATCTGTTACCTATGTCATTTTCACACATTATACACTACACACACGTCTCACACATACTCCACATTTTCACCTGTGCCGTTGGAGGGAAGTAAGCTGTTTGAAAGTGTGATATGTATAGTATGCGCCATCTGCACATCATCTTACCTTGATGGCCAGATGAAGGCAGTGAGTCATGTCACTATGTCCTTGCTTAACACAATTCAGTGCATGGGTATGTGTGTGTGTCTGTGTGCGTCTGTGATTTTGTATGTTTCTGTGGCTGTGTGTCTTAGTAATTGTGCTTTATGGTATTGGATCTCAAATAAGAGCCCCTACAGAGCATCATACTGCATTTTCTCAGTGGGTTTGTTTGCATCAGTCCCCCACTTTCCATTTTCTTTCTATTGTTTCATTGTTTTGAGTGATATCTCCCATGCTTACAGCTCCAGTGCTTAGCTTTGCCATTTTGGCCTTTGTTTGTAAAAGCAAGACAACAGCAGGGGGAATTTGGCAAGAAAGCTTGATTTTTCCATAAAGCATTCAGTAGATGGAGGAATGTTGACTCAACCCTCTTGCTGTATAAGATAAGAGTGTTGGTAGAGAGGAGAGATAATCTTTAGAGGAATGATTTTTCTACTGTGGCTTGCCTCATTAATGGCAGATTTGTCACCTCAGGACCATAAATTAAAGGCTAATAAGCAGAGCATATTTCATTGTCTGCCACTTCAGTAAGGTGGCCAGGAAAGCCTCCAATGTGTGCCCTATATGCAAGGAGCAATAATACCCAAAAATTTAAAAGCAAGAAGTGGCTGCGGCATCAGGGGCCTAAGGCTGGACTTACTTACAGCCAGCTACTATTTTTTTTGGAGTTTGCTATAACTACCTAAAGGCTCTGAGAAGGATCTGGAGTCTGACAGAGTGTGGGAAGTGTTTGGAGAATGCACACTATGCTGAACTCCTAAGAGTGCATTGTTAATGAAAACAAAAATGCCTCTCAGGATTATTTTTCTCTCTCAGCCACTGGGTGTTTTTGAAAATCTATTAGCATGCCTTTTCCAGGGCAAGGACTGAAAAAGGTTTTTAATGGAGATTAACAATTAAAAGTAGACTCTGGTTTTGCAGCAAGGAGTAATTCTGCAACTACATTTCTAATTTGTGCTAAACAGAATTGTTAGCAGAAAATTTGTTAGAAATCTTAATGAGATTGTTTTACACTGGCTTGGCTGAAGAGCAGTGGAAGAGAAAATTAATTCTCTACATGAGTAAATTTATGTTGGAGTTAACACTGTTGCACCATGGTCGTGAATGATCATCAGCATTTAATAGCCTAGGAATGTTTGGACTGGATAGATAAATGAAAAGAGGAGAGTAGTGCTAGAGGGACTACAGATTTTCTCTTCATCAGTTGGGCTGCTCACTACCTGCCTGGCCTTGGGCTGTTTCCTCTGTTGATACTCCTTCTTTGGCTGCAGGCTGTGTTTTGGCTGTATGCTATACTGCCCGACACGTTTAACTCACCTCTCAACACTTATCTCACTGTCCAGCAGCTTCACATCTCTCCAAGACTGACGGTATCTTAATGAAACCTCTGCTTCTTTCCCAGCTTTATTTTGTTCACCTTCTACCTCCCTCTCACTCTTACTTTCTACTCGCTGCTTTCTTTCTTTCTTTTCACTGTTTCCTCACATATTCTAGGTACCACTTGTCTTGACATTGCACAACTTTATCATGAATTTAACTTTCTTTATTCAAACAGATGGCTAACACCAGTCTTAGAATCTCTGCACTATTTTTCTTAACTTGTGTTTCACTCTAGACCTGTTCATGCTTAGTCACATTATTCTGGCAACTACTTACTAGGTTCACAATCAACACACCATCTACTCTGGCTACTCTTCCTCTTTTTCTTTTTTCTTTCCTCTCTCCCTTTTGGATGATGACTACTGTTTTGCTGTTCATTTTTTTATTCCTTTTGGGTGGAAGAAGTCTCATGGTTGGCCTGGCAAGCTAAAATAATATTCAAAGATTCAAGATGTATCTGACTCCTAGTGTGACATAAATTGGGCAGCATGGCACACTGGGTAGCATTGCTGCCTCACAGCTCCAGGGTCCAATTCTGAGCTTGTGTTCATGTGAGTTTCCTTCAGCTTCCCCAGTTTCCTTCCACTGTTCAAAAGCAGGCATCTAGGCTATAGATTGGCTATGCTAAATTTCCCCCAGGTGTGGATGCGTGTGTGGTGTCCCATCTGGGGTTGAATTCTCCCACCTCGCCCCCAGTATTCCAGGATTAATTCTGGACTCACTGTTACCCTGACAAGGATAAATCAGTTAGCGAAGATGAATGATAAAGGAATGATTTCAAGTATTTGAGTCGTCTTTAAATATAAAGTCTAAAAATGCACGTAGCTGCATACCGTCACTGATGGTAAATGGCAGGTCCAAACTATTAATAGACACTTCTGATGCTGCCGGTGTGGACAAGGTTTGCTGGTTGCATCACATTCACCCATAACCTAAGCAGAAGTCTCTCAGTGTTTAAGGGAATGAGTCAGCTTTGCTCCTGTGTTGAGGAGCTGAGTTTGTGCCAGGCTGCAGCTGATCATTAGACAGCTGCAAATTCACTCCTCTGTTTAATCTGCCACTGCCAGACTGAGCAAGTACTGCTGGGTCTGCTTTCCCTCAGTATATGTCTATGTGCTTGTGCGGTGATGGAGTAGTGGGTAGATGGGCATGAATGTTTGGGTGTGGGTGTCTGAGTGCATCCTCTTGTTAGTTGGTGACTAGCTCAGGATCTGTTTACTATTCCCGACTGCTCCAGCTTGTCAAATTAACCTGCCTCAGACAGCTCTGTGTGCCAAAAGTTGGTCGGATGAGGGAGGCCGACTGACTGGATCACAGCCAGCTTAATTACACGAGCCATGTTTTTATCTTCCTCCTTTACATGACATTCATCTTCTCAGTGCACACACCCCAAAACCAGCTAGTTCTTATGGCTGAGCATTTGCACCAAAGCACAATCTTATAAACTTACTCAGTTCTCTAATTGGTGCTCAGAATGACAGTGGGTTGCGAATAAATGAATGGCGAGCATAGGTAGAGCATTAGTTTGTAGTATTGATCTGTTTCGCAGACATGCTACTCTTTCAGTTGCTGTATGTGTGTGTGTGTGTGTGTGTGTATGTGGTTGAGTGAAATGTCCAGCAGGAGGTAGCTGGGAGATTTTGTGTTTGATCGTGTTCTGTGTGGGTCAAAGCTGCTTGCTGAGTTTAACATTTCACTGTTCTCATTAGTGCTCAGCTGTGCAGGATGAGCAGCTTTTGAACAGGGACAAATAAAGTGGAGCTCTATGGAGAGCAGATACCCATTGCCTGTGTATGAATATTGCAGGTACTTTGAAACTGAAGTCTTTTGATATGTAGAATGTGACAAGTTAGGTGTTCACTTGCTGCCACATCACAGCACAGTAAACAATATGACTGTGAATATTTATGTATATAATCTATGTATATACATCATGGGTCACACACTGTTGATCTGCTTTCATGGTGGTGCTACATCATACATCACTGGCAATGCATATTTGGTCTGCTTTCATGGTGGCGCTACAGCCAACTCTTGTATCTACACAAGCAGCATAGATAAACATACTCTGCCCTTGAACAGAATGGCAATCTTAAAACAGTTAAGCTGTACCATTTGTGCCTAAGTGTGGTATAAACTCTTCAGGTGTTCAGAGTGTCTGATTTCTGTTTGGAACTGGATACAAATGTCCTACTAGGCACTGCTGGAGGTTGCCATCAGCATTTCAGGACTCATCCATTACCCAGAAATGAGTTCTCTGCTGTTCTCGGCAGTCAGCTCTTTACCACAGTTCTCTGTATTTGTACTGCTCTGATCGAGACCTACTGCAGCAGATCTGCTCCCTGATGTCTGTCAGCATCAGCCTCAAATTGATTTTAATCTTCAACTTCTTAGACAGTGCCTCCCTTAAGACTGGGATGTTGGCCTGCTGCTTAAAAGAGTTGAGAAAGGGATTGTTTTAGGTCCTTTATTCCTAGCTCTACCTGGAGGTTTAAATCACAGTAATGTGCATCTGTGAGTACAAAGAGATCACCTTATATGGGTAGAAACTTACAAGATAAGTTTGTTAGATTAGCCCAGACCTAGGCACACACTCTCTGTCTGTCTTTCCATTGCTTTGGGATTCTTCTTGCAGCTGTCTAATGGCTCACCGTGACACACTGCAATTGAATTGACAGCAAGGGAACAAATTAGTGCCAATGTGCAGCTAGTGGCTAGAGCTGTGGGCATGGAGAGTGCTGAGGAGTTATCCATGCATAGCTTGCTGGGCCTCCTACTGATTGCCGGACTTGTTTGCAGCACACATAGGGCTTTTATATAGTACCCCATCCTATTTGTGGCCTGTCACTATTTCTGGTTGATGTGTGTATATAGCTTTCAGGGCTGGCTATGGCTTCAAATGCGTCTTGGTGTCTTTGGGGTCTTCAGTTTTCCTTCACTGCTATCCACTCTGTGTGTGAGTGACAGGGGAGAGAAGGAGACCTCTGATTGACGAGTTGTTGCCATGCATACACACAGCACATGCACACACAAGCACACAGGAATAAAGCTGTTAGGGGCCTCTACTGGTGGAGTGCTGGTTGGTTGTCAGCCAAATATTTCAGCACTATGGACAGTTCCAGTAGTGATATGGTACCCTTCATTTCTACCTCTCTCATTTCTCTCTATTTAATATTTGAACTTCTGCTTCATTCAGTCTTTAAACTTTCTCTCCCTCTTCCTTTTCATCTGCCAAAGATGATCCTTTATAGATGCCTTTGACTTCCCATGACTTTGACTTTTATATCAGCAACTCTTTTTGAGCTCCACACCCTCCACCTCCCAGTAGCCTTGGTGCATTTATATGTGTCAATTTAACTTTTTCTTTTTCATCTGCTTCCTCCTTTTTTGAATGCTTTTTTGAACATTAACTACGTCCTATGTCTTCACATGAATGCTTATCTGGAAATATAAATAATTTATTTAGAGGTTTTTTATTTTTTAAAAGGATAAATCTAAAGAATATGTGAAGATAAAATTTTAGCCTTGCATCTTTTGTTAGTCTGTTACAGCGCAGTGGTCACCTGGGTTTCTATATGAAGAAGCTAGTCTCCACTTATAATGAATAAATCCCTGTAATATATGAATAGCTTACTGCTAATGATAATAAGTGTTTGACTGCAGAGGTACAAGTTGGATGTGGCGTGGGCTTAAAAAATTCATTTGTTTATATTTGTGGTTATCAATTTGGAATCAGTATTAAAAGCGAGTCAGGAGAGGGTGTGTGTTTGTAAACCTGACCCGTTAGGCTTCTGGTTCATAGTGTGTAGGCTGCATGTAAATATTCAGTATTACTGGAACTCAGTGGAAACCATCATCAGAGCCACTGCTAATGAAACAATGTAATTGTGCTAAGGTTGATACTGAGAAAACAGGAACCAAATCAATGGAGCAGTCAGTCAAGGGAATAGCAGTAAGGTAACCCACAGGGCAAGCTTATACCAGTTCTGCTTAGTGTAGTTTGGCTCTATATTTAGCCAATAGAGATTATTGTATTTCCTATGCTGCAGTAGCCAGGAAACCCGTGGGAAGCTTTTGAGTGTTCTGTTTCAACACCTTCTGGATGAGTTGCTAAGGTTTTGCTGAAGTTCTTTAGTAGAAATGGGTCAGGCTGCTACATGTAGGCTGCGCTGTTTAATCAAAATGAATGAAAGTATTTAAAAAGTAGATCTTGGCAGTGGCCTTTGTGGGGGTTTTTTCTAGTAAGATGGATTTGTTGGACATTTTGTGGATAGCTAAGGTGAGTGTCAGTTCTAAATCAGATCACAGTTGAGGATAACATTAAGGTCAGTGAGGCACAATACTGTAGTGTGGCATAAAGGAAATTGAGGGTCTGGTCTGTAGGTACAAGTCTACTTGTACATTGTTGTTGTGTGTCTGTGATCAGCCTTCACAGTTAGATCAATGTAAATCAAATACCTGAAAGTAAATTATAGTGTGAAATTGCTATCTTACCCTAAATCAAAGCTCAAAGCAAAGACTTTTATTTTGCAGTATATATTTTGTTTGCTCATATTAGAAGATAAATGTTACGTTTGGTAACACACTTTGGCACTTTGCCTGTCAGGTCTTTGAAGCCTGTAATAAAAATTCTCTTTCTCTTTCATTCTCTTATTCTTTCTTCATCTCTGTCTGTTGATGGCACCAGGAAGCTGCATTATGAAAGTGCATTTGCTACACTATAAAGAGAGTGGAATACTGGGCTACCTCTTCATCAGAAGGACACGATGACCTTTCTCTTCCTTTCTCCTCTCCTGTTTTTATTCTATGCTTTTAAATGGCTTGGGGTGCTATTCAATGCAACTCCACCAAAGGATATGACAGATATGAATGTCGCTTTGAAAGAGAGGAAAATCTGCTGTGAAAGGCAAGAAAATAATAACAGGATAATAACATCCATTCATCCAGTAACAGGATAATAACATCCACTGACTGTGTATGTGTCTGGCATGGTCCATTCAGTGCAGTGTTTTTTCTCTCTGAGGTTTAAAATTAAGGTGTTGTTAGTAGAAGGCTATAAAAGGTTGTGGAATATTTGGGATTGATGCAGGTTCTCAAGTGGTTTCTCAACTGGCGATTGACTGTGGTAATTACATTATCATCCAGATTAGGGGAATGTCTGTACTAATTAAATCTTGCTGCCATGTTAGTGCTATTTTAGCATCAGAAACTACAATTTGCTCACACACACACTTGATGTTGTCAGTAATACGCTGTGCCTTCCAGGCTTTTTTCTTGTTATGAGGCTTGAAGCGCACGTGCCTTTTTCCTACTCTATCTAATAGATACTGCATGTAGGGTTTAACTGTAAGAGAAGCTACAGAAAGGGAAAATTTAAATTCAACAACCCTATCTCTAACAACCTTCCATCTCTGTTGTTCCCCAACCCTGTTGCTATTCCAGTCTGCTCTATGTGGGTCACTGCACTTGTCCTTTGGGATGGGAGACAAATGGGAATATCCCTCCATCCTTTTTTTTTAATTTTCCCAAGGTCTTTTTCCAGATTGGGTCAACTTCCTGTCTCTCCAGCAATGTCTTCAGTTCTGTGAAGGCAATGCTTAACAGTGTTGTCTAGTATGTTGGACTTAGTGGCTGATATTGGGTTAGTGGGTTAGTTTGAAGAGTCTGTGTGTGTGTGTGTGTGTGTGTGTGTGTGTGTGTGTGTGTGTTTGGCACTATGAAAATTGTTCCTAAGGGGACATTTGATAAAAGCATGTACAAAAACAAGCTCAGTTGCCAGTCTTCCTTTAAATCACCATTTCACTTTTTCATGTTCAGAGGAAGACATGTTTTTACAGAAGGTTCTTTTGCCCGCTGCAGTTGTCGTTTTAAAACAAATGACTCTCAGTGAGTTGGGTTGGTGATTTTTTTTCCAGACATGGGACTGCCATTGGTGTGGATAGATGATTCAATCCCCAGAGTTCCCTCCCCATAGCAGGATGGGGCTGAGAAGGGCATATTCGCCAGGTCTGAAGGACGGAGTGGTTGCGAGGGCAGACGGATCATTTACCTCTTCATCACAGAATTGAGATGCTGTACTGATGAGGGGAATAATGCCATGCTGTGCGTTTAAGAATAGACCTCCATACATTACCCTCCCCCCCTTAGTTGGGAACGGCTGATGGTGAGATTTGTGTGTATGTACTGGAAGGTCAAGGACAGACTGGTATGCCTTGCCTCTGGCTGCTCTTCCACGTACCTTTGTGGCGTTTATTTAAAGACCTCATCAACCTCATTCCTCACACACATAGTGCTATACCCAGAGTGTCCTGCCTCCCAGTCTGCTGGATTAATTAATCTCCTTTCCATCCAGATCTAGGAGAACCGCTGAAAACAGCCTCGTTTCTTGCCGGTGGGCGTCCAGATGCCAGCTCTCACCCATTCATCATTATGACTTTGGGGAGCGAAAGAGAGAAGGAGATATGGTGTAAAGAAGATGAGGGAAAAAAAATTGCAAGCCAGAGAGAGAAGTAGAAAGGGTGAGGGAGGCTCTCTCTCCCTCTTGACTGCTACTATGATTAAAAGGAGAGATACAGTTATTGTTTTTGCTGAGAGGTTCATGTAATAATGTGTATAGTGCTGAGGTGAGCACATGAACCAAAGATGTATAGGCAATGTAATAAGAGGCACTGGGTATTTAAGATTAATACCTACTGTTATTCCAAACAAAACCACTTAATTTGTTTTACTTCTCTTCCTTTTACTGATGCTTGCAAAGTGCTTATGTTCCATTCACTGGAGGTAAATAGACTGCAATATTTTAAAGAAGGTACGGGTAAATATTGCAGCCTAATTCACATAGGTACGTAGAATAGAGATGTGTTGGGAGGAGAGTGTGGTGTGAATCTTTTATCAGGATGACAGCTGAAGAGACAGAGGTTTCAGGGCTGATGCCATGCATGGAACGTCTATGGTAATGCTATTCCTATCAACCTAACAAGAGGCAAACAAACTAACAGAGAGGTCTGCTACTCTAATGATTTCACAGCTGTGTGGGTGGATCAGCTTTTTATCCTTCTCTGCTCTTTTTCCTTCTCTATCTCTCATAGATACATGCACACTTTTTTGCCAGCTACCTCACAGTCAGTATTATACACGCATACACACTTTTTGCCTACTGCCTCGCAGTCAATATTCCTCTTTTTTGGATATTCATTCAAGTGCACATGAATTACAAAGATCTGCTCAGCTTGAGCATTTTTAATCAGACGTGGTGGAAATCAGTTTCCTGGAGGGATATGGGCAAAATAACTGTAAACACTTCTCCAGTTGTGCCTGTAAATAAGTGTGACTCAGAGGGGGGATTTTTCATGACTATGAAGAGCTTGCCAACCGCTAGGTGAAAATTATTCTCTGCTCCTGCAGCACCATTGATATTCTCTCAAGTATGAATGCACAGTAAATGTGCAATGCTAGAGCAAAAATACACATTTTGAGGGATCACCTTGTAGTAAAGAAATAAGGTTTAAAGCAAGACTGGTCTCACAGAGGTACTTATATGTGACAGCAAACTTTTAATCACACTGAGCAGCTGTCCTGCCAGCATATAGACCTTTTAGCAGTTTTTTGTCCCTCTTCATCAGCTCTTTCCACACCAACGCTGTCCAATTTTAATTATCTTACCCGAGCTCTGCTAACTAGAAGACACGGTTAGACTTCGGCTCTGCACTTACAGCTCAAAGTTGTTTTTATTGAAGCAGGAAATGTGGTCTTTTGATCTAGCCCTACACCTGCAGCGCTTTCTATGCATGCTGCATTTATCACAGCTGACAGAGAGACCTGTCAAAGCGGCGCTGAGATATGGATCTTACCTGACTGCCCATTCGCACTTGAGCAGTGCTCTGCGGCGTGGAACTAATGTCCTAGTCAGCTGGGGGATCAGCTCCCTCTAGGAGCCGGAGGGGCCATGGATCAGAGCTAATAACAGCAACGCTGCCTTCCAACCAGACAGAATCTTTCAAAACTGCTGCCTTCTCCATCATCTGAAGCAGGCAGTCGAGCTAAGTCCGATGACAATCTGATTTAAATGCATACCCCAAGGCACTGTTTTGACTTTTTCACTTTTGATTTTAATGCCTTCTGTTTGTATAGTAATGAATATGGCATTTAGAAATCTGATTAAATCTGAAAGGCTTTGCTTCTGAATGTCCTGTTTGATGGTGTGTCATACTGTGTAAACACAAAAGACAAAGAAGAAATCAAATATAATGGTGGGTCATAGTGAGTCATTTAAAGCACATAATAATACTGAGGAATATTCAACGTTGTGAAGCTTTTACTGATGGTAATAGTGGCTGGCGAGGCCTCTCCTGTGTGCATGTGGAATATAATACATGTTGAAATGCTGCCCACTGTCCTGCATGCACAGGATAATGGGCAGCATTTCCACATGTATTATATTCCACATGTACTGTACATATGCACATGATTATGGTCTGCAGATATACATTGTTCAAAAGTGTGACCTTTAATTTTTCTGCTAAGAAATGATAAATCATTGAATCATACGTTTTATATTGCACAGCTAAATTAAACATCTATTTTCTCATGAAGGAACATTACTTTAATTGGGATCAAACCAGACTTGAAGCTGACAGTCCTGCTTCTTTCCAGCTGATTGGTCTCGCTTATCAAGCACGTAAATATGTCCTACTTGGGTTGCATTGCCTCAAACTCATGACACTGGAAATTGAGGTTAATCAGATACAACAGAGCCTGAAAAAAGTTAACAATGATACTTTTTTTAGTTTTGGCTCTGTACTCTTGAACACTCTTTCACAAATGAAAGAAGGATAATGATCTTAAATTACAGAATGTTTGCTTTAATTTAAGGATATTGACATTTATACTGGGAGTAAGTATAAGAATGACAGCTCTTTTTATACATTGTCACCCCAGGTGGCCATATAGAACTGGATAACTGGTGTAGATGTTTCTTGGTCAAATATATAATTTCATCATATTTCTATACAAAAACTATTTGATTAATAAATTGTGTAAAAACACACTCGTGGCTTATAGCAATATAGTGCACC
>CM074951.1:14478028-14500466 GCA_037577455.1 Pangasius macronema
CATGAATTAATGAGGAAAAAAGTATGACATTTATGACACTTTAATTCTCTACATGTCAAATTAATAGAATAATGCCATTGTTTTGGTTAATTTTATATGCTCTCCTATAAAGTACCTGCCCCTAATTTAAAGGATAAGCTGACCAAGCATTCATCTGCTATGCTAACAGCTCATTTTAAGTGTAATAATTTTGTCCATAAAAATCCTTGAGATAAGCAAGATGCTGTCTCCTGGTGTATTGAAACAGAAGGTTCGGATAATCTGTTTCCCTTCTGTATGTGACATGTGATCCACATGTCTTGTGAGCCATGCTTTCCTTTCAATATAAATCCTCCACTTGCACAGACACATAGACTATACAATCTTCTTTCTTTATATAGCTGGTTATTCTCTTTCTGTATAGCGCATTATCGGCCGGAAGCTTTCTGCTCAATGAGGTCACGCCATAGCAGTGCCCTGGTAAAGGGGATGTGTAATCCATTAGAAAAGATAAGACTTGTCTGTTCACTACATGCCCGTGCTGTGTCAGGCAACTTTGCTTACTCCATTAGAGGATACCTGATATGGGACCTGCCAGTGGATGCAGACCCCTGATCTGAGAAATGATAGGAAAGCACAGAACAGCACACAGTTCAACTGATCTGTATGACCCTTTCACTAAAATAAAGCATCACATTAAGAGAGATTCTCTTTCTCTCCTGTCCTTTTTCCCCCTGTCTTCTATTAGTCATCTCTAAGTGATTCAAACACATGATTTGTCTTTAGGCTTTAGAAGCATATATGAAGGAGAGAAGCTACTGAATTGAGAGGTCTCTTTTGTATGTTGGACAAGATCACGGATGAGCAAGGATAGACAAAAATACATTAAAATATATGTTACTACATATTTGAAACAGCCAAAGATAAATTGATCAAAAATAGACTACAAAATACCACGACTGAAAAGCACAGGCTGTCCAAGTAAAATACTATTTTGAAAATACAGAACCTTTTCAAAGCCCAGTACTGATGATATCAGTAGTGCCACTTCAGCTGATAAGGGTAATATGAGCATTTTGATGGATGATCTATAACGCTCTGTACCCTTCAGAAACCACACTCTGTGTTATGCACTAAATCAGTAAGTCAAACATTGACAATGTCTGTAACAAACTGTGTCGAGGGCAAATGCAGTCATGAGAACAATCCTTTTAAGAGCAAATCCAAATCGATAGACAAACTTGTAGTCAGAAATAGGCTTGGCAAAAACAAACAGGATAAAAGGGCAAAAATAAACCATAAATGGGAAAAACAAACAGCAAAAAGAGTTGAACTCAGATTTTTCACCAGATTTAGTAGTTTTGAAAATGCTGATTTTCTTTGTACTCACGTGCATATGTTGAGCACCCATAAATTGCAAAGCTTGTTCCTGATACAGCTCATTTGCAATTAGTGATGCCCACAAAATCTCCATGAAAGGTCAAGCACACAGACAGCTGGAAACACAAAATGACTACTAAGTGGTGGAAGAAAAGGCAGAAGTTGAAGTAATTTTGACTCACATCTATGCCAATAAAAATATTTAGCAGCGTAACAGCACCTGAAAAGGTGAAAATCTAGTGACAATGTGAACTGGGTGTGAATTTAGTGAGGTGACAAGAAAATAATGTGACAAAAAAACTGTATAAAAGAAGTATAAAGGATCTACGCTATACCAGGTGATCATGGACACTAAGCACATCACACAGGGAAGCAGCTATTTTAAAAGCGTTATGGCCGAAATGCCGAAGTGTCGCACAGCGTTAAAAGACGATGCGGTGACAAACGGAGCCGATTTAAAATCCAGCTTTCATCCTGACGTGCACTAAATAAGCTGAGGCATTTGTTTACGGCTCATGGCTCTGTACGAACAGACCAGTCTGTCCTCTGTTTATACTTTTGCATGTCCTTTGTCACAATTGAATAACTAGTTTTATTTGTCTTATTATTATTAATTTATGAGTTTGTGTTGGTTCTTAGCCCCTGTGTGTTTTTGGTAGAGACTACAAGACGCTTCTTTAAGTCTCTCTGGATAAAAGCGTCTGCTTAAATGCAGTAAACACAATTAAAATAAGCAATTTAAACTTGACAGTATAATCCATATTATCCAAATTATATTTGAAGTCCATCAAATCTATGTTTACAGTAGTTAGTATTTTTCTGTGTAAATCCATCACCTCTGACTTGCTCAATAGGGATAAATTCATACATTTACAATTTATATCCCGAATATATTTATTTCTGTAAAGCTGCTTTGTGACAACGTCCATTGAAATTAGATTTACACACACTCAGGATATGTAGATACCAAATTTCTTGTGTAAACACTCCTTCGAATGAGATCCATTGAGAGAAACACTCAGAATTGCAGACATTAATATTACAAACCCTTCCAAAGAACAAGTGAAAATAATCTGGTATATGGTACACACTGATAAGGCATAGGAAATGAAAGGCAGGTGAATGGGACGGATGCAATGTATGGGATGCAGTGGAGTGGAATAGACACTGCCTCTTTGGTTGTATTACTGTTGACTTGCTGCCATACTTTCATCTGTGTGTTGGTGAGAGCTTAATATAGCTAAGATTCATCAATCTAGAGTCCAGATTGCTAGCTAGCAAAAAGTCTGATGAATAATAAATGACATTACTGATCATGTGAACACATCTTTGAACACTAATTATACATCATTTAACAGGAGTTATGTTTTTTTTTTGCAATATGATAGTTGCTGTTTTTTCTGTTTTTTTTTTACCTTATGAGTTAACCAGGCGTTTGGAAGCTGCTGCACTGATCATAATCTGTACACAGACAGAAGATGCTGTGTCAGATAAGGTTTGGCCCTGCAGATAATTTTAAATGTGGATCATCTCTGGTGCTAGTGCCTGTTCTAAAACCCACCAGAATTAACATCCCCACACAAAGTACTTTAAAAATGCAAAACACAAAGCATTTTTATACAAATTACATACTTATTTATCCTACTAAATAGTATTTTGTATTTCAAATCCACTGAAAAATACTGTGACAAGAATGCAGCATATCTGGAATCCCAACATTTAGACAGGAGTGTTAATTTGCGTATGTTGTGCATTTCTTTTTATATGGATTTATTGAATTTTTATGTGATTTGTACTCATTGTATACTTGATATGTAATCTCTCTCTCTCTCTCTCTCTCTCTCTCTCGCTCGCTGTGTCTGTGTGTGTGTCTCTGTGTGTGTGTAATACCAATGTCTGTCCTTTTCAAAAAAGAGTGTCATCTTATGTGCTTCCGTGAGCTCACTGTTAAAGGAAGTGTAAGCCTGTCTGAGGCTCAATAGGTCAGCTGCGGCTGAGTCACAGAAACACAAAAACAGACTATTCTATCCAAACCTTTCAAAACCCTTCAAACCTTGAACCTTCACTACAGCCATGTTTTATCTGTGTACAATACTGAGCAACACACTTCCACTACGTTACTGTAACCGTCATGGCATTACACTTTGTGAGCTATTCTCAGCCAGAAGCTAGCCTTTGGGGCAATTTTTAAAACCATCATAGCTAACACAGTATCTGACAATTCTTTTTTTTTTTTTTTTTAATGAAGACATGAATATTTCTGTCTTTTTTCTGATAATCTACTTTTGCAATGTCCTAAGGCTCCAAAAGCAAATCTGCTAAGGTGAAAAAAAAAAGATTTAAGTTATAGGGTCTGGCCTCAGGCTTCAGGTGCGTTTATACTGTTGTATTTCAGATGGAACATGTTTCTAATTTTAAAAGTAAGCTTTTATTAGGTGATGAACCTTCCCAAAACTTGGACCAGCCTTTATCTAGCAACCACGGCAACAGGATTTTGCAGCGCCTTGCACAAGCAATGGAGCACTAACTTGTACACATATAAACACATGCAACATGAACCTGCAGATTGGCTGGATGAAGAGGCTACCGACCTTGTTTTTGTTAGTCTTATGGCCACATTAAACCTTTTACCCTTTTACAGCTTAGTGATTTCTCTCTAGCCTCCATCAGTGAACGTTATAGATTCATCCAGCTTGTGTTGATTTAGTAACAGCCCTGGCCCCTGACAGCGGCACTCGCTGGTTGAGATGGATGGTTCAGTTAATGATTGCGTCTGAAAACAGTCTGCTTAGCAGCATGCTGATGTCACAGCACACTCCAGGAGCGTGGCCTAATTAGAGTCTCCACTCTTTTGGATCACCTTCAGCCTCTCTGACCTGTTCATTAATGAGCCAGACTTTTTCTGGGCACCTTTCCTCACTTTTTCTCTTCTTAGATTCACTCACCAAGTTATTATTTCCCTCAGTTGAATTCTTATTCATTTCCATTTAAAGTTTCCTTTATTGAAATAACTGCTTTTTGTTGGTTCATTTGTTAGTACTGAGAATTGATTGATTAATATTGATAAAGCAGTAAATAGTGGCCAGATTATCACGTAAACATACCATATAGTTGCTTTTTGTACAACTAGTGACTATAGTCCATTTATTTGCTATTTATTAATGTAGAACAGCCACTATATGGCCCTCGACCAGACATTTTTTGTGTGGTGGCCAATTTTCAGCATAGTCATGGCTAAAAAAAACATTGTAGTTTTTGGTTACTGGGATGTCACTGTCAAGTTTAAGAATAGTCAACCAACAGAAAATATCCACTTAACAGCAGCTCTGTGCCTAGAAAGTGACAGATAATGGGTAAGATAATGATGAACACATACTGGGCATGGAAAAAAATACCTATATTCTCAAACTGTACACCTACAAGGTGGACTAATAGAGTAGGTGTGTCTTATTTACACACAAGAAGCCTCACTCATCAATCCTTTCGGACGATGAGTTTCAGAAATGCTGATTTTCTCCTGACGCCCACAAAACTCCATAAAAGCTTGCACAGCTGAAATGACGAGTAAATGACAAAAAAAAAAAAAAAAAAACTTTCTCAGAGATAAAGGTGGAAGTTGGAACTCATGTTTATGCTAATAGAAATATATATTATTTAACAGTGTAACAGCGCTTTAAAAAGGCCAAAATCAGGAGCCAAATTAAATGTAAATTAAGTAAGGTGAAAAAGAGAAAGCTTGATAGATATTTCTGCTGTACTCAGGTGATTGTGGACACCAAACACATCACAAACTGCTTTTTTAAATTCAATGCAAAGTGTCTCAGGACTGTTGGCCACACTGTACCAATGCCATGTTGGAGGAGCAGACAGGTCCAATGATGGTACACCTGCAAGTATACGGCACATTGCAGTTTGAGACGCGCCAGATCTGTCACATATCGGTCACTTAGTGCTGGCTCTAATGAAGTGTTAATAAATAAAATGTTGCACAGCATTAAAAGAAAATGCCTTGGCACACATAACTGATTTGCACACCATCTGCGCCATCACAGCATGTCCTCCTTTTACACAGCTGCATTTATTCGTAATTAAATGACTGGTCTAATTTTTCTTCATTTATGGATTTATGTTTGCTTGCTTGCTTATTTATAGTTAATATTTCTTTAGATGCCATTAATATGAAATGCCTGGGTTTCACAAAACTTTCATAAGATGTGTGTGTAATTCATAAGATGTGTGTATATAAAAGTGCAGTAACTCGATTTATATCAGCTGTATAACCAGTCAAGGTTTACATTACAAGGTTTACATTAGTTCGTTTCTTATGCATAAATTGACACACAATCAGGAGAAATGTGTTTCTGAACTGGGTTTTCATGAACGCAAAATTTCTTGTCTAAATGCTACTATGAATGATTTATGAATACATCCGTTTGTGATCGAGGCCCAATAGGTGTACGTGGTGTTTCCCAGTAACACTGCTGTATTTGATAAACTCGTACTAGCACTACACATGCTGTTTTTCCGATATCACTGCTGTTATGATCCACTCCTTAAATATCATATGATCAATAATGGTCCATTTCCGATGGAGTGCGTGCAAGGAAGATTAGATAGCCAACATTGTAGATGGGTGTGGCTACCTAATAAAGTAGCAACTGAGTGGATGTATGTGACAAAACATACTCTACATACAGTCCTAGTGCATACTTCTTAAGCAGTGACTCACATGCAGTGATATGCCCCCTTCATCTAACCCTGTCTTATTCCCTCTCTTCATGTGCCTAAATCTCAGCCCCTCCTCTCTGCAACCCCCTTTCCCCTGCTTGCTGTTGTGGATTTGGAAAGGAGCCCTTCTATGCTTCTGCACTGATAAGACTCCACTGAGAGCTTTCATATGCATCTGATTATTTCTGAGCTCTGGCTTACAATTTGTGCTGTTTTCTTCTCTCAGCATCTTCCTCTTTGCTCAGCATCTCAAACAGCCTCCAGGGTGGATGAATGCTCTCTATTTAAGTCTTTAAAACTGTTGAAAAGCAGCCGCTGTTGTTCAGGAAGGTCACTAACAACTCTGGTTTCCAATTGATTTGGGAAACTTTAGATTCTTTTTTGCTGTCGGTCATCTGTAGAGAACGAGGAACTTTAGTCAGATTTACTGGATTTTTTCTGACGTGTAGCATACTTATATTAACTTTGTATAACAGTGGGATTGTAAGCATTTCAAACAGGATTAATTAGGTTTATAAAATAAATAAATAAATTGATATGAATGGTTTCTTCTCTCTCTCTCTCTCTCTCTCTCTCTCTCTCTCTCTCTCTCTCTCTCTCTTTCAGAGGCCTTTGACATGGTGTTGCGCTTGGGCCGTAACTCCACTCTCACCCTGCTGAGGGAGGAGTTTCCAGGCTTGGGTAGTGGAGCCAATGGTGCTGCCACTCAGCTCTTCCTGGACATGTCTCTCTACATCCTTGGCTCTGATGCCAACGTGGACGACATGGTGACCTCCTTCTTCTCACGCCTCTTTCCTCTTGCCTATCGTCGCCTCTTGGGCAATGGAGCAGCAGCAGGAATCTCGGATGAGTGCATGCACAGGATGTGGCGTGAAGCATCAGTGTTCAGCTCTTACCCTAAGCTAATGATGACACGCCTCTCACGGTCACTGCTGGCCACGCGTCTCTTCCTTCAGGCGCTGAACCTGGGCATCGAGGTGGTGAACACCACTCAGCACCTGAAGGCGGGACGGGAGTGCGGTCGGGCACTGCTCCGCCTGTGGTACTGCCCACTGTGCCAAGGGCTGCTGGAGGTGCGACCATGCAAGGCAGTGTGCCTTGTAACCATGGGCACCTGTCTTGGGGGGGCAGCTGAGGTGCAGCCACACTGGAGGGCCTACGTGGAGGGTCTGGGCACTTTGGCAGCTGCCATGAGAGGAGGGCAGGACATTGAGGCAGTGGTGCTCAGGCTGCATGTCATCATCCGGATGGCTCTCAGACACATTGTAGGGGACAAGAGCAAAGTGAATGCACAGGTCAGTTATTCACAGACACCATTCTTTCTATAAATAGTAGGGCAGGTATTTATAGGGCAGCTGTAATTATGTTCCTCACACTATCTCTGCTAATTATGCTAACTTCTTCTTCAATGTTTTTTGGTACCCCCCTTGGTACATACTGCTTTTTGGTACCCCCATGAAACGCTCAGCATATGCCATGCATAGTCTCTCTTCTGTTTTCAATAGGCTCAGATTTTATATAGCTTTCTCCATTTTTCATATATATCCAGCTGAGAAATGACTACGGATTGTTCATCGAACAAGCAAACGCATTAATGGCATCTCAGTTTAAAGGAATTATGCTGTTTTAATCATTGTTTTAACCTAATTTCTATCCACTGAATCTACAGTGCATGTGCGATTACAGCAGACAATAATTTTAGCACATTTCCCTGTACTGAGAAAAGAACTGAAATTGGTACTGCCCCAACAACTGCTCTTAGCCTACCATTATAAGTGAGTAAATTTCCCATTCTCTTCTCAGTGCAAGGAAACGTGTCAATTCCTGGCCATGGCAATTTCACATACACTACAGATGCAGTAGACAGAGATTAGGTTTAAAAAGCACTGGATTATTCCATTAACTGATGAAGCCCCTGAAGAAATGAGTGACATCTGATTTACACATACTGGGTATTTAAAAAGATCTAACTGACTAGAAACTTTCCGTTTTTGTTTTGTTAACCCATTCTCCACATGCCCTGTGACTCTCAAGCTCTAAACTGTGTAACTGCTCTCTGAAATGCTTAAACAGCAGCACTGTATCCAACACTTTGCAGAAAGCAGTGCCTGACAAGCTCCCAAGAGCATCTCCTCTCCCTGCTCAGCGGTGACCCTTTCAGTGGGGCAGAAGGAGTTAAAGAGCAATAACACACTCCAGTTGCTCTTGTGTGTATGAGGGCAAATGCTCATGAAATATTGAAAAAGTGCTGGCTCAAAGCTTGCTCTGTATCCAGTTTCTGCATTGTGGTATCTTTAACACCCATAAGCCCTTCAGACACACACACACACACACACATATGCAAACATACAGACACCTATATTTGTCTGTTCGTTCTATAAAATCTCTACTTATCCTCTGCTGTATGTGTCTGAAATGATGCTGCTTTGATTCTACTGTGCTTGATACTCAACGTCTGGTGCGTGTGTGTGTGTGTGTGTGTGTGTGTGTGTGTGTGTGTGTGTGTGTGTATATGTTGTGCGTCCAGTGTTTGAAATTTGAGGATTTGATAAGATTTGTTTACAAGCATTTGTTTGTGCCTTATATAGGTATAGTATTATTTGGATACATTTAAATGTACTTCAGCATGTTTTATTTGGGAAGTGTGTACTCAGTCCAGGCTTCAGTTCTCAGACAGCACTAGATGGAGGCATTGCATACAGTATGTTTCACTTTATTTCAGCTCCATGTTAAAGTGTGTAATGTCAGCAGCAACCCTCTTGCTGCAACAGCAATTTCATCTATAAGGTGGTGTGAAACTGGGATGTCAGACTCCAGACTTGAAAGGGCACACGCTGCACATTTTAGGGCTTTTCCTGCCTTAAAACACCTGATTCAACACATCAGGTAATTATCAGGTTCTCCCTGAGTTGAAGTGGGTGTGATGAAGCAACATTTAGCAACAAAGCAATAAAGTTTAGTTTCTTTTCAGCCATAATCAGTGTAATCTGATCCAGTTAATAGAGAAGGCAGTTATGTTAGTGATGTTAGTATGGGGGTGGGAGGTGGTGTGTACTCCACCTGGTGACCGGAGTTCCCTGGGATAAGCTCCAGGCTCCCCTGCAACCCTGTATAGGAAAAGGGGTACAGAAAATGGATGGTTAATATGGTTTGAATTACAGGGAAGTTGGAGACAAAAAAAACCCAACATTAATTTATCTTATTGCTTTGTCATGGTCACGATTGATCCAGAGCCTATCCTGGGAGCACTGGACAAAGTTAGCCACTCATACATTAGTCTATATAATCTACTTCCACAACACCAAAGTGACTCCCAATCCCAGTCTTACAGTCTTCATACTCAGCATTTTTTTTTCATTTGCTCTGCTCTAACACACCTGACTCAGCTCCAAAAGGGCTAGGTAATAAAGTAATTAGAATCAGGTATATAAGATTAGGGGAGACACTGAATTGTCCATGGTAGAATTAGGACAGAAATTAATAACCAATGGCCAACATGCATGGTGCATCCTTTACTGCACCTTATTCACTATTTTATATCTATAACTAATTTGAATGTTTTACCATTACACAGCCATCAGTGGCATAGCTAAGGGGGCGGATTTCCAATTTGAACCCCCCTGAAATATTTTTCCAGTTTCAAACACTTATTTGAGGATGGTTAACATAATACACACAGTGCAGCTCATTCTATATACCTTTTATGAAAATCATTATAGCACATTCAGTGTCAAATTCAAATAACATGTTTTGCTTTGTAATTGTGCCAGAATGATGTTTATAAAAGGTCAAAAGGGTCATCATTGCGATTCCATATTTAACTGCCCCGGACATCAAATGAACACGCCTGTTAGTTTGTTTAATCATATTTTTTGGGTACTAGCTGCTATGGTGAGAAACAGGATTATGCAATTTTCCTGTTTCTGCCTGAACATCAGACTCTGACCATTTAGGTGACAGTACTGCAGGTTTACTGCAAAAGGAGAAACATAATTGCCGATCTGGTTTTATGATATGAAAAGTAATTTCCCCTATTACAAGAGTCTTATTTTAGTCATTATCAGTCGAACAGGATTGGTCGGTCGGATAATGTGTCTTCAATTATAAATAATTTGTGCCATCACTGCTTCTACTGACTGGCATCCACCCAAAATGCATGATTGTGTCAGGCTTATCAATATAATTGTACAGATCACACTGTGAGTTTGCTTAAGTATATTTCCTCATCCCTCACTGAAATCAATTCTTGGCTACGCCACTAATAGCCATGTTCAAAAGCGCAGTGTGCTCATGAAATCCCACAATGCACTAAAGGAGGTTATAGTTTAAATAAGGTACACACATAATACCCAAATAAACTTTGTCACTTGTAGAGAATAGGGAGTCGGGCATCTGGACACAGAGTCAGTAGCGCTGGCATCACAGTAGCATGCAGTTTCATATTGCATTGTCCTTGCCCTTGACTGCAATATAGTAGAGATGTGTAAGCAGACCTTCTGTTAAAAGAAGCTAAGTGCACGTGTATGTGTGTATCTGTGGTTTAGAGAGTTTTGAGTGTAAAGAAGTGAACTGCCCTCTATTGATTATAGTGTGTAACCAGAGGAGTGATCCATGGTCTATATTTAGAAGGGGTAAGACTAAGTGAGCGTGCCCAAGCAGGACACTGATATTTTGTCACTGGTAAGAAGTCTGAAGCTGTTGGTCTTAATCAGTCCAAGAGAAAGAAACACTTTTGCTTGCTTGTGAAGTACCAACCATTTTTAGAACGATTATGGGCTTTTAGTTTATCTCACCCTACTTAAACACTTCCATATCACATGTGAACCAAGATGACGACTCCACTCATCAAATCGCCATTCTTTCTATTATTTCTTATTTTCTCCTCTATTACATCTCTGTGTGTGAGAAAGAGGGACAAAGAGAGGATGCATGATTTATGAAGCACTATTTTTACCAGTTACTGAGCAGAAGTAGAAAACTAATGATGATGAGCGGATGAGAGAGAGACATAAATTGAGGGCGCGGGAGAGATGTAGGGGGAAGAAACACTTTTAAAAGGATCGGCGAGAGTGATTTCAAGAACAGGACTGGCTGTTGAGGAGTTTGATGTGTGTATATCTCAGGGAGAAGAAAATAGAGATACACACAAACACACAGCCAGAACGTTCAGGGGAAATGGAAGGAGGTGGATGTGGATGGATGTGGATGGCTATAGTAAGGAGACTGGCTGCTCTCTGATTATCCGCTTGGCATCGTAGAGGAGAAAAATATGTCTGTCCAGCGCACTCTTTGGACATCCATTATTCTTTACTTCTCAGTGGACCAATTACGCAGACTTCACCTGCATCTAAAGATTTCAGAAAGTTTTAGAGTGGGCATAAGGGGAACAGTTAGTCAGCTGCATCATTTATTTCCATAAAGCAGACTGTTCTTCCGAGTGCATTTATAACTTATTTTCAAGGCAAACTTTTATGCTGCATTCAATAATTTATGCATGAACAAGACAGGGAATATTTTTTTCAGTTGTTTTTAATGTGATCCATATTCACTGCATCTGTAGTGCCGGTATGATTGCATCACATGTTTTCCTGTACGAAGAAAAGATCAGAAAACTGAAATAGTCAATATTCAAGATTAATGGAGGTCTAAGGGCAGTTGTTGAACTCAATCAATGAATGTTTGTAATATACACGTACATAGCATGAATTCAAAATGCCATAAACCAGACTTAGCAAAGCTGTTCTTATGTAGTTTTTATGTATGAAGAAAGATTAAACAGATAGAAATCTTAATTTACAAGTAGCTTTGATAAATTCATGAGTGTTTTTCATTCATTTATTCATCACAGTAAGCGTTTTATCCTGGTGATAGTGAATCTGGAGCCTATCCGAGGAATGCAAGCCAGGAATACATCCTGAATGGGATGCCAGTCGATTGCAGGGCACCATGCACACACACATTCATACGCTTATTCACACCTAGGAGCAGATACTCATAGCCAATCTATTTACCAGCATGTTTTTTGAGAGGTGAGAGGAACCTGGAGAACCCAGAGGAAACCCACATGGACACTGAGAAACATTGCTCAACGCATTCTATAAAAATGTTTTGCATTATTGACTCTCCAACGATCGCTTTTAGACTTTCATTATGAAGTTATGAAGTTGGAAAAACACGCTTACTGGAAACACAAGCTGTCCTGATGACCTCGTTATTTTCTCAGTGCAGCGAAACAAATCGAAATTGTCCGCAGTAATCAGGCATTCCTGTAGATACAGTAGGAAAAGATTAAGTTGAGAAAGAGTACTTCTTTAACGTGTTTGCTGTTTACCACACATGGCTGGGTGTTAGTCCAGCATGTACTATATACATATTGTGACTGTACAGGCGTGTGTTTGAGACTGTGTGAGTGAGCTATTTTCCTCCACTCTCAGGCTGTGTGAGGTACAGTTATAAGATTGTTGGTAGATATTTTAGAGCCCTCGCTGACACGGCTCTCATCTCCTCGGCGGTCTTATCCAGTAGCTTGGCTACCACTTCTCCGTGTTACTAATACTCTGCTAATGAGAGAAACAATCTCACCCACAATCTCCCCTGTGCCACAGGTCCTCTGAGTCCCACACGTGCAGCCGCCAAACCCAGAGGAAAAACACAAGCCCCACATTAATCAAAGCCAGGGGCGGGAAGGGCCGCTCTGCACACACAAAATTACACTGGCAGAGGCTGGCCACTAATGATTTCCCCAGAGCAAGCAAGAGGAAGAGCGTTAGAAGAAGAGAGTGTGCCATGGCTGTGAATTAGTGCGTGTGTGTGTGTGTTTGGGAGAGTGGTGCAAAAGAGCGTGTGCAGTGTGTGTGCGTAGTGTGAGTGTTGCAGAGAGAATCTGGACTTACACTAATATACGGCATGTTGCATCAGGATCGAATATAAATCTGAATTTAAATTGTGTTATGAATAGTGTGATCACCTTCTCTCTTCCTGTCTCTACATGTGCTTCAGCAAAATTCTAGTCCCCTGTGGGTTTGCCAGTAGAAAGAGTTTCTATTGCTCTACACTGATGGTAATATCACTGAGTTCAAAAGGGGTGTGTGTGTGTGTGTGTGTGTGTGTGTGTGTGTGTGTGTGTGTGTGTGTGTGTGTGTGTGTTTTGAGAGAGGTGAGAAAGTGTTGAATAATTTTCTGTAACTGCAGCTCTGTTAGCAGTGCTAACTGCCAATAAATCACAGGTTTATATTAATGCCATCATTATAATACATGATTTCTATAGTGACAGCTTCCACAGGATCTTGTATGGTGGATGATCCAACAGATTAAAAGCATGCATAATGGCCTTGTCTGTAGGACGGGAGAGATGGCTTTACTGTCTTCCTCCTGTCACTCATAGCAACACTAGTAAATCATGAGTATCTGTGAGCTCATGCATGCAGAAAAGGGCAGATAGCCCTTTCCTCCGAGTGTGTTACGCTGCCCTGTGACGCAGCATGTGCAGCAGATGCAGAGGTTGGATTTAAGTGTCTCAGAGGAAGCATGTTTTTGCCCCATCTTCCACATTTGGTAGTTCTCTTGTGATAGATGAGAGTTGGCTACTGGTTGGGAATTGCCAAGGCCAAATTTGGGTGTAAATTGGGTGTGTGTGGGATGTGTGTGTGTGTGTGTGTGTGTGTAACCGATCATGGAGGAGATATTTATTTATCATTTTTTAGGAGGAGTCTCCAGTGTCAGCGTCTTGTAACAGTAAGAGGTAAAGCTATTACTTTAAATCTTACATTATGGGAAAGACTTTGAAGGTTTCTTGTTAACATGACAAGATATGTCTCATTAATTTCGAGAGAGAGAGAGAGAAAACATCTTTGTTAATGATTTTTTTTTATAACAGCACATCCCAAAGTGTTTTTATTCCTTGCTTGATTTAATATGATTCCTGCTAGCTATATTACAGGATGCCACATGAATACTATGATGTATTATGTGATAAACACAATGTATTAAATATAATTAATTAATTATATACAATTACTAACAATAGAATGAGGTTAGAAAAGAGGAGACAATATAAGACAACAATACAAAAATCTCTAATCATTTACAGAAAATAAATGTAATGCGAACATAAGCAACACAACGTGATTTAAAGGATTACTCATGTGTTTCATAGTCTAATCATTCAACATGTGCTCCTGTGCTGAGAAAAGAACAGAAATCCCATTTCTTTAAAACGTATTTATAATGGAAGCTTAAGGGCATGTCAGTGAATGTTTACCTTTGTGATTATATACAATGAATTCAAAACGTGTTACACTCTGACAGTAAATGTATTAGGACGACAGAGACATGACAAATTGTATTATAAAAGCTGTTTTTACAGAGCTTTATCCAACGCTTTCATGAAAGCTCTTCTGAAGGTTTTGTTCAGAAGCATAATCAGACTCTAATACATACGCTAATGCATAACCACAAACTTAAGGTACAGTTGAAATACACAAATGCATTCGACAGTACAATACAATTACAGAAATGTGTACTGATAAAATACAGTAAATAGACTTATATGCATTATAAGCAGGTAGAGATTAGGTTGGAGTGTGCTGTCCTATATACAGATGTGTTTGTCATCTTCAATCTTACACATTCTGATTTTCACAACTGCTCTGTGTGTGTGTGTGTGTGTGTGTGCGTGAGTGTGTGTGTGTGTGCCTGTGTCTGTCTTCTCTCCCCCCACCTTTTGATGGAGATGTCTATGTGATGCTTGGTCCCATTGGTATTCTGCAACTGGTATACTGCACATATTCAATTATAGCCAGCCGGGCACAATTAGCCGCTAACATTACACCGCAGAATTCAGTCCAGAATTAAGAATTAAGTTCCCCGAACCCCCTGGGAAATTAATCCAGCAGCAATTCATTAAAGCACAAGCTAAACAGTAACATGCATTTGCATTTTTATTACACTTGAATACAATAGACACTTTCTATTATCATCCCTGCACAGAGAAGGGCCTCTATGTTTAATATGATGATGTTGTCCCATATAAAAACAATGGCGTTTATCAGAGAGAACAAGAGGCTGCGCAGGAGGATGATTAGTGAAAGAACAAGGTGCAAGTGGCTGACTAGCTTGACAGCGATGTAACTTTGTTATGTAAATCCTATTGTCACACATCGCCCAAATAAACAAACTGGAGATGAAGGCTGTGCAGCGAGCCAAGTGATTAGCTGAATAAGGGGAAAAAAAGTTTCAGGGCGTTCTGGCTCGTTATTGTCTTCCTTTTTGCCCTGCATTCCAAAACTGTTTTCAACATGCACTTGTATACTTGGAAGGCCCATAAGATACTAGCGGGAATTCCCTCAAGGGAAACTACAAGTTGACATGGGCAATTTTAAAAGGGTTTTTTTTTTTGTTTTGTTACACAGCCTCAGCTCTGAATGAAATGCTTAGGCCCTGTTCAAAGCTGCACACTACCATACAAAGCAATGTATAAAAATAGCAAAGTGTGTCACCAGCGGCTTAGTCATTTGGACATATTATGTAGTGTGACAGTAAGCAGTTAGGCATGAGACCTAAATGTTCTCTTTGTTTTTCAGGTGAGCAGCATGTGTTCACACACACCCCAGCGCAAGGCTCGTGCAGTGACATCACCGGCGGAGCGGGCGCTAGTCATTCAGCCGGTTAACTTCGATCCAGATGAGACTCTTTCTGGACAACGCAGGTAATGGATGAATGAAAGGGTATATTTTCAGCGCAAAAGTAGAAAAGTGTTTAATACAGTAGTGCAGAGGTGTTGTACTGCACCCGAGCCACGGCACTGCACAGTTCTGTGGTATTTTCTGTTCTAATTCTATTAAAGGCATGCTAATGAACTGATCAAGAACCATATTCCCAAAAAATCCATTTTTGTTATTAAGAAGTCTCCTAATTTGCGCTACAAGTTCCTTGCCAAGAGTTTCTTTTTAAAACCTATTCACAGAAGTAGAGCAGACCTTTTCTTAAGAATCAGAAGAATTGTTAAGGTAAGAGGAATGGATAGGACCCATTTGACACCATTGTTACAATGGACCGAGTGTTTCAATGAATATCAACTTAAATTGGCTGATATGGTAGTGATCTGTGTTATAAGCTAATAATTGAATTCACAATTCATATTACTATATTTACATAAAAATGTTGATGGCTTTATTCAATAGTAAATCTGATTGACATGGCCAATGTTGCTCCCCTGGCTCCCGGCCGCAGATGGCTGTTACAGCATTGGGATTCAAATTTGTTCAAAAAAGTTATTATTTAATTTATTGAACGAAAAATGTTATCCAACACCAACTGGTCATTTGTGAAAATGTAATTTCCCCCTTAGTTACTCAATTAACCAAATGTATTTGATAGTTGGGTTCAATTAGACTAGCAACACGAGATGAATTCAACCCTGCTGAAATCAGCCCTAGTGAATCTCAGCATCACTTAAATAAAACCTTTCCAGCAATATGAAGTAGGCTAAAAGGTTTCAACAAGCAGCACAGTATGTCTCAATCAAAAGAAATTGTGGAAGAGATGAGAAATAAAGTTATTGAAATATATCAATCTAGAGAGGGTTACAAAGCCATTTCTTAGGCTCTGGGACTCCAGCAAACTGCAGTGAGAGCCATTATCTTCAAATGGAGAAAACTTGGAACAGTGGTGAATCTTCCCAGAAGTGGCTGGCCTACCAAGAAAGTAGCATTCATTATTCCACATTTAGCAAGAGAGTGGCTAAAAATGCTATCTATTGGAGAATTGCAATTGAAAACCGCTTGTCACATGTTTGCCAAAAAGCATCTTGATGACCCCCAAACCTTTTTAGATAATGTTCTGTGGTCTGATGAGTTGAACTTTCTGAAAGACATGGGTCTCATTGCATCTAGCATAAAGCTAACACAGCATTCTATTATAACAAACATAATACCAACAACATGGTGGTGGTATTTTGATGGTGTGGGAAGGTTTTGCTGCATCAGGGCCTGGGCCATAATTGATGGAAACATGAATTCTGCTCTCTGCCAGAAAATTCTAAAAGAGTATGTCCAATCATCAGTCTGTGATGTGAAGCTCAAGCAGAGTTGAGTTATGCAGTGAGACAGCAATCTGAAGCACTGCTGCAAGGCCACCTCTGAATGGCTCAAAAGAAACAAAGTTAAGGTTTGGAGTAGCCTAGTCCTGATTTGAACAAACACTTAATTAACACTTTTGTAGCTGGTGAATATCTAAACAAATGTATTGTCAAAAGATGTTCAGTCTGGATAGGGCATCTAAAATAACAGATTTGGCTGGCTAGACTGTACACAATTGTACACAAGTGTTTGACTACTTGAGATAGCTGTAGTACATTACACTGTTGGATTCCTCATTGCTCCACTTTTGAAAAAAAAGAAAAAAAATGACAGTAAGTCAATAGTGTATCTAATGGCTGAATAATGATTGAAGCTACTCATGGTGCATTTGTGCCTTTTGTACAAATCAAGTGTCCACTGCTGTCTCTTAGAGAGAAAGTCTTGAGAGCTGGCTGACATGTAATAGATAGCTCTTCAGCACAGCACTCCACACACACTTGCAGTGCGCTATCATCAACTATAACGTTCAGTGATGTCGTCTGATTCTGCCCTTAACCTTCACCTAGCCGTCCTAAGGGCTCGCGTTCAGCTCAGACTGGAATCTCCTCTTAATGATGGTTTGAGCAGTGCTGGCCTGCGAAGTGTGTGTGTGTGTGTGTGTGTGTGTGTGTGTGTGTGTGTGTCTGTATATGTGTACATGTGTGTGTTACTGTGTTACTATGTGTGGGAAGTTTTTACACAAAATACTCAAAATTCTACTGAATAAAGTAAAGAAGCGAATATTTTATTTTGTTTAGAGACATAAGGGTTATACTGTATGTATTGCAGTTATGAAAGTGGGTATTTGATCTGTACAGGTGTATCTGCAGGTCAGAATGTGGACTGTGTGTGTGTGTGTGTGTGTGTGTGTGTGTGTGTGTGTGTGTGTGTGTGTGAGGTGATGCTGACAGAGAGGGGCTCATTAACACTGGCTTTGTCTCCTGCCGTGACAGTGACATTGAGCAGCCTTCTGCCTTCTCCATCTTGCATGCTTCCTCCCTCCCTTTCACTGATGAACAGATGAGTGAGCCTGGGCCAGCACAGCAGGCTCTGCAGTCTGATCCTCAATGTCCATTTACCATCAAAACACTACAAATCAACTTATTCTTACTGGAAACACGAGGAAATGGCGGAGATCAGATTTCACAGGCTCCCATCCCCCTTTATTTCCTGGATATTATTTTGCTTCCTTTTTATTCTTTTCTTTTTGCTGCCATTTTAATGAACTAATTCATGTTCCTTTTTTTAAACAATCACCCTTTTCATGTTTCTGCTCTTTTTTATGTGTGTTTTCAGAGAGTTTATCCAGAGTCTGAGGGGCTTCAGTTTCTTCTATGCAAATCTTGGGGAGACTCTGTGCAGCCGAGAGCCAGCGGCCCTCAACGGCTCCCTCTGCTGGAACGGGCAGGAGATGACAGACAAGTAAGTAAACAGCAGCGTCACAGTGCACACAGACTATGTATGAATACACTGTTCATTTGAGTTTAGTTCAGTTCTTTAATGCGTCATGTATATGATGCAATGAATTACAGAGCAGACTGTTATGCATTTATCCTCCCATATTTCTTCCGAGGATACTGGCATTCCATAATCTCACAAAGAAACATATTATATGCTGCTGTTTGCAATGTAATGCTGAGGTATGGCTTATATGGGAGGAAGTTGACTTTAGTTGTATTGTGTGCCTGAGGCAGAGAGAGTGGAGGTAGGTGAGCTGAAGGTTGTGTTTGTTGAGAAGTGATGAGCTCTGCACACTCCATCCCTCGCTTGACAGGCATTGGTGTGTAAATCTTGACTCAGGCTGCGTGAAGGGTTATTAATGTCGTCGAAGCTGTTGCTTCTCTCCGCTTGCTTAATTGCTCCTTCGATCCCATTCACCGCTTCTGCCTGGCTCTCCACTCACCCAGTGGAACCCAATTTGGAGTTTGCCATATTTCACTTTGCCTTGTGTCTCTGCACCACCACCTTCCATAACTTTGTCTCATTTTTGATCTGAGCCAGGATAATACAGGCCCCAATGCAGACTACATTTTTGCTTCTGTGCCATTAAAAATCAGCTTCATGTACAACTCTATCTGTGCTTGAGCATTTCTGTGTACCTTAGAGTGCAAATGTCATTATGACTTTATGTTATTATANATTATATCTTTAACACTTTGGAATCTATGTATTTCTCTGTGTCTGTCCTCATTTCATTCACACCAGTGTCATGCTGCTGTAGCGGCTGTCACTGTTGTATTATTGGTGTGTGTCGGCATTATGTAGCTAAGCTGCTCACTCAGGTGCTTCGGATTTGAGATCTGACGGTGAGGAGAATAGAAAGTAGCAGCAGAGATCACTCACTGGAGGCTGATGAGCAGCAAGCCTTAGGAGCAGACAGAGAATGTCAGTGGTCACACTCCTACCTTCCAGAGATATTTAGAACCAGACATAGGGAGAGACAAATAGCCTACGGCTGTAGGAGAGAATGTGCAGATGCATGGAATTGACATTTGTGATGAGATTATAATTTGTTCGGAATAGAGTCAACTTCAGAATTATTCACACTTTCCATTTGAACATTCAGAGGTTACCTTTATTGGATAATTTAGGCTTACATAAAGGCTTCTTGCAACTCTTCCTGGGATACACTGTTATAGGGTTCTACACCTTTAAGAGTTCTTTTAGAGTGACAGATCACCTCTTATGGGCATATATTTAACTTTACTTTAGCAAGAATAATTCTTGTAAGACTTATAAGACTGTCTTTGAATAGTATTTTCTCTCAGAAATGTAGTAAATGTATTGGTACTACTAAGGAATGTATAAGATAAATCTTCTTCTTCTTCTCCTTCCTTCACCTTTTCCCTTCAGGGGTCGCCACAGCGAATCATCACTCTCCACCTATTCCTATCTTCTGCATCCTCAACACTTGCACNCATTCTCCTACCAATATACTCACTCTCCCTCTTAATGTATAAGATAAATGCTGTATCAAATTAACAGCCTTGATTGTTTTAGTGCTCAGTTTCCAGGATCTCTGTTGTTGTATTTGTCCAAATATGACTTTACACAGATGTAATTATGGTGAAAACCAAAGAGCTTTCAATGCAGAGGAGACAGAACGTTGAACTGCACAAATCATGCATAAACATTTAACACAGCCCAGTTTAGCCATTAATGCTTTGCATTTTGTCATCAGCCTGTTTGTCTCAGCCTGTTGAAAATCTGTGGAGTAAATTGTATAAATGCGGACAAATGCAGACAAGGATCTTGAATTATTCTGCATGGGGAAGTGTCCAAAATCCCTCTACAAGTGTCTGCTAGACTCAGTACAGTGCTCTCTAGAGGCGGCTTACTAAATATTTATTTGCAGATATTAAATAGAAATTAAAGCTTTCATGTGCTCATGTTAAAGCTAAAAATATCATATATTTGCAATTGCTATTTATTGTAAATTTATGTAAGAATTGGAATTCTTATAGCTAGTCTTTAATTCAAACCATGGGACTGTAATTTCTTAAAAATCTATTTTTGTATTTACATATAAAAGAATTTGTGTGTTAAAGAGACAATCCAGCCAAAGTCAGAAATTCACCTATAAACATGCATACTTAGTGCTTACAGCAGTGTAGTTCATCTTTTGCACATAACTTTGTGGGAAATAGTGGGCAGAAAACACATTTGGCTTTTTAGTTTTGTATTTCCCGTTCCTACGTTCCTTCCTGTGCATTTCTGCGCAGGTATTAATATTCTTTCACTGAATCGTTCTACTGCGAAAAAGTCTTTGTTATTGTTTTCTCACCCATATTCTGAAAAATCCTTTTTTTCTGTATTCCTTTGACTAGTGATCTTTACTTGCAAACTATCTGCGTAATGCACACAGAACATGGATGGATATAAACGCAACAAACATAACACTCACTATCAGCCACTTGTAGTAACCGTTTTATCCTGGTAAGGGTTGTGGTGATCAGGAGCCTATCCTGGGAACACTGGAGGTGAGGTTACACCCTGAATGGCCAGTCTGTTGCATGGCACCATGCACACACTCATTCACACACTCATTCACTAGGGGCAAATTATCTTAGCCAGCCAGTCCAACATTCATGTTTTTGGGAGGTAGTGGAAACAAGATGGATATGGGGAGAATGCATGAAATTAAATTAAACAGATAGTGAGCTGAGCTCAGGGTTGAACGGGGACCCTTGAGCTGTGAGGCGAAAACACTATCCGCTGCACCACTGCGCTCCCTCGAGCATACCACAAAATCATAAATTCCATCAAAATGTTGAACGTTGCACTAAAGAATAGATGAGGTGACGTCACTCCCCATCACACCATCATGCCGCCCTCAAAAGATTCACAATATCTAAGGACAAATTGGGACACTAGAAACACCACTATAAGCACCACAAACCCCAGATGAGTTGTGTAGCCAGTGAGTGAAAGAGGCAGCTCCCTGGGCAGTTTGCGTGCATCGTTTCATTCACGTGCTTTGTTAATGTGTCTCCTCACCTTAATTCTGGGCCAATTCTGTCAGGTAAAGATGCTGCCAGTGTCTTAAACCTGCTGAGCCAACAAATTTTTCTATGGAATTGAGGTCTGGGGATTTTGCAGGCCAGTTACAGTGTTGCATTGTTCTCGTCAAACAAGTCACACAGAGATTTGACCCAGTACACCCTACACTTCTCATCCTGGATCCTGACAGTATTGCTGGTTGTGACTAGTTTGCTCTCCAAGCCTTTATTCCAGTTGTCCACATTACTTAACCAGTCACATTCACTTGTTGATCATGCAAATAAACAAACACAGAAAGCAGTGAAGATGATGACTGTCCAAGGATTACTATTTCTGAATCAGGTTCGATAGGTATGGATCGGCGGATGTGGCTGTGACTGTGACGTATTATCACATTCCTATGTGATAATAGTAATACGCAAAAGAGCCATGACTCTCTGGGATCAGATAGTCAGTGACCCTTTCTGGAGATTGAACATCACAAGTTTTTCGGCTGTACAACTTCTTGCTCCTTCTTCTGGTCTCTGTGCTCCTCCATTTCCTCCAGGTGCTTCATGCGTCTGGAAGTTACAGAGAACTGGATTTTGGAAGAAGAAATTCCATAAGGATCTGACCGAGCAATAGACTGGCTTTGAAGGCCTAAACAGACTGCAAGAACCTTCTTCTTCTTTCGGCTTTTCCCTTCAGGGGTCTCCACAGCGAATCATCACTCTCCACCTATCCCTATCTTCTGC
>CM074951.1:14511110-14525066 GCA_037577455.1 Pangasius macronema
AAGGCAGGAATATTTCCTGGATAGGGAGCCGGTCCATTTTACCCGGTCTATTCGGATTATTAAAGTGACCTGCATGCGGTTCACATTTCTGAGGTTGCCAGATTTTTCTTACATAATAACAGCTCCTTAGACATTGTTTTTTCCAGTAGCATGTAGACCAATGCCTTTAAACACAGGCACTTGCTTTCAAGCAAAAAAAAAAAAAGAAAAAAAAAGAAAAGGGAGGATAGAAAATGTGGACTGTGGAGGCAGATCACATTTTTTGCCTTAAGATGTAATATGATGTAACAAAAGCAAGAGACAATAAAAAATAAATAAATGTCACATCAACGCCGTCCAACTACAGCTCCCAAGAGACATTGCCTTGTTGTTTATGATTGTTAATCTGGATATGATCTTTGTTTGTCCCCTAGTCTCTGAATCTAGTCTTGCCTTGCTTTGCCTGTTTGTTAATCGCTTCACCACTGCCTGTTTATAACAGCTTTGCCTCAATCTGTTTGCCTGTTGTAAAAATAAAGCCTTTTACCTGCACCTGCAACCGTCTCTGGTGCCTGACAATAAACAAAATGACATACGATGAGAGATAAATGAGAAGATAGCAACCACTGGATTAAACATCTATTAGGAGTCTAGTATATTACTGATATTCTGCTATGAACAGCACTAGTGTCACAATAATCACTGCAGATTGTCATAATTTAACGATATGACTTTTACCCTAACTATTTGGCAGCTTATGAAATAGAACAAGGAGCACAGCAGCAGTTGCAGCAAAAAAAAAAAAAAAAAAGAGTATATGTTTTATTTTTTAGATCAAGTGCTGACAAATAATTATGCACACATTTTAATGTGGCTGTGAGATACTAAATTAATTTACAAGCCCAAATTTTACATTTCTGTGTGCCATAGTGCATGTATTGTGGATACAAAAAACGTTCAGCCAGTGGAGCTGGACTTAATACTGCTGCTCGATCAGGCTGATGTCGCTCAACTTGAAAAGGTCAGAATCATGGATGGAGTTTTAGGCAAATGCGCAAATCCTGTTTAACAGTCAAAGAAGTGTGTAAGTCTGTACCTATACCTGAGGTCTGAATATCGGTGTGTGTATTAACTCCGCAGTACACAAGTAAATCAGTTACTCAAGAAGAATGAATCAATGAATCAAATTAATCAATGAATTAATGGATTCTTGAAGGGGGTTTGGTGTGTGTGTGTGTGTGTGAGATCTAGGGTTTTTGTTGTTTTATCATATATACAATTCAATTCCAAAGTTACTAGCTTATAACCAAACTCAGGAATTAGGGAAAGAATTCCGGAAAGAAGCAGTTTTAATAGCGGTTTTATTAGGTTCTTTCTTTTTACATTCTTTTAGGTTATAGCTCTGCTCTCTCCTCTCCCCTTTTCATTTCATTCCCTCTCCTCTTTTCGCCAGCTCTGACCCTGAACTTTTGTACCCTAAATGCAAAAAAATATATTAAACATTTTAAGAAAATATATACAGATATAACCCACATGTGGGAAACAGTGGTGGTGATGCTGTGCTACACAAACAGCATTACATGATCATAGATCTGCTGTACGAAGGCCATGAAGGAAGCTCAGCGCTGCACTTCAGGCAGCAGAATGTGTTTTGGGAAAGGGAGATTGCTGGAGAAGGATTTTCTTCTCATTTATAGAAGATTTATCCTTGTGTTTTGTGTTTATATAAGTGTGTTGCTTGCAGACTCTCTGGGGAGAAAAGGGAGAAAGACTTGCGGGTTGTCGTCATGTGCTTATGTGATCTGTGAACTCTGTTGCAATGCATGTAGTTTCACTTACACTGATTGTTGAATTAGATTTTAATATTTGTGTAACATGTCTTGCTGTCTCTACGTTCATTGAAACCATCTGTTGAAATTCCCAGAGTATAGGATTACTTCAGAGGGCAGCCTCTCTCCCAGCAAGCACTGCCGCTCGCATTAAAATGCTGCAATTATCTGATTGGCCTTTGATTCCAGAGCCAAACATTGAGAAGCGTTTGAGCATTTGGAGAGGTGAGGAGGCACTAGGAGTGTCATTAAGATGTGTTGTAGTTTGTTGGAATGAAAATAAAACAGATTTTGTGCTTTTGCACTGAAAAGAGGCAAGCTCCATACAACTGCGTCTTGCATTCGCGGCTTATGCTCGCTGCTTGCATCGTTCTTCCCATCCTGTTCTCTCCCCTGCATTTCTGTTTCTTTTCACTCTCTCTTCATCTGGACTTCATGACTTCTTAATTTGTCCTGTGGTGTCACTCTCTCTTATTACATTTCTATATCTCCATCCATGTTCACTCCCTTTTTTTTTCATGCTCCATTTTTTCTCATTCTCTCCTTTCTGCTCTCATCTCCCTTTGTTATATGACACACTACAGTCCTGTTCCTGATGTCCTCTCCTTCCCTGTTTCTCTTTTCAGTACACACACACACACACACACACACACACACACACATACAAAGCATGCACAGGATTGGGCATAGACTTTTCCATACACTGAAAAAAGTACTTTTAAATTTTTTTTTTTACTGTAGACAATTTTCCTCTACGTTGCTGGTCAGTAATTCTCTTTATGTTATGCTTCTGGACGGAGAATATGCTAATTACTTTTTACTGTTAGAATAGTCAGGGTCAATTTACTAAGCTTTTTAAACTTAATCAAATTAAATAGCAGAATTAAATTAATACCAAATCTACGAAAACGGACGTTGGACGTTTGGGGGACAAAGTTAGGGAGGCCAGATNGCAAGTGTTGAGGATGCAGAAGATAGGGATAGGTGGAGAGTGATGACTCGCTGTGGCGACCCCTGAAGGGAAAAGCCAGAAGAAGAAGAAGAAGACAAAATCTATGAAAAATGAAAAAATGCCAGTGGTACAGTATATGCTTATTAAATGCATATGAAACTAAAAAAATATTTTTCAATGTCAGATGAAAAGAAGAATTTATCTCTTTATGTATAGACGTGTTTAACATTCAAACAAAGTGTAAATTCCGTTCTGCTGTGGTTGTGTGTTTGACCTGTTGCCACTTACTGCTGCATCTATTGCAGAAAACATGGGCATGGTGATATTAAAATAGTTAATAAACAGCTTTGATGGTGTTTTGATATTAAATTTTAAAAAATTTTTTCATTAGTGGAGAAGTATCTTCATTGCCTGTGAGTAGTGCTTGCTGGAATTGGTTTTGGTTTGGTGTCAGTGTGCAGAATTAAACAGTACAGCAAAACATACAGTGCAGCAACAACAGCAGACAGAGCAACACGCATACAGTGCAGCAGGATCAGACAGTGCAGCAGACACAGTTTATACAGTGGACAGACAAAGACAATAGCCATTGCAACAGCATTTATGACTACACAGAAACAGGACATGAGACAAGAGACATAAGACAAAAGTTTCCGTGTGTGCAAACTGCCCTGCAGAACATTTTGAGGTGGTTCAGTAAGAGTTGCTATGGACTGGGGCGGATGAGTAACTGGATAGCGTCTGGATAGAAACAGTGCTGGTGGTGTGTAGTTTGGGACGTGATGGACTTGTAGTGCCTCTGTGATGGCAGCTTAACAAAGAGGTGATTGCTTGGATGTTTGGTGACAGCAGCAAACATTTTCACTGCCCTCCTCTTTGCCCCGATGGAGTAAAGGTCCTTGATTTTGGTGAGTTCACAGTCTATGAAGTTCTCCTCCGCGTGGACCACTTGCTGCAGTGTGGCGTTACGGATGTAAGAGGCAGTTGTCGACCTATATAATATGATATATAGTGGGGTACAAGCATGAGAGTTCCTCCAGTGAAGTGTGTCACATGATATAAAAGCTTGGCTTTAGACACTCCTTATTGGCAGAGGTGCAGCATGGGGTTAAGTTCGACACTGAAATGAAAGCTTCCCACCCCCTCCCTGCACCCCTCTTCCATTCTTTCATCCTTCACTCACCTCTCTCTCTGTATAGGTGCCTTTTTATATTCAGTAGATAGAAACCTGTATATCTTTCCCACAGTGTTCTTTCCCCATGCTAACCTAGCTCTGATTTTTTTCTTTCTGCAGCTCTTTACTATTTGTCTCTCAGGAATTATGTCTCTCATTTATTTTCACTTTTCTACCCCTGAGTCCTCTCGCTTTGTTTTACCACTCTCCCTCGCTTCCTCTCTATACATCTGCTGTTCAACTCAATCTCACATTCTTGTTCTCCTTCTTATTCATCCTCCTCTCATACTGCTTCTATCTGTCACTCTCTACCCTGCTGGCTAGAAGGTTAGGTGGAGAATGTGAGGGGTCTTTTCCTCCCAATTAGTTGGCTGCTAATGAGGCTGAACCTCTTCTGTCCTCCCTCTCTTGCTCCGTTCCTACCCCCTTAGCCCGGAAGCCCATGGCTGATCTACCCCTCCTCTTCCACCCTTTACCTCCCATCTTCTACTTAATCCCCCTGGCAGACTGCAATTACCCCACTGTAGGTCGACAAGAGCCCCCCGGCAAGGATGCAGTAGGGGAGCTGACTCGAAGTAAATTATAATTCATTCATAGATGTCAAGGCCAGAGCGCCATTCTCATTCCCACAGGCACTATGATGCTAAGATCATAACTGTTACAGATAGCATTGCATTTGTCTATGTATTTACTTGTGATCATTTTAGGATCTCTATTAAACAGGAAGTCAAGTAATGCCAATGGAAAGGTGATATTGTAGCAAAGTCATGACTGAGTAGCCAGCCCTATTATTGAGAGCCTGCAGCTTTCAAGTTAACTTGAGCAAATGGATAGCATACATAAAGATGGCTAAATTTCATAAATTTCTTCTTCCACAATTCTCTTGAATTTGCTTTGAATCGCCTCCTTCTTCATGCATAAGTCATTCACCATAAATGCAGCTTAGGTCATTTCTGATTCCCAAATCTGTAGGCCTGAGAGAGGAAGAGGCCTACAGGTGGCAGCGTTCTTGCATTCTTTCTCACACTGCAGTGTAACCGGAGCCTCCCCTGGGCTGCCTGGGAGAGTTCGGCTGTGCTGGTTCGTTCTCATGGCTCATCTAAGTCCTGCGGCGCTCACGTGGACCTCCGTCAGCAATTTTCACTCCAGGAAGCTCAATGGGAGCCTCTCGGCAAGGTCAGAGGTCCCACTTCCTGTTTCCTGTCTGCACCAGGTCATCAGAGGGTCTACTTGCGAGGGTCGTGTACCCCTCCGCCTCTCTTCCCTTTTGTTATGGGGGCCTCTCGACCCTAACCTCCATCGTTACAATGAGAGAGAAGGAGAGGGAGTACGATCACACACATAGTAAGTGTGAAAGGACTGCTTAGTGTCATTGGCTATCAGTGATAAGCCTAAAGTTAGAAAATAGACGCCAAACTACACACCTTTTTTTCTTACAAATGGTCATGTCATACAGTAAATGAAGAATATACTTAACCATAACTTAAGATACCGACCAATGTGACATGCAGTATGCAATGAATGAAACACAAGGGGATGATATTATAGGAAAATAATCCACAGCAGGATGGTGTGATGTGGCCTGATGTGATATTTTCCTATAACAGCACATCATGAAGTGTTTTATTCCTCTTATACCACAATGATTTGCCAATGATTACAATTTTTTATTTATTAATGAATGGCACATTGTGCTTTTTAACCATTTATAGTTACATCTAATGTTGACCAGTTTGTTACTGTCCTCACTTACATTATAACAGCTATGAACAGTCATTCCCTCATTAGCCACTCCTTTTTTTTCCCTCTTTGTTGAAGTTAATAAGACAAAGAAATGTAGCTCGTCATGTTATCAAGGAACCACAATGTGTAAGCTCCTCTCTCCCATGGTGTGGTGGAAGACTTACAGATGGTTACAGTGGTTGATATGGACTATATCAATGAGTGCACATTTTGCTTTGTTAAATAACATCATGCTTATTTTATTTTATTTTATTTTTTTATTTTTAAATCAGTTTATTAGCCATAAATTATGTGGAGCATCCATCATACAAGTCACACTAAATGAGCTGTTACTATAGAAAGTAAATGTATAGGCAAATATCTGCAGACAACTGACCAATCACATCATTGGAATTGTCCGTAGGCAGGATGATGAATTAGGGTGTGTACTGTATAGGTGTTGTTGGGTGACAAATTGGTAACATCAGAGAGGCTGTGCTAGACCGACAGGCATAGGTTTGGTCATTTGAATGGTCAAATATTCATAACATCACACTACAAAAACAGAGTACCTGTTCTCACTGTTCCCGCTCTAAAATAATATTAGCTAGCATAGAAAGGCTAGCTCACTCGTAGATTAGCCAGGCTATATTTTCTTAATGTCATTATATGTCAACTATTACAGCAATATGCACTCCTTCAATCCAATCAAATGAATGCCTTTACTAAACAGAGTTTGAGATTTATGTAAGCTTTTGTTAAGCTTAATAATGACAGTTTGGGTAATACAAAAAATATTGGTAGAGATTACTCAGTGCTGCCTTCAAATCTACTCCTGCACGTAGACCTCATGACTTTGGGTATTGCAGCGCTAATGTTTTGAACCCAGAGGCAAGAATTCTCTGTTTGAAGGCTCTAATCAGATTTAGTCACCAGAACATCAGAAGCTGACCCTTTTATTCATGGCTTCTCATTTGAAAAAATACATGCGTGTATTGATGATCATTTTTGTTTAAGGTTTGGGAATTGTCTTCAAGTTGGATATACATTCATAAGAGAATAATTCTTTTTTACAAAGCATAAATTTGCATACGTATTTACAGATCACAAATGTATAATCAAGTTCTTTTGTTGAAAATGCGTCACTAGTGGAGGCTGGAGGGGGAGCAAGGAGAAAAATTAGGATGCCAAAAACATGTTTTAGATTTTAACGTGACCTAGAAAACTGTGGTAAGAGCATAGTAATTCATTGTAAAAGTGGCACACACCCAGTTTTAAATGCCCAATGGAGCACAATCTCTCTCTCTCTCTCTCTCTCTCTCTCTCTCTCTCTCTCTCTCTCTCTCTCTCTCTCTCTCTCTCTCAGGCACACAGTTACTGATGTTAGAGAATGTATCTATCTGTGACAACTGTCTGCAGCTTCCTCTACTGCACATGGTACAGATTGTAAACCAGAGAACATGTGGAAAGAGACAAATATATAGAGCAAAGTGATAGTCTTAAAACCTCTTTTCACATTTTTTTTTATTTCAGAGTTAAGTAATGTGTAAAGGAAGTGTGTTTGTGTGCTTCCTGGTCATTTATCTCTGGATGTTGCCATGAGTCATATCTTGAAAATGTGTCTCATTTTCCTCCACCCACTCTCAGGTAGATCTGAGCTACCAGCTATCCTTAACCTCCTTAAACGCTTAAACAACCCTGGGTTGTGTGTGTGGACATGGTTTTATATGTTCATGGTGGACCAAATATTCCCACAAGGACAGGAATATCTGACAGATTTGATCTTCTTGGGACATTTGGCTGGATATCATGAAAAAAAAAAACTTTTTTCTTCCTTTTCTTTTTTTTTTAAATACAAACTGCAGTTTTTATTTGAAAAACCAGAAGAACCTAAATATTACATTAATTGCATTAATAATTATGTCACTGTAAGGTCCTCACAGGGATAGTCAGATAAACGTGTGTGGGTGTGTGTGTGGGTGTGTGTGTGTGTGTGATTTCATATTAGTGAGCAAAATCCAAAGCAAGTGGATTCCCTGTAGATCCGAGTTAATAATGCAACAATGTGAAGTATGCAGGAAATTGAGATTAAGAAGAAATTAAATACGTATTTAAGCACTAAGCTTATTTGGTTATTCAGGTTCTTTTACTTTAATAAAATACAGCAGGTTTACGCTGAAGTGCCCTGAAAAATATCCGAGTGCTCATACCGCTCTTAATTAAAGCATACAATGGTACAGTATGTAAGCTGTTTAGTCACGGGTCTTGGCAAGAGTCATAACTTCACTGTATCTAAGCTCCAGCACAGGCTGTACGAGACTTCACACGTCTTCGCATGTCCACACTTGTCCAAAGAGGCGATGTGCACAGCCTGATGCTTATCAAAAAGTGTGTCAGAGGAAACTCGCTTTCTTCAGTCCCTCATCTACAACCATACACAAAGGTTATGGTTTTATTAAGGGAAAATGCCTCCACTTTATGCTGGACACACAGAGAATAACATGCTGCTGGATGACGTATGGGACCAAACCACAGGCATTATCTGGGTTCCCTCTGGGGTCCTTCACCCGTGGCCCTTAACAACATTCTGTCTCTCACTCACTGCCTCCATGCTGTGTGTTGTGGTTACAAAAGACAGCAGAAAAAAAAAAACATGTCTGCTCTTGCTAGAGAACAAGGAGTCTGCTAGGCTCTTGCTGCAGATGTTACTGTAAACAGGAGTTACGGTTGAGGTGGAGACACTTGGATTATTAGCTGAAGAGGGAAAAGAACTGCTAAATCTAGGAGTGGTTAGGTATACTGATGGAAGAGTGATAACTTCAGAGAGGAAATTGGGTGGATATTAGGACAGGGAGTTCTGAAAACAACACTGACATTTGGTGAAGTTATCAGTGCACACCATCAGAACATCATAACATCAGTCGTGTTTACTGTGCTAAGCCCCTTTTACACATATTCTAGCAGTAATTTCCTTCAGGTACACGCTCGAGTCGAAATCCTGGGAAGATTGATGCAACAGTACAATTCTTGGGAAATTATTAAATAGACTCCAATACAGTAAGAGAAAAGGTAAGAGTGACATACTAATATCGTCACCTATTTATTTGATGACATACTAATGTTGATTTAAAACATGAGCACAATGAAGAACAGGAATAAAACTCTAAAGTCAGCAAAGATGTGTTACTTTGAGAAAATTAAGGACCCAGTACTCTTTGAAGGCTGCAGGTTTGAATAACACAAAGCCTGACATTACAGGTTATGCTGATAATGGAAAAACACTGTTAGACTGGACAGTGGTGCAGTTCAGTGTTAACGCAGCGGTCCGATGTCCTGTGTGTCTCTCCTCAATGTGTTGAACAATCCACCATATGCTGGCCTTCGAGCGGACCCATTTTCTCTGTTTTCCATTGTGACCTGCCGCTATTGGAGAGGAGGATCGCAGACACACTGATTGCATGTTTCGTGTTGTTCTGCTCCGCAACATTCCAGAGGATCTATGCGGCTCTTGACTGCAAACCACAAAGAGAAAGGAGGGAGGGAAAGGGGCTTGATTTTGTTCCTAATATATAAGGCATGTTCTTGATTTTTCAGATGTTTTCATTTATTTGTTTTCTTAGATTATTCCTTTTGCGTTGAGTCTTTGTGTGTTTGTGTGTGTGTGTGCGCGCAAGAGAATGTTTTTAATGAATTCTGAATTGAAGGTGGTTTTTACTCTTGTGGTGTTTCTGGAGACCCAGCTGCCTGGAGCAAAACGTCACTTTCTGTGCAACCACTCCATGCCACCGCAGCAGGGTGTAGTGTGTGTGTGTGTTTGTGTGTGTGTGTGTGCACGTGTTAGTGGGTGAGGGGAAGTTCATGGTCTCTGTCAGCGTATCCTGGTCTCCACAAACCTCACGTCAAACAAGGCACCAAGCAAGGAAAGCCTTTTTCGTCTTATTTCCACCTCAGCCTACTTTATTGGGGGTTTGTTTTGAAATCCCCTTAACCGCCACTCATGCTCCCTCTTTATGACTGTTTGCCTTTAGTTTCATTTGTTCTGCGGGACAGCATGGCTCCCACTGTTTCCAGGCAACCATTTTTGGGATGGAATTCAGAGCTACTTGCATTGAGGCCTCTGGCACATGCGGCACACGCAAACCCGCTGCTTAAACAAGGGAGAGCCGGATGCATTAAAAACCATTTGTCACCAAATATCAAACATAGGGAAAAGGAAGAACATTTGTGGTGTACTTGCTTACTGGAAAAGCCCCAAGTGAAGAAAGGGCCAGATGCATTAATGACCCTTTCGTCCCTGAAAGTTGAGCATAGGGGAAAAAAGAACGCTTGTGCTACGTTCGCTTACATTCAGTGGAACAGTTTGTACCCAGTGGAAATGAGTCTCAGTAGCTGGCACCCTATAAAGCCCCTCTGCTGCAGGATTTCACTCTGGTTGGGCCCTCATCATACAGAACGATGCTGTTTCAGTGTGAGTGAGCGATGGGGAACAGCCTGTTTAAAAGAATCAGTGTTTACCACAAGTTCCTTTGGCCAGAAGCAGTAGAAGTACTTTCAGGGAGGGAGAGAGAGAGAGAGAGAGAGAGAGAGAGAGAGAGACTCATGTATGCCTCCAGTATCTGGTCCTGAATGGAGGCTTGTTTGGTACTCTGGTGGAAAATGTTGTATGTGCGTCCTTACTGACCTCGAGCATTAAACCAGCATTAAAATCACAGATGTGTTGTGTGCAGAAGGAGTTATTGCGGCTGTTTGCCCTCTGTTTGATGCAATTTGATGATTATCGCTCTCTCTCTCTCTCTCTCTCTCTCTCTCTCTCGTTCACCCTATTAAGGTCCCTGTCATGGGCCATGGCTTGCAGATTTGTTTTTGAGGAAAGCAGTCCGGAGCATGACCCATCTGATCTCAATTTTCTCTTGTAGACAAGAAGAAAAAAAAAAGTCACAAAAAAAACAACAACCCAACAACAAGCACATGCTTGCGTCTGCACATCGGAAGGAAATCAATAAAAAAGAAAGAGTCAGAAGACAGAAGGCAAAGATGAAAGGAAAAAGCAGAAGGCGTGGAATGTAGAGTAATTTACTTTGGCAAACCATTGAACTTGTTTGTTGTAGAAAACTTATTGAACATCCATGTTGTTTCTGTTGCTTTCCCACATTAGATTTTCCATTCAAGAGAAATCTTTCATTTTGTTTTGGCATGGCTTAAAAGCATTTTGTTGAATCCATCAAGCATTAAATGAATACTACATGTATTATACATTTGATATCCTATCAGATCTACTGTTTTTATTGGAAATATTGGTTCCTGACTGAGAAATATCATGTGAAAGGCTTAAGTTTCTCAATTGTGTTTTTTTTTTGTGTGTTTCGTACGGCAGTCATGTGAAACATACTGAAGGACCTTATCAATTAACATGTCAGTAAATACACCTTTAATAAGTTGCACTTATCTTTAAAGGTATAATATAAAGATATAGTTTCCAAAGAGCACGTGAATCAGTTTTAGTAAACAATTATAACATGTTTTACTTCCTGGTGTGCAGATGAACATTTTCCATCAGAATCATTTTTTAAAGACTCAGATTTATTCCAGTTTATATGCTGAGATGCTTATGTGCTTAGTTTTGCCCAGACTTTAAAAAAAAAAGTTTCATCATCAAGATAACTGGGGCAACACACACTGGAAGTGTCTTCCAACAAATTACATATCCCTCTCTAATAACACTTAAATTACAGTTATTTGTCACCAGTGAATATATAATGTAGTGGAGTAAAATATCTGGTTTGTTAATAACAGCTCCATGATGCTATGATTACTCAGTTTTTTGTGAAATCTTTTGTGAAAGAAAGCCTTTCTGGAGAGCTCATTTGGAAATTCATTGAGATGGATGTAGTGTGGATGCTATCTGGGTTGATACCTATTGCTACTGTATGACTTTTAGCAGTTCATCACAGTATAATCATATCAAATGGCATATGAATGAAATGGCATATGCGGATCACAGTGAAGCCCTTGTTAAATGTTTGGATGTAAACCACCAACTCTTATTTATCTCCTCAGCTGCTACGGATGGTGACGTCACCGGAAAAGCGATGGAGGGCTCGCCCAGGAGGCGGCCCTGCACGAAGAGATCCAGACAGACTGAACCAAGCAGCGGAGGATGAGGAAGGTTTAGAAAGTGGCGACTGTGATGATGAAGACGAATGCACTGGAGTTTCAGGACTCGGTCCACCCACACGACGCAAACGTTTACGTATTTTTGCTGGTCAGTTGTACTCAGCTACTGTTTAAGCTTTAGTCATTTAAACGTGAATTGAATAGTAGATATTTAGATATTGCTTTTGTAACATGTCCCATGAAGTGCTAGTCTAACTCCTCTCCTTTTCACAAAGTGTTAAGGGAACTCACCCTAGTGAAACATTAAACACCCAGCCACATTGCAAGTCAGTCACTCGTTTCACTCCTTTAGCTTTTAATTAACTGCCACATTCTCTTTTCCAGTCTTGAACATCTAGACTAATTTTATTAGGTTGCTCCTCCGTTGAACAGGTAATGAGTACTTCATCTTTATCAGTTACTTCTTGATCTTCGTGTTGTTAAACAACACAGAAAGGTGGAAAACAGGAGAGGTTTCTCTTGATACAAAGCAAAGCTCTAAAAAGCCAACAAACCATACAAATGCAAAGAAACCAAACACAAGCAAAGAATAACAGGAGAAGGGTAGGAGCAAGGAGTTTGATACTGGTTGACAAAACTGGCCCAGCTGAACAAACACGGCCAGGCCATGTTGTTTTAGCACTTTGGGTAGCACCATCAGAAGCCTAGACATGAGGCTAAAAATCTGGTGTGTCCACTATATATGAAATGGTTGGGAAAAGTTAATCATTAACACTCACAATGAGTGCACAGGCAGTAAATCCAGTCAGACTCATGTTACAGTCCAGTGCTTTAAATGTTTTCTGAAACTACCAAACCCTATCTGGGTGGATTTACTGCTTTAATTACTGAATATGAAGGGAATTTGGCCAGATGTTAGAGGAGTGTTATAGTTGTCCTTTCATGGACCTGTGTTAAATACATCAATACTTTGTGTGTCTAAGTGTGTGTGTGTGTGTGTGTGTGTTTAAAACTGTTTGTGCTCCGGTCCTGTTTGGAGACCTTGTGGGCGTCCCTGGTGAGGCAGGTATACAGATAGCAGCTGATAACTTGGTAGCTGCTGATGACCTAGTAAAATATGGTTGACCTCTGAGTCTCTTCATCCCATTTTGGGCGAGATGGCCTGAGGGAGTGAGGGGTCAGTATGCCAAAGGTCATCGGCAGGCAGATTCTGTAATGGAAGGCTTGTCTGTGCCTGGTGCCAGGAGATAGACGACATGGATCTGGTTTCACAAAGCTCTGCAGAGGGGAGAGAGTCCCAGGAGGGGCGACTGGCAAGTCAGCAACAAGGTGCAGACAGCTTATGGCCTGGACTCAGACCCTGCTAAGTCAAAGCTGTCAGTCAGCTGACCACATCAGGGATGGTCTGAAGTGATTGATCGATAGCCATTCGCTCTGGCATGGGATTCCAGGCATCCTAACCCCCCACGCCCACCTAGTCCCTCCCCATTCTCTCTCTGGCCATGGAATTAACCCCGATGCATTCTGTGGAGCATTCCAGGGCAGCAGAGCTATTCCAGGCCAGGGTGTCTGTGTGTGTCCAGTCCAGACACCCAGTGATGTATAGAGTCAGGGCTAGTGTCCCCATAAGGCCCTGATAACGTGACTCTACACTGTCAGGCGCATTTTTGTTCTCTGATGTTTAATCAATGTAAGATACAATAGTGGTTCTTAAAGTCCATTCATTTTACTTAATGACTTAATGACTCTATCTAAAGGTACAAAATATGTATAGTTGAAGGTACCATGCCAGTGACAAGTGTTTGTACCTCAAAATTCCAGTTTAGTGTCAAATTTGAAGCAGTGCTAGTCTTCCCTGTACAGTTTTCTAACTGATTAGTCTCTTTGTTTGAGTGGGTGAACTCTGCATAAAATCAGGTATAGAAGAGGTATGGAAGCAGAAATGGCTGGTCATGATATTAGATGGGAGTCTATGTCATATCATTGAGCAGTGCATTATATCACAAGGTCTAATAATAAAGCATAATGCTGTTATAAACATGGTGCTGTTGTGCTTGGGGGCTTAGCCCTGCTAGTTCATTTACACTAGTGGGTGATGGATATGTGTGTGTATATATATATATATATATATATATATATATATATATATATATGATCCCTCTTACCTCAACTGTGTATGTATATAT
>CM074951.1:14525166-14563986 GCA_037577455.1 Pangasius macronema
AATCATAATGTGCAATTAATCAGGTGTACTGAAGTACAAGGTTATGGTATGTATGAAGTGTGTGCCTGGCTAAAGATGTGTGTCTTTAATCTACGTTTAAACTGGGAGACTGGGTCTGAGTCCCGAACACTGTCAGGAAGGCTATTCCAAAGTTTAGGAGCTAAATACAAAAATGCTCTACCCTCTTTTGTAGACTTTGATATTCTGGGAACTATCAGAAGTCCGGAGTTTTGAGATCTTAAGGAGCATGGTGGATTGTGACGTGTTAGAAGACTGGCTAGATGCTCACACACCTACTCTCTCACATGGGCTGAAATAACCACCATACGAGCAAATAATGAAATATACGGTAAGTGTATATATATATTCAGGTCCAGAAGTATTTGGACAATGACAGAGTCTCTTGATTGTAGACAATGATGTGCCTACCTTCNATTCTTGACTTCTGTTGATGTTGTGAAGGGGTTTTTCTTCACCAAGGAAAAGATTCTGTGATCATCCACTTTAGTTGTCTTCCGTGGTCTTCCAGGCCTTTCAATGCTGTTGAGCTCACCAGTGCTTTCTTTCTTTTTAAGAATGTACCCAACTGTTGATTTGGCCCCACCTAAGGTTTTTGCTATGTCTCTTATAGATTTATGTTGTTTTTTCAGGCTAGTGATGGCCTCCTTCAATTTCATTGAGATCTATTTGGCCTTCATTTTGGTAGCTCTAGTCGGACAGCTTCCAAATCCCAACTCAATACCTGATATCAACTCCAGAGCTTTTATCTGCTTCATTTGTCTTGAAGTAACGAGGGAATGGACCACACCTGGTCAATTAACTTAAATTGTCCAAATACCTTTGAGCCCCTGAAAATGGAGGTACTTTGCTTTAAATGGCTGTAATTCCTAAATGGTAAATGCCATATTTTTGTGGAACCTCTTAAAATAAAGCTGAACGTCTATACTTCGATCACATCTTGTATATATATGGTAGGCTAACTGGATAATTAAGCTAAAGGAAATCTCATTAAAGAATTTAATATTTAATACAAATACATTGAAATTTAGTCCAAGTCTACCTAGCAGTTGCCTATAAAGGTCTTGGTGCCTTTTGCCTTTTATTGTCTCTGTCCTATACCTTCTCTCCTCTTTAGCCTGGATCCTTTTGGGCCCTCCTCAACATTCTCTCCATCTCTTTCTCCTCTCTTTTCATATCTTTATATTGGTTTGGAAAATTCTGGAATGAAGTGTTGTGCCTCACCTTCATACACTTGAAAGATGTCTTTGGTTTGCATTCCATACCCCCATTTGATTATCCTTGCAAGCAAGAACCCAGGAAAAGTTGACAAATGTAGGTCCTGAGCCATGTAGTAGAGGCTTCCCTGCAGGACTGGAAGTGCCCTAGCTCTGCACCACACAGTGAGCTCTGTGTCAGATGAGCTCTTGTTATTTTCCAGCGCTCAGCAGACACTCGGTCACTGTAAGTGTGGTGGAGGTGCTCTTTTTTTTCCCTTTCAGTGCTCTTTGGCCCTTTATCAGCAGGCAGAGGTTAGCAAAATAGAGCGTGGAAATATGCCTGCAATGTGAAACACGCAGCTCGCCGCAAGAGTCTGGGCCTTTCCTGAACCTCGGGTCTGCTACAAATTTACTCAAACACGTTGAGTGGCATGAAGAAGGATGTAATGGAACTCCAGAGACAGTGATAGACACCAGAAGTGTGTTTCACTCGCACAAATGAACGTGCAGGCACATACACACATACACACAAACACACACATGCACTCACGCGTATGCACAATTCGCTCTTTCCAAAATACACAGACCTTATCCCATGCTTCTTCCATTTTGGAGGCTGGAATGCTAATGAGCTCCATGTGGCACCTTTGACCCGCAGCACCTGATAGGTGAGGAGCAAAGAGCCCGGTTTCTGTTAAAGCCAACATACCACATGTCTATTACTTTAAGTATGCCAAAAGAAGTTTTATAGGCTGTAAGTCAAAGTAATTCTAAGGTCATGGCAGATTATTATTCATCTATTCATCTTAAAGCATATTATTCAGTAACTACTACAATTATTCAGTAACTAGTGAAACTAAAAGGATCCCTCTTGGGGGTTTATGGGGTTATGTTGTTATTAATCTTTCACTTGATTAGATGTTCTGCACTGTTAAATAGATAAAAATAAACCTAAGTTGTTTTTCAATCTACAATAAGTATCATGTTTTTTTAGATTATCGTTTTCAGATTACATTTTTTTTCTGTTTTTAGTGCTTGCAGAATGACTAAATATACATAATATAAATGCAAGTGTAACACTGAATATTTTTAAGCAAACTGCATTTTAAAAGAAAAGGGATTTTTAGATGAAGTTGACAGTCCATGCATTTTTATTTCCATATTTTTATTCAACTTTTATGAAATGTGATTACAAAATTAGGACAATAAACCTGAGATAATGAGTAAAAAAAAGAAAAATGTAAACACAAACTAAACAAAAAACGTGAAAAAAGAAGAAAAAAAGGAAAAAAAATTCAAGTTATATTCTCGAAAGGAAAAACAACATTTGGACATTAAGTACAGAGCTTACAGTTACACCTTATAAAAAATATTTAGTGTGAGCAGCACAATGGGCATCTCAGAAATGTCTTCTATTATTTTCCTATATGACTCAATATTTTATTTTCCTATATGACTCAGTATCTGTTGTCATTCTACCAAAAGCTTCAGATCTATCAGCTAAATTATACTGCATGTGTGGTAAATGGAGCACACTAATTAGATCTCTGAACCACAACTCAAACATGGGTATAGCTTTAGATTTGCAAATTAATCTTTTGGCAAAGAGAGACACCAAGAGAGATGACCTGTTTCTGATATTCAGATCAGATTTGGGTATTTTGATCTCAATATAGCTCCTAATGGATCTGTTGAGCAAACTCTGTCAAATGGAGTTTGTCGAAAAAAAATATGGATGTTTGAGCATGTCCAGAATTGATGTGCTAAAGTTTCTTCTTAAATTTTACATTTTGTACACATTGGGGAGAATTCAAGATTTTTTTATATATATATTTAACTTGGCTTTTGACTAATGGAGCCTATGCACTGTTTTAAATTTGATCAGATTATGCATTTTAGTAACTGAGGATTTGTTAATGTTCTCAAGAACATCTTCCCATGTCTCATCGGAAATCCCCACACCGATAAGTAAATCTTATTCAAAAGGAATTTCTGTGGTGAATTATAAGGCCATTATTGCACCAGAATTTTGGCATCTGTAAAACTGTTTTATGCACCAGTTAAGTGATAATAGTACAGGGGAATAGTGCTAGCAGCAGTATTTGTCATTTTAACAATGGGTTAAAATGGAGATTGCTTTAATTGCCAGAGTTGATATTGACAGACTTGGATCAGGGCAAAAAACCAAACAGGGCAAGGTNTTATCTACAAACAGACTAAAATGGGCAGAGCCAGGATCAGGATCAAAAGCAAAACCAAATTCAAACCAGGATATAAGGTAGTAGCATCACATGTAGAATGCAGGAGCAAGAAAGATCTCTTGGGACTCTGTGTTGATTGAGATGGGTGTGTATAATTATAAGCAGGTGCGCTTGATCAAAATTTTATGATTGTTAGCCGGATATGTGTCATGTGGTTGTTTATATGATGTAGACCAGGCTGGTTGGCTGAGGCTCCTGGGAAGTGTAGTTCACAGTTTTAGCAGAGATGGGTGTGACACATATGTGACACATGCTGTTTAACCAACTGGCCAATCAGACAGGAATTTTAACACAAACACTTCCACCATGTTGGAATTAGCAATGCTGTCACAGAGACATGATGATCCAGTGCTGGTTCTTGGTTTTGAATGTGAAGTGGGAAAGCTCTGATCTGTGAAGGTACAGCAATAAGACTTGGAAGGAAAGCAGTTAAGCAGGCACTTGATCACATTCATGTGCACTAGATGGTCCAGTAATCTGATATGGTGGATAGATTTCAGGGGATTAAAGCTATAGTGATAGTGCAGCACAGTCTGCCTATAGTACTGTTGACTCACATTTGAATTGGTTAATGGCCTGTTTGGAAAATGAGCTCATTAAACCAAAATGAAGCAAAGGGGTTGTTTCCCTCCCGGGAGGAAGCTGCAGTGGCGGCACCATCTCATCTGCAAATCATCCTGATTGTAGTGAGCGGAAGTTTGCCTTGAGGAACGGCGCAACGGATCTGGAGGATTGTGCAGAATTCCCTCCCCTCTCCCTTGGCTTATAAACACCAGTCCCTCCCCGCTCTTGCACAGCTCACACATAAACGTCCAACCACACACACTCACAAAAATAATGAGACTTAACCACCATCTGTGTAAACAGCATCTGGCCTGATGTGCACGAGCTTGTGATGGATGGCCTCTATAGATGTTTTAGGGTTCTTGCTGGTTCCCACTGTAAGACAAGTTGAACACTGGGAATTTAAACCTGTCACATTGCATTGTTTCAAATAATAGAGCACTTTAGGAGGCCAGTCATGAAGATGGTGGGAAAATTGGCCGAAGTCTGACTTCAGCTTTGTGAAGAGAAGAGAAAATCCTAAATAATTCCAAACAATATTTACCATAATCTACAGGGAGTCTCCTCCATTCACAAGCGTCCTGCCTTTCTCCTTCAAAAATCGTGCTTGTTTGTTTAAGAGTTTTATTTACATGAGCAAGAGCTCTTGACGTAACAAATTGACTCCAGACGGCTTCTTGTGGCATGTCTGTCAACATGACTACATTCTCTAGAGACTCAAGCCAGGGGAAAGCATCGGTGCTCATCTATTCATGCCTACGGTGACCATGCAGGCCGGTAACTGAGAGCTAATGTTGAGACAAAGTGACTTGAATAGCTAACTCTAAAGCAGTGGGACTTTTTGAATAATAATGAATAGTACAAAAGAGCAATGGCATTGATTCGTAGATGTAGTCTCCTGAATAAATATTATCACCCATGTGTCCTTTAATCTCTCCTGCTGGACTCGTGTCTCTCAGAGAGCTGGTTCCTTAGCTGCTTCAATGGGGCTAATAATGCAAATAATCACAGTTATTTTCAACCTTTAACACTATAGAGCATGTGAGTGTGATTTCATACACCATGACTTGTGGGAAATCCTCCATATTGTTTGAGTATGATCAGTTTTGAGGCATTAAATCTGGCTGGCTAGGTAACGTTACAAGCTAGCAAGCTAGTTACAGTTGCTTTTCACATTAGGGGTTATCCTTTAATTGTGCTGAGGGAAACAGGGTCTCATGTGATACATAGATTTAATGGTTTGAGTTTTAGCAATAAAATGCAAAAAAAAAATTGTTTTCTCAGTATCTTGAAAAGTATTAGAGAGTGCTTAAGGCATGTTCATATTAGTGAGTTAGCATTAACAAGCTTATTAGGCTTGCATTCTTCCTTCTCTTTTGTCATAATTTCATATTTAATCATATTTACAAACCTCAGATCATTGCTAGGAATCGATATAAGAGTTATGACATTAATAACAGTGATGGTTTAGATGACTCAGAGGGAAATGGCTGCAACTCCTTGTTGCGTTCTGTATCTGCATTTATTATTAATTCTCCTGCTAGTTGTGTAGCTACTAGTGCTTTTCCTCCAAACTGTTCAGCACAGCTCACCTCACCAAATTACCCATAAAGCTCTATATTGTTAATATTTCCACCTCCATGTGAGCCATGCCTGATTAATGTCTGATTAATTTCTCTATAACCATTTTCAGTAGCAGGCTAGTGTAGTGGCTGGCAATGTTTCTCCCACTTTTCAGATGCATTTTTATTTCTTTACATATAATAACATTTTCTTATTGCTATGTGGCTAAAATATGTAGTAAAATCTACCATCTTCTAGTTAGGGCAATTCTCAAATGTCTTCTTGTTCACTTTGTTTGTGTCCACCATACACTATAACATAATCTTTGTAGAGACAGATATTGCTTTCAAAATCTGCCCTTCTGTCTTTGGCGTTAAACATCTGATTTGTCCCTCCCAGAAGTACAGGGATATAAATACACAAGGGCAAATCTAATTGTGTCAGGTTTTATTGAGAGCAGCATTATGACTGTGGTGTGTTGGTCATCCCTCTGCAGACACCAGTGTGTCTAATTAATAGCTGTTGACTTGAATTTGGCCCACCAAGGGGCCCATTGGAGAGCAGTGGGGAATGTTGGCCATGGGTTGCTGCGGTCCAGCTTTAGGGGAAAGGAATCAATTATCTACAAACATGTAGTCATATTTCCTGCGTTAGTCTGCTTGAGTCATTAGGAGGGACGTAGAGGCTTGCCCTTTGCACATCTCCACTCAAGCTCCTTGCCTTTCTTGTTTTCTGCCTCTATCATCTTGGCTGATTTTTTTTTAGCAGCTACAGTCTTTTCCTCTCTTTTTCCACTTGTCTTTCTTGATGAATGTTTTCACTCCTCCAGGTCATTTGAAATGTTTTGTAGTAGCCAATATGACAGGGCTTGTGTTATAACCTTGAAAGCATTTCACCACTCCTCTAAGAGGCTTTGTCAGTTTAGAAGTGATGAAGCCCCTCACATGAGCAATTAATTTCTCCTCACCATTGTACCACATATTCACTTGCTTTGATTTACTACTGCCTGACCTCTCTCTCTCTCTCCCACTCTCTCTCTCTGTCTCTCTGTCTCTCTCTGTCTCCCCCTCTCTCTCTCTGTCTCTGTCTCTCTCTCTCTCTCTCTCTCTCTCTCTCTCTCTCTCTCTCTCTCTCTTGAACGTTGTTTAAGACACTGTGCTGAGTGCTTTAGGTGGGGTTCAGCCTTCTCAGGGTTGCTAGGTTTTTCTTGGCAGGCCCATTGGTTTGACCCTGTGGTCAGGAACATGGGTGTGGAAGCTGACGTTCACATTCCCTTCCTCACTCATCCACAGTCAGACCTGAGCTGGCCACTAGTCCCTACAATTACAACATAACCTTAATTGACATGGGGGTCTGTTCAGACATCTTCACATAAAAACACACTGCTATTTCACTGACATAACTAATAAATATCAATGACATTAATAATAAGCAAATTTAACCAAAATGAAAATACAGTACTAAGAAGCCCCATCATCATGGACATTACTCCAGGAAGGAGGAGGATGGAGGAGATGAGGGAGTCCTCTGTTATATTCTGCAAAAAAAAAACATTTTATGTCTGTTGCTATTTGCCTTTTTGTACCTTGTTTTTGGTTTTGATCACAACAGTTACAGCCTTTGTATATACGCAACTGTTACGAGTAACTTGAGTAACTAGTGTTCTCAAATGGAAATAAGGTGATCTTTGGTTGAAAATTCTGTGCCTTGGTTCTCTGAGTGCTTCCAGGCTTGCATTTCCATATAATGTCTATAACTTTCAGGGTAATTTTGTCATATATTTCTGAATCCCAAAATACTTTTTAGCTGACTCTGTCTAATATCCAGACATATTCATTACAGTAGTCCTTGTGCCTTACTTTTTTTTGTTCATGTTAAAAACATAAAAACATCTGACCCAAAGAGTAAAACGTCATGTGGGGTATTTTCCTTGTTTGTGTTCATTTTAGTTTTACCCATATCAAAATGATCATTATGACTTGCATATTATAACTCTGTTCCATCTTACATCTTACAACGTTATAGCTTGTGTTCACGCTTAAGCCTACTGAGAGAATTATTGAAAAATTTACTAGGTGTGTTCCCAGCAAATTGCCAGATCAACATGACTTTGGTTCATGTTCAATCATAACCTCATCCTGGTAAGCTGCTGAAATATTTACAGAAAAAACTGCATGTGTGACAGATGTTTTAGCAATATATCTTGTGCGACATGCTGGATTTACATTTGCTGACTTATCTGCCTAGAATGTGTGTCCCTGGCCACCTATATCATTCACCTTTATATTTCTGCTCTTTGTAATATCGGAAATGGGACAGTTGTTAGCACACATGATAGAATTATCTTATAGCCTTTGTAGCATTTCTGACAAGCTGAAATGGACTTTGAGCTAATCTGGTTTGGGGTAGATATGTACTATCTGATGTCAGACCACTGTGCCCTACCTCGAGGACCATAATTTGATTTATGCAAAAGTGCATAAAAACCTGCTCTTTATGTCTAATCATACATACAATGACAGTCAGGTCTACCTTAAAAGTTGTATTTGAGCTATTTGTTTGCCAGCATTGATGTCAAAAGACCAGCTAAGCTGGTGGGATTCTCCGTAAAATTACTACATTCATGTGTATTTTCATAAGCATGAACTCAGCAAATGCAGCTGCAATATGAACCAATTCCTGTTTCATAAGAAGCACCTGTGTTTGGAAATTCACATTCCATAGACCATGCAGTTTTGAGTCACACCTGTACAGGGCTCAGGCCTGCACGATAAACACTGTGAATGTACAGGGGGATGTTCGTCTTTTTGTCTGGAACATCTGAAAAAAATTTGTATAATGTATACTGTCCAAGTCCTCCTGGAGAGCTTTTATGATTTAAGGAATGTTCTGCAATAAATTGACACATGGATAACAGTGGAGTCTGCTGGGAGTATAAGGATTTCAATTCTTTTTTTTGGTACCTCATCAAAATATCATCACATGGATACTATGTTCTCAAAAAAATCACTGTAGAGAGTAAATATTGAGTATGTTTTTTTTTTTTTAATAGTTTAGTGCATTGTTATTTAATACATTCTGTGTCTTGAAGAGCATTTGTTCTTACCCTTTATGCTTAGCTCCAATCAGTTAGATTTAGAGTTGTGTTTGGTCATTAGGCCTAATTTTGTATTGGGTTGCTGAAATTAACAGCCTTTCCTTATTTATAAGGGTTTATGGGTACATTATAAAGTTGCTTTCAGTCAAAACACCTTGACCTTTACAAGATTACAAGAAAACAAAACAGTCCACTTCTCTTTATAGAATCATCTACTATTCCATTCTCCGTTCTGAAGACTTGCCATAAACCCGAGGACTCTGCATGATGCTTGTTTTTTGTGTTTGTATGTGTGAGATAGTGCACTACTACCATTGAGCCAGCTATGTCCCACCATTAACAATCAATGGCTGCCTTTTGACCTTTCACCCTGAGTGGTAACAGGATCTCGCAACTTTGTGATACCACAAGCCAGACCATGATGGCACAGAGCTGACCCTTGGGGCGTTATCCTCTGGGAAACTGATAGCCATGGTGGGGGGGTTGTAGACTGTTCCAGCGCCAGGAAGACCCTGCTATATTGTGTGTCACAATGTTCCATGTTGGTCACATTCAACCCCAGTGAGGGTGCTATTGATATTTTTAGTGGACCTGCTGCATCCATACGTTCCTTTAGTTTATTATTCAAGCCTTGCTAGTATACACAGGCTTCTTATGGCAGCCTTGAGAGAGGAAGAAAGCGTACGCCTCTTTCTGATGTCTGTTTTTCCTTTTCCCTGACACAAACACGAGTATTTGGGACCAATTACAATAGCACATTAGTCCCAGTCTACTAAGGAGTAGGAACCCACTAGTGGACCCACTGTTTTTATAATTCCCAGTCCCCATTGGCTTGTTCTGAAAAAGCTCCAGCACAAGGCCTTTTTCAAACATCGTTTGTGTGAAGTGTTCAGTTTCACCAGTTACCCACCCCCTTTTGCATTTTTTTTCTACTCACTGAATGTCTCTGAAGGCCAAGATTTTTACTAAATGATTCATACCCTTTTGCAGCTCACCATACTTTCCCTGAACAATGCTCTTACACACTTGCATGCCTTTCTCGCTGGTTTATTCACTCTTCTCAAGCAGAGCGAGTGTATATAAAAGCTGTATCAAATTGCATGTCTGCTTTAATGGGAGTGGCTGTACAGTGTGCTGCTGTCACAATGACAAATCAGCCTTTCAGGCGAGAGGTGTGCCCTAACCATTGGCCTGGCCATGGAGGCAGGGGAAGAAAAAGTTAATTGTCCTCTGGCTCGCGTTCAAGCGTTGTCGTAATTGCAAAGAAATTTCAAGGAGTTTTCAGCACCCAAGCTTTATTTGTTCACCCCCTTCCCCTGTTTTAAAGGTGGCAGCACTGAAATGGGCCCCTTGGCATTTAGACACCTCCCCAAGATTAGGCCTCCATCTCTTTTCCTGCCCTGCACTTGGCTTGGTTCTCACTGCCAGCCGATCTGAAGACCCAGAATTGATTACGTTTCAGGCTTTCCTGCCAGTCCCAGCACCACACAACCACTCGGGCAAATGGTGGACTTCCTCCCTGGAGCAGTAGCTCCAGAATGGAAGCAGTGACATTACAGTGGAGAAGTGAGTGACATTAAGGACCGGGGATGGTCCTTATACAATGCCCTTATGCACAAAAATGTTTTCTAACCCTGTGGCCTGTTCTGTCTTAAAGTCATACACACAGGAATGAGCACATCCACTCCTCCTAAAGAACATCCTCAGATATCCTTATATGGTGGGACACAGACACTGTTACCAGTTGGTTAAGTAATTAATCATGGCCATTTTCTCTTAACCCCTTTAACTCTTTAGGAGCTTTAGGAGCTGTCAGGGGTTCCAGACTGTCAGTCCAACACTCTTGCTGGGGGCTAGGTGTGTGGTCTCACACACAGAAAGATGCACCACGTTATTTATTTGTCTGTAAAATGTGTATTGAGATATGTATTTTGGCCTTTTGCACAGCTGAAATACTCTAAATGCCCATGCCTCCTGCGATAAGCTGACGTCTGCGGCTGTATTTATTTTAACAATAAATTATACTAGTAGTGGAACAAAGTCAGAAATGATCAAAATAAGATATAGTACCGCAGTATTTGTGAAATGTGCTGGAGATGCCAAGCACTAAACAATATGGGTTGGGTTGATGGTTTGGCCCTTATACATGCATTTTTGGGGCAGTTGTGGCCTAATGGTTTGAGAGTCAGACTTGTAACCTGAAGGTGAACCTGAAGGTCGTGGGTTCGAGTCTTGGGTCTGGCAGGAATTGTAGGTGGGGGNGATGGGTTAAATGCAGAGCACAAATTCCGGGTATGGGTCACCATACTTGGCCACAAAGTCACTTCACTTCACTTCACTGCATAATTAAGATATTTTAGAAAATGTAGTGTGTCAGTGGCATATGTATTTTGATTAAAGTTAATATCCTAGCCTCCAGATTCTTGTGATATGTGTGTTTTGTTATGACTCAGCTAAAAAGTTGTGTTGTATTTTGTGCGTATGTGTGTTTGTGTGTGTGTGTCTGTGTCTCTGTGTTGTGTGGCTGTTGTGTCTGGGATAATAGGGAGTGTATGCTGCTATCACAGGAAAGCTATGTTAGAAATGAACTGCTTCACTGGCTGCATGTGTGTAGGCTATTGTGTGTATGGTGTGTGTCTGCGCACATGCTCTTGTGTGTGTGTGTGTGTGTGTGTGTGTGTGTATGTAGTCTCTGAAAGAATGAGCCTCTGCACAGCTGGCTTGATAGGAGGCACTTCCACACATAGCTGAAGTGCCTCTCTTTAGTGGTCTTTTATAACTGATATCCTCTTGGCCTTTCTCATAACTCACTACTTATACCAGTGTGCATTTCTCAGACCAGTGCCCCAATATGGGATGCTGACATAAATGAAAAGTCGTTTCCTTTTGGGATGATGGCATGCCTGATGGGCAAGTTGTTGCAGACAGAATACATTTGCTTTGAATCATGATGATAACACACAAATCTAGACAGGTGTACAATAATGTCACACAATGATAGAAACTTCCAAGCTTCCACATTTTTCAGTAGAATGACACTGAATTACATATAACATTGCAGCGACAGTGCAAGTACTACATTACTTGGTTAGGGAAGCTGTCAGCCTTTTGCTCTTAGTATTCAGTATTTTATGAAAACTATGTAGAAATGGCATTTTCTGCCCTTTTCTCCTAATATTTGTTCTTTAGAAATGTTTGCGACCTCGTATTTTTCTGGAATATTGCCATCTATATGTCAGTATGATAATACTCTCAGCCTTGGAGATTTTTTAAATTGTGCTGAAAGTGTTACGGTAGTATACCAGTATACCATTTTAAAGTGTTATACCAGTATAAAATAACACTTAATGTAAGAGGCCAAGATTTCCCTTGCTTTCCACTTCACATTAGACATTGTAAGGGTACTTAATTTCGTCTCCTGTTTCTCTCTCTCTTTCAGATCTGGAAGATAATTTGGCAATGGATGACTTGACCTTTCACGAGTTGCTCCTGACCCCGAGGCTTGCCACAGACACACATGGTGGAGCGTCTGTACCCGGAGCAGCAGACGGCCTGTATGTCCCTCGTGTCCTCCTTCTGTTCGTCGTCCTCCTTCTCTTTGGATTTCAGTGAACCCTCCAATCTGTTTTACACAGACTCCACTCCAGACTCCCTCTTCATCAATTCCTGACTGTCCTTTAAACTGGCCAGTGAATTTGAAAGGACACCGCAGTTGACCCTTTGTATATACAGTGAAAGATGATCTAGACTGAGGACAGAAGACTCTTTCTCCCTTTGTGTGTGCTATCTCTGCTTTTACTTAATGAACGTCTGTTTTTTTGTACTTCTACAAGGACCTGTTCAGTTGCCAAACCATTAAAGATGTACTCACCCAGAGCATGATAAATACGACACATATCCTAACTGTATCCCTTTGTGTTTTTATCCCATAGTACAGTCATCTGTTTTACATGGGACATTATTTGCTTTCTGGTGTTTTACACATGGCTTTCACAAAGAACAGAGCTTCCTGTATGTAAAGGACCTACCCATTTTTTTTCTTCTAGAGGCCATGCTTTTGTAATTTATTGGAGTTTCTAGTGGAGGAAGACTGTGACTAATGGGGTCTGGGTAAATGTAGTGCTTCTCTAGTGGACATGGGGTCTGTCTGATTCCTGGACACACTCAAACACACACACACACACACATACACACACACCACGTTGCATCCTAATTCTGCCACTCATTTCCTCTGCAGTAAATGATCCTTGGAGGAGATCAAGGGATTGGTATGTCGTTGTGAAACCTTCTCACTGCAGGGTGACACCAGCTGAATTTTACTTGGAGAGATAACAGTTTATTACAATGGTAACTTTCCCTTTTACAGTCATGCTACCTTTTCTTCCATCCATCTCTCTCTTTGCCTTCTCTCTCACTGGAGACATATATTTCTCTCTTTCTCTGTATCCTTGTCTGTCTCTCTGACTCTCGCAGTGACAGGCCATGTCATATTTAGATGTGTACTGGAGCTGGATGATTAAAGATATGACCCACGTGGACACCCATAAATGTCCTCCTCTCATCTTTGCCTTCATTTACAGGTGCCAAGACAATGGCATCCAAGAAAGGAGGCGCTGTGTTGATGGTTCAAGTGTTTGATCGTGTTTTTCTTTGTTTCTAAAATTGGCACACAAATGTATAATCCTGTTACTTAAGACCAATGTAATAATTCACTGTACGATTTACAGTAAATAATTATAGGACATATTTACAATAAAGTCCTGTAATATATTTACAGGTAGTTACATTCTTACAGTATATCACTGGATGTTTTCAGGAATGTACTGTGAATTTTAAAGAAAATATAATCCACTAGATTATAGATCCATTTACTCATTTTGCTCACGCTTTTTTCGAAAGTTATATGAAACTTACAATTGAAGCAGGATAATAACTGAACAGTTGAGGGTTAAGGGTCAAGCATGGCAGTGCTGTCATTTGAATTTACGACTCTCTGATCTCTAGCTCTAAGGCTTAACTACCACTTCCCTTAACTAGTTTGCACTGATTCAACCACCTCTACCATTGAATTAACTCAAATGTACAGTAATTTTTTTACAGTGTAGAGTAATAAATATTCTCATATATGTTCTTGTAAATTATGGAAAGGGTTTCATATTTTGAGCTATGTCTGAAGAAGCATACCAGTATCTGCAGTCATATGTTGCCCAGACATATAGCAGACTTGGAGCCTCTGAAATAAAAAGTGTCTCATTCCATTCTCATCTGAAAGCAATAGGCATGTAAGTTCAAGTAAACAATCGAGGACTCACGAATGAAATCACATCTAAAATCCAGTGGGTATTAAATTAGTTATTACACACTGGCCTGTAGTGAATTATGTTAAGAATTCCTGTAATTAAACACCAAATTCCCTCATTCCTGTTTATATTACAGCTGATTGAGTAGTGGAGGAGTGTCTGAGGCCATTTGGCTGATCTGAGCGGTGGAGCACTCGCGAAGACTTTCTCTCACACCAGTTACCCAGTTCAACATTCAGTGACGAGTTCTTCTTGTATTTGTAGCACGTCTCCTTGGTTGATCAGTATTTGTGATTTGTGGAAGCCAATATTGACGCTTTTTGGAGTATTTGGTAACAGAGTGTGTCACATCCAAACCAGATTAAGATGTTTTCTGGCTTTGCAACTGCATTCCGATTTCACAGTTTTCATATTTATTAAAGTCAATAAAAATGTTCACTTTGTGCTGTGAAATTTTCTCTGTGGTTTTAGAAAGGGTTTCTTGTTAGTTGTTGAGACACAGGGGATCTTTATGAAGTTTGTGTTCTTGCTCTTCAACTCAAAGACGCCTTTTTGATATCCAGTTTCACGAGTGTGTGTCAAAAATGCAGACTAATTAAGGTATGAGGAGCCACAAAAGACCAACTATATAAACAAAATGCAATCTTCTTATTCATTCATCGACTCCTTTGATCTGTAAAAAAAAGTGTCAGACACAGCTATAGAGTTTCACACCAATAGCAGCAAACAAACCTCATTTTGCCTGAGTGTTTACCTTCTGATGCCCCCCACCAATGTATTTAGCAGGCTCTAATTTATTTCCCATTACCCGCCTAATCTGGCCACCTAACTGACCGTGGGGCCACACACCCTGAGGCAGCGTCTTTTGCATTCTCACACTTGCTCTTTCTCCCTCAAAGCCAGATAAAGCTCACCCGTCTCTAGCTGTGTCTTTCTCTCAGAACTTGCGAAGAACCTTTAGAATGGTAACGAAAGCCTGGTTATCAGGCCTTAGCCAATGGGGGCTTGAGAGAGGGAGGCAGCAGCTGAGCTGACCCCAGCTCCTGCCTACACTCTGAATGTTAATGGGGATGGGAGAATGGGCAAACAGACCCATTGAGATGCGTAGGATGAATGTTTTCTTAGGGTAATAAAGTGGCAATACAAGCACGACCCAATTTTAGGGTCAACTGGTCCATATTATGTGGGGGTGAATGGGGCACTGGGGAACTGAGTGCAGACTGATTTATCTATTACTGAGAACATCAATTAGGCTAATTTTTACAGACATTATCAGCTCATTGTTAGATCACTGTGAGATAATGATTCTGCCACCCAAAACTCATCATGTATAGATCATTTATAAAGTTACATATAGGTTAATTGTAAAGTAGTCAGCCATGTGATGTCAAGCTGTAACAAAATGTTTCACACTAGCTAGTTCCCATTGAGATGTTAATGAAACTGATGTTGCTCTAAGAGCCATTTCTGAAACAAGCATAATTCTCTTTTTACACTCAATCCCATTCACGTTCTGTGGAATTCCAGGGTCACAAATTTGTCCATTAGTGAGAGTTCTGAGGCAAATAGTGCTCACCTTTTGTTGTCCATTGAAAGTAACACCAGCCCACTTTCACATCCATAGTCAACAGATCCCCAGAACTCCTCAGTGGCTTTCCATTGGCCAGCCGCTTTCCAAGCCACAGTCACACAGAATGAATGGGGCCGGCTGTGGAATGCAGAACACAATAGTCGGAATGCGATGTTGCTGAAAGCCTCCCCCAAACCATGCAGACACACACACAGCCCCAATGATACATACACATGCTTTCACAAATCCAGACATGTTGAGGCCCCAAGTGTGCTCTTGATGAAGTTTGGTGTGGGAAAATATACTTTAGGCCAAGAGTGCATAAATACACGATTACCAGTGTGACATTAAGTGATAAATCATGGGTCTAATTTAAAGAGGCTATAAATTGCATTTCTAGCTTTTGCCATCAGTCATAAATTATTGCCTCTTTCTTGGTCACATGGTGAACCAAATGGCTTGTCAAAACATCAGCATAGGAAATAACATACATTTTTTTGAACTGCCTACTTTAGATGAGTCAGCCAAATAGTATTCCAAATCATTACTTTATTGTAGTGGCGTGAACAAGGGAATGTCTTTAAATAGTGAAGTATAAAGTGTGCTTTCTACATTTGATTTTAAAATTCTTAGTTTTTTATATTTTTTTATTGTTTTATATCTTATTTATTAATAGGCCATAAAAATGCATTTTTCTAACTGTCAAGTGATTACATTTATTCTGTATTTTTATACTGTTACTTAAATCTTACTCCTACTCCACGTCAAATAAAACTTTGATTTAATTTGGTAATGTTGGGGTCCAGTAAGAGTGTTGATCAAAGAGAGTGTTGGTCATGTTGGAAAACAGTGTGTTTCTGACAATCGAAAACAATCTAAAGTTACAGTGATTTTATTATATCCAAAGATTTACTGTAGTTACTTTCTTCACAGGAATAAACTATTAAAACATGAAACACAAATCAGTGATTTAGATGTTAATCCATAAGTCTATATCCGCCTGTGCTGAAAACTAAGTTAAAGCTAAGTTAAAAATTGGCATTCTCCATTTGTCCCCTGAGTAGGCCTAACCTCAGGAATCTCACAGCAACCACACACACTCACAAATGTATGTCAGAGACAGCATCACGAGAATCTCCTCACAATTTATGATCTGTCACGACTTCTTCGTTACATTTTTACCATGGGGCTGGAGGAAACATATAACCGAGAGCCATTTGTGTTCAACATTTCACTTTTTTTTTTAAACATTTTGTATCTGACATACTCTTCGTAAACCTGTGTAGTTTGATCCACTTAAATGCGTTGATTCATATCTATAATGTGCTGAATCGTGTACTGAACGAACAGCATCAGTTCAGAGTGAGTAAGAGTGACACACTTCCTGCTGTCACGATACAGAAAAATAACTTGGACTGCATCGCCTCTAACAAAACACTGCTACTCGGAGTGTTCACATGACTGTGTCATATTTCATGACATGCAGACATATCTGAAGGTTGCATGTGTTTGTGGCTCAGGGCCATATAATAGGATCTGCATGTTTTTATTATCTGTGCTTCTCTATGGTATAGGGTAAGGTATTAATGGACACGTATTGTGTCCATGGTTCTTCATAAAGAAATGTATCAATGCACTGTTGTCCAATATAAAAAATGTCCATTATATGAAATGAGTGATCAAAACTGTAGAAATATTTAGAAAAATCAAGAGATGAAAAATCATGATTTTATAATGACACTTCTGATGAGGCATGTTTCCCTTGACAACAGCAACTTTTTCAGTATGGCAGTAATGCTACCTTGAGTGTGTCTTATAAAGCCTTGACATTTTCCTTCTGATTCACCTCCCTCTACCAGTTGTGCACCTTGAAGAAATGTTTCACTGTCCATTTTCCATTCATTCATTCCATTCCATTTCCATTCGTTTTCCCTTCTGTTTTTCCATAGCAGAAAATTCATTGCATGTGTCACACATTACCTGAACCATGCTGTTAACTGCCTAACTCGGTAATATGTAACATGTTGAAAATGATTAATACATATACTAAAATCAATGTTTTTTCAATTAATATATCCCCTTCTTGTGATGTCAATATATTGAAATCATGGTTTATTGATTAGTACAATGCTTAGCACAGATATGATTCTGAAAGGAAAATAAGCAATATTTCCTTAATATGCCCCATGTTCCCTGATACCTGATATTACCTGAATTCACATTATACCCTCAAGTCCAGAATTACTGGCACCCTTGGAAAAGATGGATAAAAAGAAAAAAGGTTATGGGAAAAAAAAAAAGTCTTTGTGGTTAAGTAGCTTACTCTTATACAGTGAAATACACCGAAAGTATGAAAGAAATCCAAACTTTAACTGAAGAAAGAAAATACAAAACCCTTATCAAAAACATTTTAACAAAACCACAATCATAATTATTGGCAAAATTCACATATGTATATTTACTTTACTTACGTTCACCCAAATGTTTAGGAACTCTTAAGCCATCTCTAAAGACTTCCTGTTTTGCCGGGGTGTACATATGAGGTGAGACGCAGGCATTTAGTCATTTATCAACATGGGGAAGAATGGACAACACACAAATGAAATAAGTCATAAAGCAAGCAATGGCTATAAAAAAATAGAAAATCCACTGTTAGAGCAATAATTAAGACGTTCAAAACAACCAGAGCTGTAATAAACCTGTCTGGAAGAGGACACACACATCGAGGAGCATGGATAGAGAGCCAAATATTTCTGCAAGGATCACAGCTGGAAAGATGACGGCAGCATTTTGAGGTCACAAAAATCTCCAAATCTACAATTAGACAACTCTATGCCTGCAAACTGTATGGAAGCCACGCCTTTTCTTTTGTCTAACCACAGACACTACTGAAGTTTTGACGTAAAACCTTAGGCTGGTTCTATGGTCAAATGACACAAAAATAGAGCTTTTTGGCATCAAACACTTAAGGTGTGTATGTATGGTGGAGGATCTGTGATGTGAAGTTGTGGGGACTTCAAAAGCCCTGTGAAACCCTGTTATGGTACATGGCATCAAAGACTCCAGGAAGTACCAGTGGAAATGAAAATCTGGCTACCTGTGCCAAGAAGTTACAATTGGGCCTTGGTTGGATAATCCAGCAGGACAAAGATCAAAAACATATTTCCAAATCCATGCAAACATTACTCAATGACCCAGAGTCAAACTTTTGACATGGTCATCTCAGTCCCCTTATCTAAACCCCATTGGAAACCTGGTTATGAACTGAGAGTGAGATTCCATACAAGTGGACCAAGGACCTTGGAGGATCTGGAGAGATTCTGAATGGAGGCGTGATCTCAGATTTGTTGCTCTGTATTTTTCAGTCTCATCAAACCTTACAGAAGAAGACTCACTGTTGTTATATGGGCATAGAGAGGTTGCAATATGCAATACACTAAATGTGGGGGAACCAATAATTACAATAGCAATGTTTGAGAAGGATTAATTTTTAACTTTCTTTCTTAGAATAAACTGACTTCAGTTAAAGATTATATTCCTCTCATATATTAGTGTGTATCTTGTTATACACTCTTGTTACAGACTTAGATAGGTTAAGGACATTAATTTGTGTGTGGTACATAAATAGGTTATATTATCAAATATATTAATAATTATATGAATATATTAATATTATATTGTATATAATAAATATTTATATAAAGAAAGGGTATATATGATCACAGAAATGATTACTATGGGCAATAAATTGTGTTTTCAAAGCATTAAAACAAGGAAATGTGGTAAGTTTAATGATTACAGAAGAATTCGCTCCATTAATAATACTTCCTTCTCCAGAGTTCACTTTTAAATTTTTTTTTTTAAACTTGTCCTTTGCCCCTCATCCCCCTCTCACCCCCCCTTCGTTCAGATACCTGAGCCAGATACCCCCAGGTGAACGCGTGTTGCGCGTGCACGCCGCTTTGTCTGGAACTGCGTTCACGTGAGCGCGCAAGTCTACGCGCCGAAGACGTCGTACCGCGCGCGCGCAGGCAACGCTCGAGCACACGGCGAGTGGCTCCAGCCATAAAGCGTCTTCGTCTTGAATACACAGCGCTGGAAAGAAGGAAAAAAAAACTTCACAGAAACTTTCATTCTGTTCCTGTTTATTCTTTTTCAGACGGAATCAATATCCGAGTGGATACCTTCCAGTGAAGAGCTCTCCCGAAGCCGTTTTAATACGTGGTTTGTGTTTTTAACGTGTTTTTTCGTTAGCGCGGGGCTCTCTAGCAGCTGGCTTTTTTTTCCACGCAAAAGTTTGCCCTCACAGGACTGAAGATAGAAACCAAGTCTTTTAAAATACAAGTTCTCATTTTATCCCTAGTCGTTTTTAGCTTTGACAAACTTTTATCCAGAAACGGACGCTCTGGGAAAGCTACCGTGTGTCCGCCAGTCTGTCGAGTCGCTAAAACTTTCTGTGCTTTTACAGTGAAGTCAGCGAGACGGCGCATCTCCATGTGGACACCCGACGCGGCTCTCAGAGATACATTTTAACCCAGGAGAAACTGTGTTTTGTCACCGGTTGTGTGTGCTTAAAGCTTTCGGCAGCTGGACACCGCAATGAAGGCGATTGTTGCGCTTGCAGTTTGTGTATCCGCAGTGATTTTTGTCTCTGCCAGCCCGAGTGAGCAGAAGTCAAAGAACTGCAATGAAGTCCGCACGGCGTACAGCTCCAAGGGCTTCAACAGCAACGACGTCCCCAACAAAGGAGTGTATGGTAAGCCTCACTCTCGGCCTTTCTCATTCAACTTTCCAGCTTCTCAAAGGCAAGTAGGTTAGTGACTGACCCCGAGCACTTTTATTACTCTTAGCACAGCTGACTACAATGAACAAGAGATAGCCTGTATAGCCCAAGCTTCTGCTTGGAGTGGAAAAGTTTGTTGTGCCAATAGCTAAGCACAAATAGCTTCTGAAATAACATGTAAACGCAATGCTAAGTCAATTCTATGAAGGCTAGGTGCTGTATTTTCTTTTAACCACGCAGACTAAACGACTTGTTTGGTTTTTTCGTCGGGAAACCGGTGGCTCTTGTTTCTTTTTGTATGAGGAAGCAAATCGGAGCAGCTTTTACTATGTACGGGGCTACCGATGTTTGCTTAGCTTGGTTTTGGTGTTGCTTTATATACTTAATAACACACACGGTGTCTGTACAGCACTTAGAAGCAAAAGCAATTCAGTTCTCCAAATTCTAAACCCAAATCTTATCGTAGTGGCCCATAATGGCCATGTAAATGCAGTGATTTTTATCTTAGTGGGGGTTGGGGGTGGGGGTGAGAGGAAGCCTTGGAGCTCTTCTGCATGGCTGGGATGAGCAACACTGACTCCAGGATACACTCTGTTTCTATTATTCCACATGTTTCCCTGGAGTAAAGGAAATCCGTGGCTTTAACTTTTACATGCATTTCTTTGGACTGTTTATGATCTAAAGCGAGTAAAATGAGGAGAATGCATTTCAAGGATATAACATTGGTTTCCTAGGATTAAGAGTCTGGCCCAAAGGCCTGGCAGTGTCTCTCAGGCAGTCCTGTGAGCTAGACTTCATGTTAAAAACACACCAGTCCTCACACACACACACAAAACAAAGATTTGTCTGTCTGGGACCTCTTTCACCTGAAGTGAGAAACACATCACTAGGATAATAGTGCCCTCTGTATTGATTGCCATGTACATTTACATTTATGGCATTTGGCTTTCATTTATGCAGCTGAGGATTAAGCGCCATGTCATATAAAAAGTTAACTAGATCAGGAGAGTTTACTTTCCATCCCCTAACGTTTAAATCGATGATGGCCAAAGCCCCGTTACAGATACCGTTCATGCCGGGTTGAACGTCACTGTTTTTGCTTTACACAAGTAAACATTGTTATTGTCTCCATGTTTTAAATCCACAGACTATAAATTCCCAGGCAGGAAAAGGTCCAGATGTGTTATAAACTTGCTGCTGTAGGTCAGATTATATTGACTGATTGATTTGATTTTTATTCCATGTTTAGTTATATTTCAGTGTTTATGGTGTAAAATGAGCCCGTTCGCAGCGAAATTCGGATTTGTCCCCAGGTGGTTGGGATTAATGTGTAATTTGTGATGAATGAATCACTTCTGCAGTAACTGAAGCCCGATTTTGGGTGGACTCACTTTACCTGATGACGTAGTGTAATGTAACCATTACGAGAGTATGCTCTGTGATTTTTAATCCCGTTCAAATCCATCATAATGGTAACTTTTATGGACTGTGTATTTGCTTTTGGAAAGAGTGCATCACTGTTATTATTATTACCGACTATAAAATAACCTGTAGACATAAACCCAAGTAATGTAATATGTCCTGTCGACTCATAACTCACACATAATTGATAACACCGTTGCTTATTTTTTTTTGGGCGTCAACTTTAGCCTATTGGTCAGTTGGTTCATGAGATTGGCATGTCAAATGAGACTGTAATCATGGGAAGTTAGCAGGTGGACTCATGCAAGTCTTAGTAGATGTGAGAAATAGAACAGCTGTCTCAAATCACGGACACCATTTGCTTGTAATTTGCCTTGTACTTTACACCAGGCCAAAAGCCCATTGTTTTCCCCGGTGTATCATTATAATGTAGAATCTGGCTGATTGTACCCAAACTCACCTGCACTGATCATCTTGATGTGGTGCAACTCTGGTTTTGTCATGATGGTTAACGAGAATGTGGTATAATGGCTTGTTGACCAGTCTGGGTGCCATGCACATGTGCATCTCACAATAGACCCTGATATGCATCAGACTCTTTTCTTTTGTCAATAATGGAGCCTGAGATAATTGATCCAGCGAGAGTAACAAGGTCTACTGTTGCTGAAGGGTGGAGGCTTCTTAGAAAGCAGAGAGAGAACACAAAAAAGCTCTGCTTTTGGATAACAATGTCTCCTTTTGCTAGGGTGAAAATGGTCCGCAGGAGAACGTAATTGAACTGTCAGTGTCCCCTTCTGGTTTTGGCTTCCAGCACTGGTCCTTTTCACCTGGTAGTCAAAACATCTATTCTCCATATTTCCATGGTCCTGAATCCACATTCTATCCACATTTAGGCCAAGTACATCCAACACAGCACCGATGGCCAAAATTATATCCTTTCCAAGCCAGCTCTTCTGTGATTAATCAGCAAGGGTATTATTATTTTTGCCCTCTGCATTTTTTTCGGAAGGTATGTTCCAGCTTAGCTGGCCAAATAAAATGTTACATCAAAACGGTATCCGTTTTAGCCCGTTGGTATTGTAAATCATATATAGTACAATACCAGACACATTGGGAACGTGGTGTTATAAAGTTCTACCATTTCATGTTCACCCAGAACCTAAACAACAAGAGCACAGTTTTTTTAGACAAAGCTTCTAATATGGCTAGTGATCCTCCAGCCACAAGCATCTTTTGTTTTCAGCTTGTGGTGGAAAAATTATAGTATTTGCCTGCTGAATTTCGATCCTTTCAATTAAGACCTGGTGCTTGTGGGGTTTTGCACATGATCCAGGGCAAGAAAATGATTGAGTGTTTCCTGTTATATTATAAATGTGTAATTTTCTTTTCTTTTTTTTTTTTTTTTTTTACTCCTTTGACAAAGCTGAAAAGATTTTGCGCAAAAGCGTACCTGGACCAACACTGCCATATTTGGCTCTCTATATTGTTTTGGTCGCTCCCATTCCATTTATTGTCATTTGCAAGGCTTGTGCACCACTGTTGGAAGTTGTGTTCACTTTAAATGACTGTGTTTAGTGTTTTGAGGAGGAGGTTGAACAGAGGAACCGTCTGCCTGCATGAAAAAGCAGTGGAATGAATTTTCCACAGTCTAATGGAGTACATTTGTTGAGCTTCTCTAGATGTTTATTCGCCAACCAGTTGGTCTCCTCAGATCCTTTCTGTTTGTGAGATACCAAGGATTATAAAATCTTAGGGGACCTCATAGTTACTTAAGCCCTGAAGTACACAGTTCCCCACTAAGGTCTGAAGCTTTCACACCCTCCCATTCCTAAGCAAAGCAGAGAGGGTCTTGGCCTTTTAAAGAAAAGCCCCACTGTTTGTGATGGTTGATGATTGGCCTAGATGTTGTAAAACGTGTGTGTTGAGTTCCTGCTGCGCAGTGGCTCTTCAAAAGGAGAGTGGTTAGCACTGACCAGATTGGTATCTCTTTGTGTCAACAGTTTCTTATTGGGAGAGAGCGGAACACTTTTTCCTGTGCTCCAGCAGTCTGTTTTGCTTCATATTGGCAGCTGGGTCTTATGTCATGCCTCAGGTATGGACAGTGGTGAAGATCAAAGGCTCGGAGGACCGTTTCCATCCTAATTACTTTAGTGCATTATAACTGAAGAACCGACGGCCTCAGTTCTCCGACTTCATATTATAATATACACCTATACATGNGACATTTTAAATTGTGGGTCATATCTCATTCTCACCACATGTCTCACAGTTGCATTCTGGTAAATAATTGACTAATTGTCATATCACTGCACTGCAGAGATAAGACATGAGTCCAGTAAGGGTCCTGCCCTGCCCATAGTGTTCCTTGTTTTTGTTTTGTTTTTAAATAAAGTACTAAAAAAAACTTTTTTTTTTGCTTTATACACACAAACTGATATAATAAGAATTTACCAGTTTAACTAATATGTCCTGATCAGTTTCATCTAGATTTTAATTGCATAGCAGAGTAGGTATTTCTGCAGCAGAGCAGTGTTCGGTTGTGTTCACACATGCATTTATCTTGCTGTAGGAAAAAAAAAAGCCCGCCTGAAACAAGTGCTGACGTTACAAAATCGCTTACATGTGACTCAATGCATTTATCTCCGAGTTCTGTCTCATATCCATTGGTGTGGACTAGTTATTTAGATTTGATTTATCATCATCATCATCATCATCATCATCATCAAGAACAATAATATTTTTTTTTCAATATTTAGTCTAGCTGTGGTGATAAAGAGGATTCATGCTTTACTGCACACAGGATGTTACTGCAGCAAAGCATGAAGTTGACTGGTCTAAACCAATCAGGCTACTTTTGACTGTACTCACTGGTCATGATGCTTTTTGCTCTGAGAGCATATTTGATATTGCAGAGCGTATTTGAGTAAACCCGGCTGCATTCTGGCTGTTTTCTCTCGCTACATGTAAAATATGCAGTGGCAGTTAAACAGCAGGGCTCGTGTGAACACAGCCTTGTGTTCTTTGTAGTGTTGGGTAAGAGCAAATGCATCAGGAATTATATTTCTCTTTGTCAGTGACTAAGGATTAACTCTTTTGTCAGGAAATGGGCCACTAGAATATCAACAGTATCAATGAAGGAAATTGATCCTGGCTCAACAGAAGCTGTTCCTCCCTGTTGTCAGCAAGATTACAAGCTTAAGAACATGTGGCAAAAAGAGTGTTTTGCTCTCTTTACTACTAACCTCACTGACCTCAAACACGTATGTCCTAAACCGGAAGTGTTATTTAAAGGTGCATNGTGTGTGTGTGTGTGTTAATGCATTGGAAGTGGTGTGAAAACCTGCTTCTGGTGTCATGAACATTCTGATTTGGCAGAGAATAATTTCTGAAGCACTGGAGCCAGTAGCATATGATTGCGGGTGGAAATGCCATCAGAAATCAGCATGAATTAAAATCATCTGAGACTCTAAGGAGGAATTAATGTCCCATATTTAGATAAAATAGCTTTTTACAAAGTTATTAAAGGTAAAGTCAATTCACTAGACACTTCAGTTACTGTTCACAGCAAACATCTTAGTGGGGGAGGGGCGGGGACGTGTGATCTCAGTGAATTTGTCCATGGCAGGGTTGCTGGCTTGAATATTGCATGCAGACAACAGTCTTTACAACCGTGGTTAATGGAAAAGCAGCCGAACAACACACATGTCGAATCTTGGAAGTGGATGGGCTGCAACAGCAGGAGACCACGTCAGGTTCCACTCCTGGCAGCCAAGAACAGGAATCTGAGGTTTACCAAAACTGGACAGATGAAGATTGGACCTTAAGGTTCAACGTGTTGTTTGTTCCTCAGATGCTTATCTGTACACCATGCTTACCTTAGCCTTCCTGTCAGCTTGAAGCAGTCTGGCTGTTCTCCTCTGACCTCTCTCAACAAGGTGTTTCCACCCACAAAGACTGCCACTTGCTGGACATGTAAACTCTAGTGATGTGTATGAAAATCCCAGGAGAATTAAAAGTTTCTGAAATACTCAAATGTACTAAAAACTGTCAGAGTAACCGAGATCACATTTTTAGAATAACCGAATTTGCATGATTTTATGCATTGCACTTCTGCCGCATGATTGGCTGTTTGGATAATTGGTATTCTTACTTAAGATGGCAGTGACTGTAATTAAAATATAGAATATAAAGAAAATACATTTTATCACATTTTTGCCATTTTTAGTACAAATATGGGTTTAGACTAACCTGTCATCAGTCTGCAGATGGAGAAATTCATTTCAGTCAAAAAAAAATATATATATATATCTATCTCTACTTTAGGGCATTGGCAGCATTTTTGAGGTACTGTTATTGAGCTGGACGAAGATATCAGTAAGGGTAATTAAAGCTTCAGGCCATGGGCCAGGCTAAAATGACCTTGCTGTAGCCTGTTCCTGTGTCATGGCCAGGCCCTGTGGCTGGCCGACTATTTGGCTATCAGAAAGAAGATATGAAACACATTGACAGACATTGCGTGAAGTGTGAGTGGGTGTTTGAGGATGTGTGAGTCTTGGAATGGTTGGCTTTGCATTTTTGAATGTTGGTTCACTTTGTAGATTAGTTAGTGCACACGTTGAGATTAAGGCATGAATGTAATAGTGCCTTAGGATCGTTTCTACTTGGAAACACATGGCCTAGATAATGGGCAAGTCAACAGTTACTTCACAACGTGTGGAACAAGCAGTGGACTTGAGACGTACATATTTCCAGGTGGGTGAATACAGGAAGCTATAAATCAGGTCAAGTCAGTGTGCTTGGAGCCAAAAATTGCGTTACGATTTTGACTGTGCTTGTGGTCTTTGAATCCCAAGCTATGAGTCTCGTGTCCTGTTTTGCTCCAGTATTTCTCTGAAAACCACTGGAGTTTGTTACCCAACTGCAACTGTAACATTAATTTTGAGCTGGTTTCTCCACATGGTTACCCAACATTCCCCCTGCACAGCGTCCAGTGAGTGACGGCCCAGCAGGGGGTGGATGCTGTGTGTAGGAACAATTGGGTGTCCTCCCCCCCCCAAAATACATTCCACATGAGACCACCAAGACCCACACACTGGGAGCTCAGAGCCCCAAGCAGCAACAAAGCCCGTGCCAGCAGAGGATTGACGGGCTGCACCACTGAGTGAAACTTACAGGGGGATTTTGACTGATGGAAGAGGAGCCTAGTCTGAGGATCAGAACAAAACCCAGGAATTACCAATAGGAGCTGACACTGTGTGTGATTCAAGCAAGCTTGAGTGTTGCACTTTTGGGGAATAGGTGGACGTCTCTGGAGCCTTACCCAGGCTGTGATGTGTTTGCTTTTACCCATATACACACATACTCTCTGTATGGATGAGGCATATGCATACTGACCTTTTCGTACCCCTCCACTCAAACAGCTTTGAAGCTTGTGTCTCTGGTGACATTGTTTAACTCGGTTCTTCTCTGAGTGAACCAGGCTGTGCAGTACAGTGCACAGCCACTCCTGATTGACACTTTGTAAAATCTGCCTGCACATTTGTGCCTTTTCCTCACCACAAGGCAGATAGAGGCCGCCACCGAAGCGCCTTGTTAACACTTCCAATTTGCATGTGGAGATCCCTGGGGCCCATTCACTTGGCTCATGCATCCTGCCTTGTCTTCAATTGCATGCTTTGTAGGAAGTGTTGATGCAGGCATTCCTTTTTATCTAGCCTTAACATCTAGAAGCTTTTCTTTCCTTTGTCCTCATTCTGTTGGGCCATTTTATCCGTTCTGGCTTGCTCCAAGGCCTCATCCAAGGTCTGGTCCCTTCTCTTTTATTATCCTTCATTGTTTTTCTTTCTGCTCTCTTCTCTCTTTCAGTTGAATTTAATACCAAAACCCATTGTTTTGTATGTTTGCCTTGACAGACATTGTTGTTACGAGGTCATGTTTAATCATGCTCTTTGGATCCGTTGCAGAGACGAACTGATCAACAGGGAAAATGTGAAGTTTTTGAAAGAAGACATTGTGTTGTCGTGTTTCATCTGTGCATGTAATAGAGAGCACTAGCATGAGTCCACTAGCTCCGAGAATCTCTAATTTGATGTGTTCCATGCCACCCTTCCCTTAGCAGGCACGGCTCCAAATGAAACTCCCTCGTTGGTGTGGCATTGCAGATTAAGCCCCGAGACAGTTGCCGTCTGCCATTAATGATGTTAATGGGAATAGTAGTACTGATGGTGCCAATAATTGTGGTGGTTTTATGGTTCCAGAGACACATTTTGTGGCTGTGGAGACAGAGGAAGGACACGGGCCGTGGGCTTTGGGCAGAATCCCCAGTTTAGTTAACGTTCCAGAACCTCTATAATCCTTCCTAATTATTCCCATAAGCTTCATCGGGACTAGCCTTGATGAGCCTAAGACCAGATCTCCGCTCGCACTGGTAATTCACGCTCACTTCCCCACCACCTATGTGCTTCCCTAATCCCACTTTTACAGACCTTCTGAACATGTCATAAAATCTTTTCAAGAGGATAAAAAGTCACAGTGTTGATTTGATATGTGCTATGGGTCTCACAGACCGCTTTTTCATTTGAATATGCATTACACTTTAGATGGCGTCTCCTAAAACTGAGCAGACAATGGCTGAAATTAACAGAAGTATTTAAACAGGCCAACTCTTTCAAACGTCTTGACACCCCCCCCCCCCCCCAACATCATTACATAATTTTGTCACCAAGCCATGGTTTTCATAACCCAGTCCTCATTGCCTCCAGATGGTCCAGATGTTTTGCTCCCAAAAACACCTGCAACAGGTGCTCAGTGTCCGTCATTGCTTTGTTCAGGTGTGTGATAGCTGTCAACTGCCTGGCAGGCTTGTGACATTGTGTGTCTGAGCCCAGCCCACGATGGGAGCTATGCACAGTAGTTTGACTGGCGTCCCATCTGGGGCGAATTCTCCTGCTTTACACCCAGTTTTATCAGGATTGGCACCGGGTTTACTGCGACACTCATCAGGATAAAGCGGCTACTGAAGATGAATGGATGACAATACTTTTTTCATGATAAGACTACAGTGTGAATGTGTACAATATTAGACAATATAAAATAAAAGAAGGTTCTGTATTATATTGCTAAATAGTTAGCTACTCACTTTTTGTTATAGTAACTTAGGTGGTTATTACTGTGTGACCTACTTTTTGTTCTGCTAAAAGAAATTCTGTGATATTTCATGCTAGATTTGTTACAGAATCTGATCAGATTCATTCTCTCTCTTTTTTTTTCCCTCCCTTGATATTCAAGCCAACATTTTTTGGCTAATATCAGCCCAACACTGACACTGGATAATCACATCAGTGCCATGTCTAAATGCATGAAAAGGTGTTTTTTAGTTTTATTTATTGGCAGTTGTTTACTACAATCCTCTTTGGATACGTGCTGTGTGTGGCGTTGCTGTTCCTATGGTTACTACACGAGAGATGCAGGTGATTTTTTTTTTCACAGCAGGAATTATCAGGCAGAATGGAGAGAGGTTTTCTATTTGCTGTGTCTAAAGCCCTTAAATCTGCAGACACGTTTTCTGGCATCCAGGTTCATAGCCTTCGCGGTAGACGGAATCGATCAGTGATTCCTCATACCATCGTCAGCCTGGATACCGGACTGGATTGGGGAAAGGTTTAAGGCTTGATATGGTTTTTGAAGGAATTTGTGGAAACAAAGTGATAGATTTCTCTGAGTAAATGGAGGTGGCCATGTTTGATCTGAAAGCTTTTGTGTATGTGACTTCTACTCATAGGTCTCAATGATTTATTGACATGGCTGCCTGTATCACATTGGATATGAGATGAGGGATGTCCATGACTAAAACATAGTACACTGGTGTAAGTTTCCCTTTTTTGCACTTGGCTAATAGTGCTGCTCTTCCCACCAACATCACTGCTATCCAGTTTCCCGGACCCAACAGCTATATCAGAATCATTGTGGCTGTGTTGTCGCATCGAGGACTTGGAAACATGATCATGGGTTTGACCTCATCTTGCCAGTGGGCCCCTTTCGCTCTATTACTTGTAAATGAGCACACAGTTCCACTGCTTGTCCTTCAGGTTCAACATCTGGCAAATTTCATCCCCTCTTACCTCCGCTTTGACAATGTTTATAACGGTTATCTAAGTCTTCTGCAGGTTTGCTCGACTGATGAAGGGAAGATGTAACACATGGGGTTTTAATACTTCTGAAGCCCTGAATGTGACCCCACACAAAAATGTGTAAGAAATAAAATGGCTTTAGGGTACATGGAGAAAGAATATTAGTGCATTTGTACTTTGAAAAAGAAAAAAGGCTTTCTCCAGATATACATTTTTCTCCCTTTTGGTGCCATGAGTTGCTTTTGTGGTGTTCCTGCAACACTAAATCACTTTTTCAGAGAGGGAGGAAAAGTTGTTTCCAAGCTGAGAGTCCTAGCTTGTCTCCTTTCATTCAAGCACCAAAGAGCAGAGTATGGAGACAAGGTCTTTTGGGACAGGGGATGAGCCAGGCTTTGGCGCAGGCTCTTCCTCTGTTGTAACAAAGTGTTGTGTGACGTGATGTCTGGAGAATCACTGCTTTTTCCAACAAATCTTTTACAACTCATTTTTTCCTCTCTTTTCTGTTATTGACCTGGTGATTTCAAGGGAAATAGTATTGTTGATGAATAATGAAATTTGGAAAGAGTACAATTAAATACATGTTTCACTAAATTTAATGTACGCTTTGCAGTCGATTTTACAAAAAGGCAAATGCAAACTTTGTACCGGTTCAGAGCAAAGTGCTGCTTGTTTATCGACAAAGCAAAGATGGTCCCAGTGTATTTGGACCAAAGGTGGATTGAGTCTGTTTTTGTAGGTTTTAGTGACTAGCGTGATCATGTTTGTTGATCCCTGAAACATCAAATATTAAGCCAAGGCACTGCAGTACTGTAGATTTTCCCTTTCTCTGCCCCAAGAGTTCCACCAAATTTACCCACTTCAGATATTCTAAGAGTGTACTTTTGTGTGCATGCGCATGCCCATATGCGCGCGCACACACACTTGTTTGCTTGTATGCAAACAGCTGTGTGCTTTTGCTCTCAGTGGGGATAGCGAATTCATTCTCAACACCATTGATCACAACTGGTGTCATCAGCTCATTCAGCCCTCTTTTTATGTCCATGTTTTTCCTCGGGTTCATGTCTCCCTCCCCTTTAACTGTCTTCTTCATCTTGATGCATTCCAAGCTAGCAATGTCTCCGCTTACCTGCCAGAGCATGGTAATTAGCCTCTTAGCCTTCTCACTCACTTATTCACTCACTCTTGTTGGTTGTGTGGTTTGAGAGTGGAATTGCTTCCCCCTGAATGCCGCTCCGTTCACTTGCCCTCGGCACCTTTCCCTAGGCCGCATGGCTCTGCTCGGTTAGACTGCCTCACTGCGCTGTATCGCTGGCTGAAGGTCATCAGTCACACACAGCTCTGCTGGTTAACTTGTGACCTGATTGTTCTTCCCTTGTTGGAATGAGGCCTTACATTCCAATGTTCCTGCGTATCCCAAATCCCTAATGCATAACAGAAAGTCCCTGCTCTCGCCAGCTAGATGCTCGTTTTGGTCAGCTGTTCGAAAGCAAATTCATAGAGTTTCTATGACAATTCTGGAACAAGTTAAACATTTCACAATGAGCTGACCTGGGAAGTGGTGTAGGCAGGGAGCTTTTGTGTACAGAGACAAAGCCAGAGACGGCACACTGGGGAGGGAGATGGAGCCAGACAGAGAATGAGAGGCCAGATCCATGTTGTAGAATCTTCCTGGGGCTTCTTGGTGAATGTTCATGGATGACAACCTTTTGGAATGTTCACCAGTGGGGAGTTTTAATTTTTCAGACTCTCTGCCTGGTTTCGTAATCAGAGGCGAGCTAGAGGCAGAAGACCGCTTTGTGCGTTGCTGTGCACGCAAACAATTCACTTTAACACCTTTCGTGTAAGGAGCTATTAATGAGAATCTCCTACAATTCCATCTATTTCACCACAAGTCTGCTTTGTGTTGTCTCATAGCCATGCGCTCTGATTGGTAAATTCTGGACTTGTGCTAAGCGTTAAAGAGAAGATGAGATGAGAGGAGAGCCGTAGCCTTTACCATGCTACAATATCACCCTGGTTAATGATCACACAGCTGTCTAGACTCTTAAGCCTGTGATTTAAACGTGTGCTGCTCTAAGGCTGACTTTTTGAAGAAGAGACAGACAGACGTCGTCTCTGATGCAATCTGCCTCTGCATATTCAGTTCTTTTTTTGTCAAGCAAGTGCCATCTGAAAAAAATCTGGTTGCTTGGTGTTTTGACAGCTGTGTCTGGCAAGAGATTTTTAATTCATGATTTATTTAAGGAAACATTTTACACACATGCTTTCCAAAGACGTGTGGCTGGAAGCCCTACTGTAAAACATTTTGTTGCAAATTATAGTGGCTGCAAGTGTAATGCCTGATTCCTCAACCATTTCTAGGTGAATGTTAATGTTCCTTTATATTAGTCAAGACTTCAGTGGACTCTCAACATAAACATTCCTTGGAGGCCATATTTTACTTACTTTAATGCTAGTACAGGCAGATGTGTACACCCCTGTCTGTTCGACACTCTGTGGTAGTACATTTCAGATCCTCTTCCTCTTGTAATCTTTGTCATGAGAATGTTTTATATTAAATAATAAAGGATGTAATGAGAAAAGTTTGGATCTGAATCATGATCATATGACATTATTTTATTTATTTTATTTTATTTTTTAAAAAAGCCCTTTCTGACCTTCCTTCCTGTCCATTTTGTTAGTGCAGTGGGAATTGTCCTTGCCTTTCTGAAAGTTCCTGACCACTGCGAATGTCAGCTGTATTGTTTGGCTTTGGATATCCGCCTTGTTAACTTGCTTCCTCACTTAACGCAACACCTGCCCCATGGGGTACAACTGCGCACCCGTACAAATGCTCAGCCATGCATTGGGATTGGATCTGGTGCCTCTCTAAGGACAGGCAGATGGAGAAAATGTATACCAGTGAAGAGGATTCTGGGTATCTGCAATATGCTATATGGACCTTAGTGGAGAAGTGACAAATGGGGTGTATGTAATGTTGTGCTGGAAATAGAGGGAGGATTTAGGAAAGAGAATACCTTTGGTAATAATGCTGCTCTTATAGAATAAGTGTTCTCAGCTCATTTTTTTTCATGGTGTCAGACTTTAGGAATGTGGCCAGTCCTATTGCAGTTGCTCTTAAGGATTGTAAATCCTTTTTTATCCAGAACAGTTTGTACTTTATTCGAATTCTTGTGCGCATGAGCTTGTCCTGAAGATGCCCGTTTCTAATCAACTTATCTGTTGAAGTAGTACAAACATATTCCTGTGGTGGAAATGAATGAAAAGGCCTTGCTTGTTTTTAGACCAGGCCTTTGTTAGTCTGGTTGAACTTTTATTGCAAGCCATGTGAGTCATTACTGTTTTGGCGAAAGTGTTCTAAACATGTATTTCTAGTATGTTAGAGATATTGGATGGAAATAGGGGAGAAATAACAATGCCCATGCTGATCAGCTCCATATGAGCTCTTGGGCTCTAATACTGGTTTCAGGTTACAGTCATCCCTTTTCAATACACTTCCACTGAGGTGGAAACTTCGCATTGAAAATGGTGTATATGTGATATAGGGCTTTAACAAAACCACTGGTTTGCTGGGAAATCAAGCAATTTGCCTCATCAGGCTTTTAGAGGGAGGGCACTAGCTTGTTTAAAACACTAAGAAGGACTTTATCTGCAGATCAGGAGCATAATAAATATAGCAATAATGGATATCTATGTGTGTATAATGTGTGCTTTAACAAGCTTAATGTTATTCCATGTTGTCATACGAAAAAGGATTTGTACACTATATGGCCAAACGTTTGTGTCAACAGTTTGGGAACAACGCACATATGGGTGTGTGTACATCACACCCATATGTGCGTTGTTCACAAACTGTTGACAAAAACTTGGAAGCACACAATTGTATAGAATGTCTTCATATGCTGTAACATTACAATTTCCCTTCACTGGAGCTAAGAGGCCCAAACCTGTTCCAGCATGAAATTGCCCCGTGCACAAAGTAAAGACATGAAGACAAGGTTTGCAAAGGCTGAAGTAGGAAAACTGAAGTGGCCCACACAGAGCCTTACTTCGACCCCACTGAACACTTTTGGGATCATTTGGAATGCTGATTGTGCACCAGGCTTTTTTGGTGCCTGACCAAAATATAGCAGAAAGCTTTCCCTGAAGAGTGGCTGCTGTTATAAGAGCGAAGGGGGGGACTAAATCTGGAATGTGGTGTTCAGAACACGCTTATGGGTATGATTGTCAGGTGTCCACAAACTTTTGGCCATACAGTGTATAATGATTACCAGAGTTTACGGATCATCTTTGCATGTGGCTACGTGAAGCAAATTTGAGAGGATGACGGTCTGTGAGACGCATACTGCTGTGCTTTGGCTGTATGCAAGTGACACACTCAAAATGGCCTCAGGCCACACAGCATGGAGGGAAGAGATGCACGACAGATAAAAATATTGCTCCAGCAGCTGAGAGAGAGAGAGAGAGAGACAGAGAGAGAGAGAGAGAGAGACAGGAGTGCTGAAGGCAAACAGCGGTGTCTTGTCCTGACACGAAAGCCAGATTTGGGAAGCTAGAGCAGCATAATATCCATGATTTACAAATCAAATATACAGCCTTTATCTCCCCCTTATTATTCCTGCTCTGTTTCACTCTTCTGCTTATCCCTTTAATCTTGATTCTTCAGTCTCTACCTACGGTAATAGGAACATATGTGTAGTTTCTCTGCTTGCAGGAGGGTATGTTTATCATTATTGTTCAGGGTGAGAAAGATGTACCCTGACAAATGGGAGTTTCCCTCCCTCAGTAGTAATTGCAGCTTATGTTAAGTGAAAATGAGAAGTAAGATATGAAGTGGCAGGTGTAGATTTGCTCTTGAGTCTGTTTTGTAGGTCTTGGGAGTGCTCTCACAGAGTATGGGTTGGGATCTAACAAAAAAAAAAAAATTTTTTTGGAGTATTTAAGTTGTCAATTTTGAAAAAACTGGTTTTACACTTAAAAAAAATTAAGTGTGACTCCAGTAGCCCATGTGTTGGTATATGGGATCTGCTTCATAAGTTTAGCTCATCCATCTAGAACCAGTTCCAACCAAGCAGGAGCCTTACCTGATTCCACCTGTTTCAGTTGGTCTTGGCCTTCAGTCGACTATCAGTTGTGGCTCTTGCTTGGCTGGAGTATAAACCTGTAGCCTGCCTGGCCCACTGCAGACAAGAATGGACAGTTAGACACCAAGAATTAGTTAGACACCAAAGGGAGCCCATTAGTCTGTCTTTCTGCTAACAGTACATTGATGTGGCAGCCATCGTGATTTATAGGGCTGGCAGCCTGAAATAATCCCCTTGAGAATTTATGACTTCTGACTCAGAAGGCCCAGGGCTGGTGGAAGAATGTGTGTGTTGGTGTGTGCATGCGGGTGGTGGGTCTGCTGGCCAATGCCTGGCAGGGTCAGAGTGCATGGCCTCTCTCAGAGGAGTGGCTGTTAACCTTTGACCCTAATGGTTAAGCTTGGACGCTGGTTTCGTGGAGCGACGGCCATTGAAGTCTGTCTGGGTTCTGGAGAAAGGCTGGGGGCGCAAAAAAAGGTGGGGTTAAGGTTGTAAGGGCATGAGAGCTAATTTAGGTTTCACTCACATTCCTCTTTCTACCAAAATGGACTGTTGCTGAAAAACGCAGGATGTAAACAGGAAGTGACTTCTTCGTTAATGGAGAACTGACACAGCTCATTTATTGTGAGGTCACTCACCACTAAGTGCAAGTGGTGGAACTAGAGGAACATTACATTCATACTTTTATTATGAATAACAACTTTAAAGAGCTTTAAAGAGCACAGGCTCAAAGAATGTCACATAATGAAACTCGTTTTGAAGGCTATTTCAACAGACAGAACAGTGTAGAAAAATCATTTGGTAATTTGCCAGGGTTCTGTGGAACATGCAGGGTTTATTACTGGTTGTCTTTGGCAAACTTTTGGCTAAAAAGTGTAATTAGTAGTGGAAGATCTAATGCGGAAGGTTGAGTAGGAAAGAACATGACTGGAATGTAGGTAGTCGATCAGTGAAGACGGGCAACAGTTTTAATACAGTACTGAGTAGAGCGCTTCTGTTTTTCAGTACCAAGTTCTCCGTTCTCGCTGCTTGCCTTGATTTTTTTTAACCGTGGCTTGCTTTTGGCTGTTCACTGCTCTTGAGCACAAACACACACAGCGTAAGAGGGTATCACCTATGTGGAGCTGTACATTTCAAATGGTCTTGATAGACAGTATGCAATACTTTAGTGTTTTTCAGGTTCTGCATAGTTTTAATGGATTGAAAAAAAGTGTTGGAGGAAGGGTTGCAGACAGAGAAAATTCACTCAGCCTGTGTTTCTCCAACTGATAACAACTTGTCCTCTGTTCCAGATTTACTCAGCACAACTGATAGTGGAGTATTAGGCAAGCGAGCCAGAGCCCTCTGACCACTGAGCCCTCTTCAGGTAGTCATGGGCTACAGAACAGTGTGTGGTGCTGTAGAGAGGAGGAAGAGTAGAGTGATTCATTAACTGATTCATTCTAAAGCAATTTAGAAACATTTTAGAAGGATTCAATGTTTGTACCATGTATTATATTGCAATCTTTATAATGATGATATATGTCTGGAAGGTTTGAATTTTACCCAAAGTACATTGTTATACCCATTTTAAAAGTAGGCAAAATCCCAGAGGTGTGTGTTTTTTTTGTTTTTTTTTTTTTTTAGTTTCATGGACAGCTTGAAGGTACAGCAGTTTACTAGACCCACGATTCTGTTCCACAGGTTTTCTGCCCAGTCCTCACACTTTGCCCCATACAAAGGGCTAAGTGTTAGGGAGAAATATGATGGTGGAAGGGATTTAATGGTGTGTGTGTGTGTGTGTGTGTGTGTGTGTGTGTGTGTGTGTGTGTGTGTGTGTGTGTGTGTGGAGGGAATGGGGAGGTAACATGTTTTTGAGCCTGGACAGGATAGCGTGCAACTCATTTGGTGTCATGAGTTTGTCTACTGAAGGGTTTTTTTTTCCCCTCCTGTATAATATTTAATCAGCTAGAACACTTCCAGACTTAGAATTTCCCTTTCTTATATGCATAATTAGTAGTTTACCAATAGCTGGCTCAAATCCCGCAGTTAGATTCATTTCAAAACAGATGTGTTTGGAAATGAGTATGGTTCCGCAAAACCTTTGGGTGTCCACTTTTCTTTTATTCTGGGGTTAAGTTCTGTTTCTGGCAAGCCCTACATCAGTACTGATTCAACAGTATTTACGGACCGTGTCCTCACTAAGCCACTGGGCTTAAAACTCTGTTTGTGACAGGGCTATAGTCATTGTGAGCTGTGGAACTGTGGCTGTGAGCATCATGAAAATTCCTGGGTATTTGCAGTGATCATCGATCATCACTTACTTTACATTAACGTTTATTCTTTTTTTGTTTTTGTTTTGTTTTGTTTTTTAGTGCCGCATCGCAAATTCTGACAGACTAGACATGATCCCAGAGTTCTGTGGGAAGAACTAAAAGCGAAAAACATGAACATGTTTGCTCAGAAAAATAATTTCTAATCCTAAATTGAAATCAAATTAAAACTGTGGCCGTTTTATATCCTATGTCCCTCAGGCACAACCATTTATGCCTGTTTTTCTGCGCGCTTTAAGACCTGGGTCACTCGAGCAGAGTTGTAAATATTGTAAAACGGCCTGTTTGGCTCTCAGCAGCAGCCGTTGCTGTGAATGAGTGGACGTGTCTGTATGTAGAGTGCAGACTGGAGTAGCTACAGTTCCAGCAGGCTGGCAGGGAAAACCAAACAGCCTGTCCACTGAAAGGCCCCTTGTGTTGTGCCTAAATTCCAGCAACTGCGCTAAAAAGTTAGAAAAACAAAACATTATTGCAGCTGTGACGACGCATTGACTCCCACTCCCCCCCGTACTATCGTAACAAGTCAGCTTGTTTTGCTCACTCTTCAAGCCCACTTTGCCTCACGGAGGCTGTGGATCAGCAGAAATATTGGACTCCAAGCCGTGAATGTTTATGCCATCTTTGAAAACACTTCTCCACTGAGCAGCAGCAGCAGTCACCGTGGCTTGGCAGCAAATCCGAACACAGGGCTATCAGTGTCCTTGCCGAATGAGTGTGTCGCTTTCACATCACATAAATCTACCTGGTACTGGTTTGGCTGGGTGGTGATTCGAAAGGCAAAAAAAAAACTACCCAACTATTTAAAAATGAACATAGCAAGTCACATGTTCGACAGCTCTCCCACAGTATTCACAATATTAACTCACTTCCAGGCAAAAGTCTGCTTGAAATATGAGCATGCACAGAAAAAGGAATGTAGACCCAACGCTTTCTCAACTTCCACTGTTTCGCTGTGGTTGGTACGGTGATGTGAATGACTTCTCGAATGACACATCAGTGGACTAGGGTCTGGCTAAACCGGTCTTATTTCATAATGCCTCTTTCAAGGGTTGACAAGTCAGTAGCTAGGATGCCTGGGACAAGAAGATTACATGTGCAGGCTATTAGTTTTTATTTTATTATTATTATTATTATTATTCATTGCTGTTTGGGCTCAGTAGACTCAGTAGGCTAGTGGACACCAGGGTATTTTTTTTTTAAATTTATTTTGTTCTTTTGTTCAACAGCCAGATAAAGGGGGGGGAAAACCCTTCTCGCTGCTGACTTTGACTAAGCAAAAGTTATTATTTGACGTGTATATTTAGACTAAACGTGCTTCAGAGTTGTATGACTCATTTCATGCTGTAACGGTAGCAAGTACTACTCATTCTGAGTCCCACTGCCTGCTGTACCACACATATCTACTTCTTCTTCTTCTTCTTTCGGCTTTTCCCTTCAGGGCTCGCCACAGCGAATCATCACTCTCCACCTATCACTATCTTCTGCATCCTCAACACTTGCACCCACTAGCTTCATCTC
>CM074951.1:14565384-14595357 GCA_037577455.1 Pangasius macronema
AGAAGAAGAAGAAGAAGATTGCCATGGGTAAAAGTACCACTAATTGAGTGGTACCACTGTACCACTAATACAGCTCCGGTTGCATGACAGGCCTTTGCTTTTCAAAAGGGACTGAAAGGAGTCTTACATTATTTATAAGCAGTATACACCAAATCCATGCTTCGTCCTAAGGGTGAAGCTGATATGTTTAACACTAGAGTCAGTCGTTTTTCAGAGGCATGCTGACATGTAAAACCTATTTACATTAGGGCATTTACCTTTATTTTCATATTCTAACGTCACAGGTGGAAGTTTTAAATGGCTCCTAGTTGTCAGCAACACATTGTTGTTAACTTTGTCCTGTTGCTCACATATCGCACGGACTTTGGTATCTACATGGTATTACTGTTGTTTCCTTTCTTCCTCAGATAGGACACTGCTGTGTTAGAAACACTGAGCATGAAAAGATTTTTTTCATCATTCCAAATGAAGTCTGTTAATTCTGAACAAACTGTTTACATGCCACTCTTTCAAACAAATCTTGTTCTGTCAGTGTAACAAGTAATTAATGTTAATTACAAACATTAGCCCAGTTGCTTTTGGTTTTAACCCATGTTCAGTGATGTCCAGCAATGACTTTGCATTTGAGGTTTCTCAGTAACATGAGACATCAGGTTTGTTTTCCTTACGCAAATTGACTTATGTATTTCCTGCCGAATTTTCATAAATGTTAAGTCATTAATTTGTGATGGTGTCACGACCTTCATGAGTCATTACACCGGAAAAGCAGTTAATCGCTTGCCAGTATTAAACTCTCCAATAAAATGTGTTCATAATTACATACGTTCACCAACAGTCTCCGAGATTTCACGCTCACGTTTGCTGTTTTGCAGTGTAGCGATTTACAGCAACTTTTGCATGCTGCTTTTGTTGTTTTGCCTGTTCCCCGTCTTCATCAGCATCATAAAAATTAGCAATTTTTCCCCCACATCCATGCACTCAGGGCTAGCCCTTGGATCTGTAAGGCCCTATGCAATATTCTGAAAATGGGCCCTCCAGCATACGAGCATACTCCCACAAAGCAGAGTTGTTGCTGCAGCTGGGAGCTGACTAAGAAATTTGGCTGGAACAGTCCAGCCAAAGCACACAAGTCCATACTCTGTCTGCACATCATGCCAGGTTTCCATCAACTCCATCAAATAGCACAAATAACAAATATATCATTTAAAATCCAGCCAGATTAAGCCGTAATCTTTACAATAAAAAAAATATAAAGTTAAAAACCATGTGCTCTTTAAATTTACTAAGACTAATTACCAAAAACATCCAGCAAATGCAACACGCAGAGCCTTTTACGATGTTTGGGCTCTAAGAAATTGCTTATTATGGCGTGTTTAACAAGCTGTGCACTAGCCGATCAAGCCACTTTCCCCATTTAACAAACTGAGTTAAGCCTGGTTTATACTTCTGCAATTATGTGTATTTGTGTCACAACACACAGAAGTGGTTTATGAAACTGACAAAAAAAAAAAAAAGATTAAAAAAAATCTGTTTGTCACATGTCACGCTGTTTGTTTCTCAGGCTGCTGTCTTCAGTAAAGAAAAAAAAATATCTCCAACGATAAAGCTCCATACACAGCTAGAAATGAACAGCATGGGCATATAGATTGTTTGTTTTGTTTTTTCCCTCCTGCGTTTCATGTTTGCTTTACACAGCGGTATGTTCACATTAATGTACAATGGATTTATTTACAGAAAACTACAATCATGATGTTGTGGCGTGTGTGAGGCTTTATACAGGCTGTAACAGTCTTTATACTGGCCAATCTAAGTCAGGCTGAGTGGGTTTTATTGTCATTCCTCTATAAAGCTTGTATACATTGGAATGAAACATCGTTTCTCCAGGACCTTGGTGCATCACATAACAGTACCCAAGACTACATAAAGTGCAAATACATAACAGTGTGCAGGATCGCACATTTGTTTTCTTCTGACAGACCCCCAGTAAAGAGTGTAGGTGTTGTGAACCATGGCAACGCAGTCCATCAGTCTTAAAGCATCCATCATTCCATGATTGCGTGTCGATTTAAACAGTAGTTAAATTGAAGAGCTTCGATGCTTCAGCTGCTTGATACTGCTGCAGCATTGAAAGAATCAAATGTTATAGAATCCAACATTTTGCCATGTTATAGTATTGGAAAAGGTATCAAATCATCTCTTGTAACTCTAGCATGAACTATATTTGGATTCAAAGCTTTATATAGTGATTATTTTTCTGTGTACTGGATTACCGAACAGATTATCCAACCAATTCCTTCAGGCATCATCTGGTTCCCTGATGTTACATGGGGATGATGAGATATTGCCAAAAAAAAAAAGTCTACCCCTATCTTAAGGTCATGTTAGTATGTTGGCATTTTATTTTATTGGATTCTGATTGGAGAGCTTTTATGAACAGTAGTGCATGAGCAATAGTGTGGTTATACTGAGTATCAGCATGGCTGTGACTTGGCCACGGATAAAGCCGATATTCAGTATCTCAGCACGATTGCGAATGTGATATTGCTTTTATACAGCAGTTTTCTAAATAAGAAATTAATATAGAGCTACTGACATTTCCGACACAATATGGCCAAATCATTTTGGGTTTTTTTCTTTGACAATGGAAATAGATCCCAAAAGAAGCCACACTCACTGATAGCCCATCTAGCTGGCTAGCTAGCTCACAATTATTTGTACATTCCCGTTAAAGGTGCATCCAGTGAAATTGGCTCCCTTCTTCATTTTCATTTTCATCTGACGAGCTTTCATATTTTAAGTCTGAAATTATATTGATGAAAAATGTACCGTTTACCATGTCCGCTGATGATGTCGCATTAACTCTACTGTACTAACGGTTCCAGTGGGACTGTTGCTAGGATAGGAATTTTACATTGCAAACACAGACAAGCGGAGTGATACAAACAGTGAAACGTCCCAGCAAGGTTATACTAAATATAAGCACCCTTGGAACACCTCTCATCCAATCAAATTAGTGGACTGGAACTGATGTATAAATGACTATGTTGCATTCAACATTGAATTNAAATAAGTCATTTTCTTTTAGGAAACGTGGAATTTCAGAGGAATCATAACCGAAATCTTGTCATGTGGCATTTGCATACATCACTTTGCTACAATCAGGTCCAGAAAGTGATGCTGTCATATTGTCCATAAAGATTAGCTTTACATTTGCTGTACTGTTGCCAGTTGGGTTATTTATAGTGGTTACTTCACTTAACTCTTACAGATAGTTCAATATTAATATTAAGCTAATGGCACATCCATACTATAGATGGCGAATACACCTGTAAGGAGACAATAAATCAATAAAATGTATTACAGTAAAACCCTATACACCCAGAAAACATAAAACAAAGACTCAAAGTCAACATTTTGTCAGGGAGTGTACAAGATAGCATGTTACCAAGAAGTGTTTTTTGTGTGTGTTTTCATCATCATAAATTGAAATTAAAGCCACTTTAGTTCTGTTTTTTTTGAAGAATTTTGTTCATTTTGTAATAAGTAAATGGTAAATGCCTCATAAATAAATACTTTTGTGGCATAGCCTACAAGAATTTTTCACTTTGTAAGGAATTTATTTAAGCTGCGTTTGCTAAATTATTTCTAGCCTACACCAATCACTGTCGTAATTCAGAGTATTTTTAGCCCTTTGAATTTGTAGGATAAGTAAATGTAAATAAAGTGTAAATCTTACTTCAGTTAATATTAGCTGATTTTACAAGTTGTTTAAAATCACGTGTCTCTAGTTTTTTATCCTTCCCCATGTGATATGAGTGGTATCATTGTCTGTCAAGGAACAGCATTGATTATATGTTGGTCATTGCCAAAATCTGATTACATCGTCCTCTTTCCCAGCCCTGTTATGATGTACAACAATATTATGTGGGATCACTGGTCAATTAAATCAGGTTAAGTGAATTATTTGTGCATATGTGCATTTGTAATAAATGTACTCATTGTTCTCTGCATATGATGCATTAAAATTCTCAAGACAGCATCCTGACCTGCTGCATCACTCTTAATTCACCTTCATTATGAGCTTGAGAATGTGATGGATGATGTGATCTGCACAGTTGTGAGTCAGCTGTGTGAACAGCAGTGGACTTGGCACATATTAGCTAGGGGACTCATTACTTAGTGTGATGGTGCTGGAGGTGCTGTACTGACTAAAAATTTCTCAGTTAGGCATTCTAGGATCCAGTTACAGATGTTGGGTTTCAGGCCCAGCAAGCTCAGTTTGTATAGATTTCTGTGGCACAGTTGAGAGTATCTAAAGTCAATAAACTCAATTCTCACATAAGTGTCTTTTTTTTAATGCAGGCAGGTCAGGGCCAAGGGAATGGCAAAGAATATAGAGTCATCAGTTGAATGGTTAGGGTTATAGGGAAACTGGAGGGGACTGTATAGTGGGAAATCTGCTCCTTAAGTGGCTCGTGACTCTCCTCTCAAAGCACTTTATGGTAACTTGTGCAAGTGGTGTGGCGCTGTGCATGTTGAGCAAACATCTCCACCTCAGTTTGTTCAGATGCAATTTTCCAAACCTAAATCGTGCTTCGTATGCTTTTTGTATAGAAGGGGCTTTTTCCTTGCCACCCTTCCATGACAGCCATGTTTGTTGTTCAGTCTTTTTCTGATTGTGCTGTCATGAATGTAAATATTTAATGTGCTTACAGAGGCCTGTAGGTCACATGATGTATCTCTATGCATTAAACAGTCTGGTCTTGAACTGAATTTACTGGGGCACCCACTCCCAAGAAGATTGGCAACTGTCCTGAAGGTTCTCCATTTTGTAAACAGTCCTTCTTGCTGTGGAATAGTGAATTGCAATTTGTTTGGAGATGGCCTTATAACCCTTCCCAGATTGATGAGCAGCAACAGTTGCTTCACTGAGGTCATGGCTGATGTCCTTTCTTCTTGGCAAGATATAGACACACACCTGAGTGCCCCAGAACACTAAACTGCTAAAGGTTCTGCTTTTATTAGGTAGTCACACTTCCTGATGATTAACTAATCTTGTACATTTCATTAGTAATGTACCTGGCTGCTAATTTCACTCTTCATGATTGTGGAAGTAGGAAGGGTGTACTCATTTTTATTTTTTTTACCCATCTGGTTTCTCAATGTTGGTTTACATTTTTGGAGAAAATGACTACATATTGAAATCTGTTGTGTTTTTTGGTGTCATCTGAGGTTATATGTTTGTTTATCGATGTTGGTGAGGACCACACAATTGTTAGATAGCCCCTGATGAATAAAAACGTAGAATTGAAGGTGTACTTTTTTTTTTTTTTACCCATGACTGTACATTGATGAACTTTATTTTACATTAATGAACTGTTATATTCTCTGTTTACCTTGACAGAAAGTGAGGATACATGAGATACACCCTCAGTTAATAGTGGACAGTTCAATATACCTGCACAAAACATCGCATATTCATATGTCAATTGCCTCCTCTGTTTTATCTGGGAAGGAAAACACTGCTCTTTTGGAGCATTTTTGAGTTATGACTCTTACTAATGCATTTCAGTGTTAAATTGCAGAGCTCCTAAACAAAATGCTCCTAAACAATTATATAATAATGTAATTGTGGTAAGAGTCACTGGATATCATGGCAGTGTAATATAATGTACACACAATTAAATCATTATATTGCAACCTTGCAGCCACCTTCTTGAAGTTATTCCTGTACTCCTTAGGTCAACCCAAGATTTAATCTACATTTGATGAGTTTTAGAATTGACAGCAATGTACATATTAGAAATCTATACTATATTATTATTAATTTATTTTTCTCTTTCTCCCCAGGAACTATTACTACATCACGATCCTGCGGGATCCGGTGTCACGCTATCTGAGCGAGTGGCGTCACGTGCAGCGTGGTGCCACATGGAAAGCCTCACTGCATGTGTGTGATGGCCGGGCGCCTACTCTGGCAGAGCTTCCCAGCTGCTATACGGGTGATGACTGGTCAGGTTGCTCACTCACCGAGTTCATGGCGTGCCCCTACAACTTGGCTAACAATCGGCAGACTCGCATGCTGGCCGACCTGAGCCTCGTGGGCTGCTACAATGCATCAGTCATGAGTGATCAGCAGCGCGGCGCCGTGTTACTGGAAAGTGCCAAGCGCAACCTCAGACGCATGGCTTTTTTTGGCCTGACTGAGTACCAACGCAAGACACAGTACTTGTTTGAGCGTACCTTCCGCCTGGCCTTCATTGCACCCTTCACACAGCTCAACGGCACACGTGCCGCCAGCGTTGATGTGGCGTCCGAGACACAGCAGCGCATCCGTGAACTCAACGCCTGGGACGTGGAGCTGTACGAGTATGCACGTGACCTCTTCCTGCAGCGCTTCCAGTATGCACGGCAGAAGGAGCGACGCCAGGCTCGCCAACGACGCCAACAGGAGAGGCGTAGGCTGCGTGCCAAGGTGCCACACTGGACAGGGGGGAAGGGTACTAGGCCCACTAAAACCCCACCACAAACGAGGCAGTCCCTAGCCACCAGGCTTGCTGAGCCAAAACAGGATGAGAAAATGTTAGAAGAAGATGCAGGAGTGGAATCAGAAGACCCATGGTGGGAGGACGATGACGAGAATGAAACCATAGAGGACTATTTAGACAATGTGGAGCAATGGTGATGACCCTATGGGCATTGAAGAAAAAAATGGGTGGAATTGCTGACTTTCCTATATTCTCCACTAGGTTGCCAAGCAATGCATTTTCTACTCATTCAAACCCCAAAACACAAATTTTATGTTCTTGAATTAGCACATGGAAACAGTGCATTTGTTTGTGTCAGAATGATGCAGCTAGGAACTGAGTGAATTTTGCTGGTGTCTGCCTTCTTTTTTTTTTTTTTTTTTCCCTTTTCCTTCCCCTCAAAATCCATGCGCACTGCAATCCTCCCTATGTACCAGTGTACCTTAGGGTCTGTAACTGAATTTACATTGTTAAAAATGCTATTGAATCAAAGAGGTGTGTTTCTTTATGGTTACTTTTTTTATTATTATTATTTGAACTTTCACTACGACATTTGATTGTAGGTGGTGGTGTGATATTTTCTAGCATTCTTACTGTACTGATTATGTAGCCTCTGGCTTCAATATAAAATCTTGTAGCAAATCACATTATTTGTAATTCCTAACATAAGCTATATTACAAATTGTATGAACAGATAAATGTGTGAATATGCTGGTAATCAAATGCAATTTGTTGCTACTCTAATAAATTTTGATATTAATTGTAGCTGTGGTGTGTGGACACTGAAATTTGGGTATTATATTTTTGGTGTGTGAATGACTTAAGTGAGTATTTAAATAGCCTTGTCTAACTTCTCTAGACAGTGTCTGAAAAACAAATAGGTGTGAACTAAAAGCTTGTGCTAACATTATTCATGGTGAACAGGAGTGCTGTAAAGGTAGGTACAGTGGGGAATATGCTTAAGGGTTCTGAGTAGACAGAGGGCCAAAGTGGACCCAAGGGAACCACTCCTCACACCTCCAGGGTTAGGGTCTTGATTCCCACCTCCACCCTGTGTGCATGGAGCTTGCATGCTCTGTTGTGCCTCAGGGGTTTCCTCTGGGTACTCCAGTTTCCTCCCCACTCCAAAGACACGTTGTAGCCTGATTGGCATCTCTAAATTGTCTGGAGAGGGAGAGGGAGAGAGAATGCCTTGATGGATCGGCACCCTGTCCAGACTGTCCCTCACCGTGTGCCCCAAGTCCCCTGGGATAGGCTCCATGCTCCCCATGACCCTGTGTAGGATAAGCAGTATAGAGATGGATGGATGGTCCCTAAAGGCATACTGCTGTGCTACATGTTGCTTGTTTACATGTGGCTTCAGAAATTTTACTTAAAAAAAAAAATTAGTGTCCCAATATAACAGCATATGTAGAATTCAGCCTCACAGAATCAGGTCACTCAGCTTCGGTTGACAGAGCCTTAATCAGTATTTGAGACACAGCCCATCACCCGGCTGTATTTACCTGCACTTCCCTTTCTCAACAACAGATGGCGCCAAAGTGTCAGTTAAGAAGCCGTTTATGAGCGATTTATGAAATAAATACACAATATACGCGTTTGTTGTATGAAAGCTGCTTTGGCTTTTTATGTGTGTTTGAGTTTGTGTAATTATACACTGGATAAATTATTAAACTTTAGCCTCTTTATGTTTAAAAAAAAAAAGCCGCTGTACATTGAGACATAGGCGTTACTTTGGTTAAAGAAGTGTATAATTGAAGTCCCAATATATGTTAAATATGATATGTTAAAACATGAGAGGGGCGGCTTTTTCTACAGCTTTACCGACTCCACCCTTGCAACAGGCTTTTTTTTGCCGTTCAAGTAGGAATGGGATTCCCCTAAAATGGAGGAAGTGAAGTGCACGCTGTAGTGCACTACTCCATGCACACTCTGCTCTCCTCCTCCCTCGTTAGCGCCTCTCCACTCCTCTCCTCTCCTCTCCTGCTGCCTACCAGCCGCTAGCAAGTTCGCCTCACGCTTCCTCCTTCGCTTTCGTCCTTTCCCTCACAATCCATACCGCGCTGCTGCTGCTGCCGCTGCCGCTGCAAGCCGCACGGAGCCGCTGAGCTAACCCACAGCCCAGAGGAGAAGTAAACTTGGAAGGGGAGAGCTGAAGAAAAAGCGCCGCGCACAAACCAATCAGTGGGACGCTTCTGGTGAAAGAAATGGTTCGCTTATTTGCGTAGGGTTTGCTTTAAAACGAGGGGACGAGCTACAATATCCCGCACTTCCCCCCTACCTTGAGCAAAACAAGAGGTCTGTTACCCAGGTAAGTGCTTATTCACTCTGGCGCAGTTAGCAAACTAGCATTAAAGCGGAATAACACTCTCGAGTGCTGTGGCTGAGCTCGCGCCATGTCCGTGCATGACAGCTCAGTGCGAGTGTAACATATGTCATATCTTTAAGCTGATGTAAAGAATCAGGTTCAAGCTCCTGAACCATTCGACAATGGTAGTGAGCCTCAGGCTAGCCTTGCTTTGCATATGGCCTTGAAGCATGCCTGTTATAACATGTCATTTTCCTAATGGCTTCTTGCATTATGGCATATATATATATATATATATAGTCTTTTATAACAGGATAAATGCTTGAAGTTAGTGTGTTTACTTTTGCAGCTGGTGATCTGCTCAGTACTCACATTGAAGGGTAGTGAGGCAGAAAGGTGAGCAACATGCAGGGAGTTTTTTTTTTTATATCCACTTCAGCTGTTAGTAAAGGAGTATATAGAAATATAAACCCAGAAACGAGTTTTCTGTGAATATAGAAATGCACTGTGTGTGTGTGTGTGTGTGAGAGAGAGAGAGAGACACACACACACACACACACACACACAGAGAGATTTTAAATCAACTTGTTAGTTGCCTAGGCTCAAAATAGCTCAGGATTTATGGAGTCCAGCTCTCCACCATAATGTCTTGTTAGTTTGTGCATGTTTTTTTTCTTCTCATCCACAGCTACTGTAGGCCGTTTCCTGTGCTTCCAGTTGCCATTATTGTAATGGTCCAGGCTGCACAGGCTTAACACGCCCACAGGAAATGCATGTCCTGATTGACCATGCTGACCTTTTGCTCCTGCACATACAGTCTGCAGTTACGATCGCCCTAACATTCTCCCTAGTTTTCTCCCTCCATGTCCCTTTCTCTCACACTAGCACTTCCTGATGGGCCGCAGATTCAGGGCATGTCGCAAACATGTTGTGTGTGTAAAGTGTTGCACAGTAAAAGGTTATGGGGCATGTCATGGGTATGGAGGGAGAGTAGTGGCACTGTGTGTGTGTGTGTGTGTGTGTGTGTGTTTATGTGTGTGTGAGGTCGTTTGTGTTGTCTGATTTCACATTACGCGATGTGGACTGCGGCCCTGTCAAAGCGCCGTGCCGAGATAAGATCAGGAGGGTGGCTCTGTCTTTCTCACTGTCTGATACCGATGTTTAAAGGTGCAATAGTCAATATATCTCATTTCTTGGTAGTACACATAATGTGGAAAATAATGTAGGAAAAAAAAAAGATTACGCTGTAGTCTCAGGACATGTAGCTGGGGAAAAAACAAGTTTGGAAACCTGCCTCAAGGTCTAGAATGTGTTTAGATTGTATTTGGATTGGCCTCTTTTCAGAAGTTTTCTCGACACGCCCCCACCACCCTGTCATATCCTCATGAACTATTATGAGAAGAATTTTACCTGTTTATGTTATGGGTTGTAACTTGGCTTTCAAGCAGTTGAATGTCCAAGTGATAACTTGACATTCCTTACTAATGGTAACTATGTTGAACCACCATAAATTTTGGGGGCGGAGCTTTGTGTACATGGGTGGAAATGGGGTCAGGTTCAGTGATCAAATAGCTCACTCAGATCTGACTCAACTCCACTCATATAACCTTTTTTCACAAATCTTACCTAATACACCTTTAAGTTCATTGATCCAAGATGTTCATGAAATCTCACAGTGAAATACTAAAGGTTAGTGTCCAAATGGTGTACCATAGTAGCCACTGCATACCCATAATGCACTTTGTGTTGGTAACAAATAGTGGATAAGGCATTTCGGACACGGGGATTGATTGCGGGCAGTGGTATGATATTCTTCCTGCGCTGATGTGGGAATATTAAATGCTGTAGCTAAACTTAGCACTCACTTGCACAATCATCCGCCTCTACATGTCTGAATTGTTTTAGGTGGAACGTCTTACTCTGAGTGCTCTCATTGTTATGCCCTTCCTCATTTCCACCATTACACCAAGCTGATGTAACCAGTCAAGGCAACGGCCACTTATGGACATGATGAAGGACTGGGAAAGCCATAATTAGTCCTTCAAGCTCCGCGTCCAATCTGTGAACAGGAAAAAAAAAAAAAAAACAGAAGACCTATTGCAGGTTATAGGACAGGGATAAAGTAGGTCATGTTAAGGGGTTGGTGATGGCAGATGGGAACAGGGGAGCTGTTGGTCCTTGTAGAGGTGAGCAGAGTGATATAAGGGAACGACTGGTCATCGTTAAAGTCACACACGCTGCCGCACAGAGCGCTGCCATTACAGTGCGTCGTTTACAGTAACCCGCTGCAGGTCCTGACTTGCCTCCATGCCTTTCTGCACTCGTGGACTTTGCACTTGTCTAGCTCGCTTGCGCTGTTATCACTGTTTCCACGCCACATGTTGTGTGACATTATTGTACACATACAACCTGTCCTCATTTCCCCTTTTCCTAACAGGCCAGCTCAGACTAGTTCTGCCATGTGAAAGGATGCTGCTCGGTGCTTATTTATGTTTAAGTGGCAATCTAGGACAGGGAGAAGTACATATACATTCACAAGGAGTATAAGTCATATTGAGGCTTAAGTGTTTACCACAACTGAGCTTGAACTTTTTTTCTTAAAGAAATGACTATTATCATTACAAAGACCTGCTTACCAAGCATGAATGCTCTGGCAAGCTTGTGTATATAACACAGTACATAGGCATAGCGGCTTAGGCCATGTCTGTAAGCATATAATCTCATGCTTATCTTACTTTATTAACTCGTAATCTCACAGACGTCTTATTTAACAGTAATCACCATCTGTGTTAACTTACTTACTGATCTCAGGTTGTCTGTTCATGCAGATTATATTTATCAGGGTCTGGTTTTATCAGAAGTGTAGTAAAAATAATATCAGAAAGTGTTTGTGTAGCATACCTTTTCCTCAGGTGGTCTTAGAAGAGAAAGATTTCAGCAGCAGTAAGCTTTAATATCACTTACACCACAGCGCTGTTAAAGGATCGATGCTGATTGGTCAGAATGTGTTGATTAATATTTTGTAATGGCAGGTCTGTGATTCAAACCACAGGTGTATGTTAATGCGCCCGTTCTAGTATGCTACCATTTCTATAGAAACAGATGATTCAGAGGGTATGCTGGATGCTCGACCTCTAATAATAAACAGCTTAAAAAAACAGCTTGTATAAGCTTAAATGTTGAGACGGTGATTTCTGTAAGGAGACGTTTAAATAACATTTAATAACATTGTAGAAGATGTATCCTCTTTCAGCACATTCTAACGGTCAGTGAGTTTTCCACCATGAGAGAGTCTTTCCAGGTTTTCGGTAACATGACGTTGCTTTTTTTGTCTTACTGACATCAAGATAAAGGAAAAACGGCTAGTGAGGGAAGGACTGTTTATGTATCTGTTACAACAAAAGTGATAACAGCGACATTCGACAATATTAAATATAACTATGAAAGGATGAGAGTATGACGTGGGCTTCCTGGTGGCGCAAAAGAAAAGAGAACGCCCCGTTGTTCGCAGATCGCGAGTTTGAATCCGATGCCACAGCCACCCATGGCCGGGAGTCCAAGAGAGTAAAATTGGCCATGCTGTCTGGATGGGAGGGATGGCATACTCTCTCCCTTGTCAATCAAGGGGACACTAGCCAATCATGGTGTTCTGCGAGCTCATGTATGCAGAATGGGGCGGATAGCGCTTTCCTCCAAGTGTGGTACACCACCATGATGTAACATGAGCAGCAGTTCAAAGACAGCTTCACGAGTCTGTGTGTGATAGGGAAGCGCTGACTGGTGTGTGGGAAATGTAAAAAAGTCTGTGATGAGGAGGGGGAAAAAAAACCTATGATGTGTGGTTCTTTAATAAGTAAAAAATTGCCATTGTTATTTAGTAAAAGACTTCAGGACATGCTGTTACTGGAAAACAATCAACTGTGGGGTGGTAACAGTCAGGCTGTATCACACCGCTGATTATTTTCCTGTGTCATGTTTTACTCTTTACACAACAGCACGGCTCAGGCAATAGTTCTGGCTGCAGGTTTGGTATTAATGCACCCGTTCTAATACTTTATTGTTTCTATAGTAACAACTTACACAGGAACTTGCATGACAAATGCTCCACATAAATGAGCCAGAAGATGTGTGATATTGATGATATTTCTGATGAAGATTTCTGTGAGAAGAAAAAGTTTTTTAAGCATTTTTGGAAGGAGTCTCCAGTGTCAGCACTTTCTAACATTTCATCACAGGAAAGTCTTCACGACGGAGGGCTTTTTGGTTCCTCAGTAACATGTCAAGCTTGATTATTTTGCTGTAACAGCACGCCCGTCGTGTTTTACTCCTTTCTTGAGAAATGTCGTCTAATTTGGTTTCGTTATTTCCTTTTTAGCTATTTTAGTATTTGGTCAGACTAGCTTGGGTGGAGAATGAAAAAAAAAATCAGTTTGCTGTAAACAGACACACGATCTTGCCGGGATTCTGTAAATTTAGCGTGTTGTATCTGTGTTCCTATGTGGACACAGGACACTGGAGGTTTTTGTGAATGGAGACTGCAGTGCAAGAGTAGACTGAGGGGATTAGAGGTACTTAACCTAATTATTTTGCTCTTAGGCCATGGTCTTTCTCCTTTTCTCCCTCCCTCTCTCTCTCTCTCTCTCTCTCTCTCTCTCTCTCAGTTTAACTCGTGCAGCTGCCGGCGCCTGTCTCCTAACCACTCCTCTTACTCACCTCAACCTCAACTGTCTGGCGTCCATTTTAAGCTCTGCCTCTGCATGCTCCCACCCCGTGCTCCTCTGCTGCTATTTCTCTATTTTTCACTCCGACACAGTGGAAAGCATGACTGCTCCGAACATGGCACATCTTTCTTCATTGCAACATGACTGTTGTTTCATCTGATTGCACCTGCTTCTAATAGAGTTCAAATAAAGTTGATATGCAGCTACATAAAATGTATTATATGTAAATTATTGTCATATATATATTGTAATTTCCATATAAGTATGAAAAAATATACTTCAGGTTTTTGGCCCAGTTCTGAAATTTCAGTCTGAGCCGAGAAGTTTCATTTCTGTTGTCACTAAGTGATATTACTTCAGGGTTTGTTCTTATATTCCTGTATGAGTATTAGTATAAACTGAGGTTCATTTGTTTCAGTTCTGCTATATTTAACAGTAAAAGTAGTTTAGGAAAATGGTTAAACCAGGCAACTTGTCTAATTTCAAGAAGTGTGTACTTCTCCTTTTTGATTTGCTGCCTGCAGTTTCAGTTCTGCAAGCTAAAGAGCCAGAAGACCTCGGCTGCTCGTAAGGATTTCATGTCCGTATGGTTTTTTGACCAAAACGTATGCTTCAGATAATGCAGTCTGCTACATGATGCTATACGCATGTACATACGCATCAGTGTTGTATGCATCCATGTTTTATTTTTAAATCAAATGCCCACATGAATGATAGAATGAAAAAAAAATGAATGAACAAACGAATGCACACAAGAGCTTTGTTCCCTCCTTCCCAAAATGTATTTTTGAAGACAAAACCGGAAGTATTTCATCCTTTAGCAATGAGATTAACATAGAAAAGGATGATGTTACTTGGCTTTAATGATTTGCATGGAACACAGAAGCAAAGTTATGCCGTAGTAAATTCCCAAAAGCACACCACAGAGTTGCACTGTCTGCTTTAGGAGCATTCATGGTTGAGGAGTTCTGAAGTCACTCTTGAGGTCATTTCGATGGTCAGGCCTACAATCACAAGAATGAATTCTGCTTGGTAGGAGTTCTCTAGCTGAGTTAAATGTCCCTGGTTCCATCATATAGGCTAATTCATACTTCAAAAAGGTTAAAAATGTATTTTAGGTAAACAAATTCAGCAGTTATTGGCTGTGGTGTTAAATGGCACAGTGTTTAGTGGACAAGGTCAGCATGATAATACGGAGGAAAAAACTAACTCGTGTGTCGTGACTTAATCATCGAATCATCGAATGCTTCACTGTACATCGGCACGTTGCATTATATATTACAGTATGTGTGATCTGGACAGAAACTTTTAAATGATTAACGCCCCCGTACAAGCAGTACTACAGAGCTTGGAGTATTACTGCTTGCATTATACTCTAGTGAGCCTTTGCTACTGTGCAGGAGCATTGTATAGATCCTGGGGTTGCTTGCATACTGCATGTATGTCTGCATTGGGTATGTTGTGCAGTGCGCCAGTATGCGGTATCCATGCTGAGGAATTGTGTTTCACTCCCACCCTCATCTCCGTCTAACCCATCCACTACGCATAACTATGGTGCTGAACATAGCTATGTGTGTGTGTGTGTGTGTTATAACACAATTTCCTGTGTGTTATAACCCACCACAATATCGCAAAGCTCTTGTCTCTTCTTGTGGTTATTGAAGCCACTGTAATTGACGCTGCCGATCATGCTTCTGCCCGACTCAGCTGCCAAAAACGGCTTTGTCCTCCACCTCTCTTCACTTCCACGCCCTTTATGCAAACCTCTCGCACCGATAATATACACTCACACACAAGCAACATGCAGCATCACTTACACTCCTGATTTCAGATCAGTTTTATTTTGTCGGATTTGTTGCCTGCCATTATTATATAGTGCCATAATTAGAAAGGTTTGCCATTTTCTAATCAGGTTATAGTGTAGACTGTCCAGCACACTCCTGAAATCTAATGCTGCACCAAGACAGGTTAGTGTCCATGCATTTTGCATGTTATAATGTTACACATTGGGAGGATAACATGTTACCCAGAACCTACCAAGTAAAAATACTTCGCTCTCATGCAGCTGGCATCAGGTTTTAAATCTCTAGGAACAGCACTCATCATTTTCATAGGCTGCTTTGTAGTACAGGCTTTTTAGTCTTCCGCTTGCTGTTCATTTATAGTTTCCATCATATGGGCTATTCATGCACAAAATAATCGGCAGACAGGGAGAAGTGTGTAAACCCAGCCTGTGTTGAAATGTTTAGCTGCTGATTACAGAGTAGAGGATGGCCACAGAGGAGTTTTTCTCACAGAATCTATGGTAGTGATAGCTGTCAGTAGGTACAGAGAGTTAAAAAAAAATAAAGAAAGAAAGAAATCAGACGGGCTCCCAGTGGCACAACAGAAAAGCTTTGTGTTATCATCAGGAGATCGCAAGATTAAGTCTCAGCAATGCCACAGCAATCTGTGACCAGGAGCCAAGAGAGCTAAATCGGCCGTGCTCTCTGAGTGGATGGGGTGGCATACTCCCTCCCCTGTCAATCACAGAGACTTCAGCCAATCGTGGGTGTCTCATGTATGCGGAAGAGGGCAAATAACATGTATTAGGCTGCACTGTGGCACTGTCCTCTGTCCTCACCCTCCCTTGTTGGTTGGTGTCTGATCAGTGGGAGGGAATTAGCCAAGACCAAATTAAGGAGAAAATGGGGGTCGGGATTCAGACAAAACATTCAAATATGGCACTGCTGTTGTGATCTCATAAGTTGAACATAGAGTGAATACAGTCGATCTTGCTGAGATTTACAGTAAAGATATCAGGAAGACATGAAGGGCTGTTAAAGGTGCCGTTTGTAAAATATCAAAAGGGTTAAAAATAATTGCAGCTGTTTCAGATCACCATGCTATGGGCTAGTTTCTTCATTCCACCTTTCTGTTTATGTTGTGAGTGGTATTGTGGTACGGCAGGTAGCACTGACACCTCACAGCTCCAGGGTGCTGGGAGTTTTGGATGTCCTCACAGTGTCTGCATGGGTTTCCTCCCACCTTTCAAAACCACGCTGGTAGGTGGATTGGTGACTTTAAATTAAACTGGCATGTGATTGCATGTTTGTCGTGCTCTGAAATAAGCTGGTTTACCATCCAGGGTGTATTCCTGCCTCGTGCTCATTGTTCCCAGGACAGGGATCCACCATGACCCTGACCAGAGCGCTTACTGAAGATGAATGAATGAACGAATGAACGTTTATGTTGTTCTGGCCCAGAAATCAGCTCCGTCCCCAACTGGAACACAACAGCTCAGTTTCTTTGCAAGTTCACATCATTATTATTTTACCACCACAGCTGATTTTATTTTGCAGATACAGGTCAAGAGCTTCAGTTCACATCAAGCATCAGAATGGGGATTTCAGTTACCGTAGTCTTCAGGTCATCACAAACCAGTCATTCTCCTCTGACCTGTCTCATCAACAAGGCGTTTCCACCGACAACGTTTTTGGTTTCCACGTCACTTTATTTAAGTCTAGAGATGCTGCCGCAGTTTTTCCTACATTCTGATGTTTGACGTGAGCATTAACTGAAGCTCTTGACCTGTATCTGCATGATTATAGGCATTGTGCTGCTGCGTCATGATAGGCTGATTCGATAATTACATGAATGTGCACATGTTCCTAATAAAGTGACTGGTGAATGTAATTACTTTCCTTCTGGTTATGTTTAGTCCTGAAATCTATTTTAAGTGCCGTAAGTCTTCTGTAAGGCCAAGAAATCATATAAAAAGGTCTATACTGACATTCAGAGTTAGCTATTAAAATATTCTGGCCAGCAGTTTAAGGCGTTGGTTTGTGTGTTTAAGTTGATTATCTTTTCAAGGTTATGACCTGTTTAGTCACACTTGTTTCATTGGGCAACACTGTAATGCTCACTCTGCTCTGGATAAAACACAGGATAGTAAAGCTTAAAAAGTGAATAGACCTGGAAGTACTGGGTTAATTATTAACTCGCGTTACTGTTAGCCTGTAGTATGAAGGATGGCTCGATGGAGAGTGAAACAGCACAAAGAAAAGCATCACTGTAGCGAGTATCATGTCGGGGACGGCTTACTAACATCATGCTGATCGAGTTGATCAAGCGTCTGAGTCTCGGAGATTAGTTTGTTTGGTGCACAGCCTACAGGAAACAGCTTTATTTTGTCTGCGTCTGCAGCTTTTATATTTAGTCAGAGGTTTTTATCAAAGTTAATGTTTAATGAAAGACAGATGTCTGCACCCAAAATGTGACGAAACAGATAGCTGGCATGGATCTCGCAAACTGATTCTGTGACTTTAATCATTTATTCTCTCATTGTCTTTATTCTGTTTTGCATATATTTTTAATCCATGCGCTTAGAAAAACCTCTAGGTCCCTTGCGAAGGGTCTGATTTCTAAGACTGGTTTGTGAATTTTAGGCATTGTCACACACTGTGCATACACATTCACTTCTCTCCATTCCTGAAGGTCACTGCAGTTTGAAGTCTGTGTGTGTGTGTGTGTGTGTGTGTGTGTGTGTGTGTGTGTGTGTGTGTGTGTGCGCACACATTTCTTGGTGCTTTTGGCTGAGTGACCTTGCACAGTCAATACACTCACCGTTTCCAGACGTTTGATATTTGCAGGCCTCCTCTCAGACATACAGCAGTGACACACACATCTCACCGTCTGCCGTCTCTATTCTCTGCTGAGCCACGTCCCAGCCGGAGAACATTACTGTAAACCAGCCTCACAACGCCTGAGCAAAGCCTGTCCCGTGTATTGATAACATTATTAGGCTCAAACAGACGATCCTTTTGTCTGCCCAGGCAGAGGAAATGGTTGCTGTTCGACATGCTAACATCATTAGTCATCAAGTCATGTTTGTCAAAACATATTACTATGAGCTCGTGTAGCGTCTTGCATGACACATGCTAATTTGTATGATCTTGCTAGTCGCAGAGAGGCTTCTGAAAAGCACATTTTCAAGGGCACTGCAGCAATCGCAGCTCATGATGAGCAGGCCGGGCCCGGGCTACATCATAAACGCTCCCTCCGAACCCGTCTTCCGGTTTGCATTGCATCATTAATTATTCAGCCTACACATTCATGTTGTGGCATCAGCTCTCTATTTATAGCCATAGCCCATACCTCCCAGCTGTCTGTAGCTGTTTTATGCCATACAAGACTGAACTTTTTAGCAGTGGGACCAGGTGGGACATGGCAGGTCCACTTCTTGTCACAGTTCACCTGCCGTTTCTATAAGCCATATAGAAGCAGTGTGTGTTTGTACAGTGAACAGGTGTGTGTGTGTGTGTATGTGGCGTAGCTTGGCTACTAGGCCACTCGCTGCCTTTTTCCTGTAGCACACAGGAAGAGCAGCTCAGCGTGTAAAAGCGAGCAAAAAAGCATCCTTCTGTTGCTTTTTCGCTTCACGTGGAGGTTCCTTTGTTCTGGAGTGTGGAGTGCGTTAGTAATTTAATTTCCACCCCCTTCTCTTATTTCTTTTGCTTTCCCACTCCCCCTCTCTCTCACCGCCATACACACACACACACACAGACACATGCTCACATCATCCTGCTCACACCCTCTCCCACTTCACCGCAGTGCTCTCCTTCCCTTCTGGGCTGTCTGTCTGCGCAGTCACACTCCCGAACCCCCGCCGCCTCCTCCGTCTGTGTGTGTTTCTGTGAGACACGGGCACAGATCCTATCTGCCCTTCTGTCTCCCGCTCTCACTCCATCGCTCCTTCCCTCTCTCAGATATTTCACTCTTTTCTTTTTTTTTTTTCCCAGTGACTGCAGTGCTATTTTGTCTAGCTCCGCCACAGCCTTATATTCATTCATCCTTATGTGCAGCATCTTCAAATCACGAGCATCGCTCAGCCCTGCTAAACTTCATCAGGACGATCTGTAGAACTGGACATCATCTTATTATTCCTGATTCCTTTGGTTTTTTGAGCAGAACTGTTCCTGAATTAATTTACACACCTAGCTACTTAGGCTGTGGCTAAACATTGTCTGAGGAGGATGTAAACATATTTGTATAGCTTTTGAATTCATTGGTCAGAAATACAGCGACTTTACCGAGTGCATGTACAAATACAATATTAGCAAATTCTATGAATGACTATTTGTGTATCACATACAGAGTGTATTCTCTCCTGTTTGTCAGTCTAGATATCCGTTGCATTAGTGCAGCACTACAGCTATAACCTTTGACTCAGTTTAGCAGCTCGCATCAACACAACAAAAAATGCTGCCCACAACCCAAAATACATTGTATGTTTGGTTCGCTTTCTGCAGTTGAGTCGATTCAGAGTCGCTTTCTCACTGCGGTTGACTCGCACTAGAGTTAGCTTGGAACCGGACTCGGACCACCTCGCTCAGGCACTGTCTTGCTTTGGTCCACACCTGAGTGTGATTGCTGTGTTTTTACCTGCTTAAGCAAACCGTACAGAGGGAGAAAGTCGATTCAAATCGACCAAACGTTCCATATGTGGAAGCACGCCCATTTACTTTCCACACGTCATCTTATTTGACCAGAATATTGTACATGTAGCAATGGACTGTCATTTTTCAAAAAATAAAAAGACGAAGAATAAAATAAGCAGCCAAATGTCTTAAACCAGTGGAGCAGCTAATTATGCCTGTCCGCATACAGAGGTACGATGACTGATCCGTAACATCGACCGTACAAAGCTGTGACATTAGGTTAAATCAAGTGTCGCACATGTAGCCATTAGACTGTCACTCAAGTTCAGCCAAAGACTTCTGTTTCTATAGCTTGTGAAATCGAGTAGCTTACTGATTAGGCCTGTCACAGCTATTACATAATCACCTAATTACACTTACTTAACCTGCTCACAATTAACTATTAGATTACACAGTCATGTGTTTTCATAGACGTAGTGGATGAAAAGGAACGTGTCAGCAAACACGAACCTTATCAATATAATAAAATCGACGCATCATATCTTAATCAGTTTTCTTGGGCAGAGGTTTTGATCTGTGAAATATTTGTAACTGTGTTTTGTTGTGTAATGTGGTCATAACCTGGCTTTAACTTGGGCACTATCATGAAAACATCTTGTAGCTAACAGGCACCATATATTGTTCATATCATTTTTGCTATAGTGCATTGCTTTCACTAATAGGCTGTATTTATTTAAATTGTAGGCTTTATTTTTTTTTATTCCTGTCTGTCTGTCTGTCTGTCTGTCTGTCTGTCTATCTATCTAAATAATATAAAATTTTATTTTGCGAATTTTGATGGTGTGAAGAAGTAAATGATTTGCTTGTATGTTCAACTTGTTCGTCATAAGATCCATGTATACGTATCAGTAAATGATTTTTGGAAATTATTTTAATGGAAACGCTTTACATTAACTTTCCCATAACCAGCCTTATTTAACACATCCGTTAACATGAGCAAACCGTGAACTTTAATATTAACATTAGTAATTAATATTAATAGCATTAATACAAGTAACACTATCAAAGTAAATACCACATGAATCAATTGATTTTATGTAACATATCAAATCAGTGTTTATGCCATCAGTGAGTCAAATGAAGCGCACAGTGATGGATATGAACCAACAGCTTCATTAACAGTGAAATTCTGAACAGAGGTATTTATTATATAGAGACCATAGTTCAGTAAGTTAGCAGTATTTATAAACTTGCTACAATTATATTTTTAGCATATATTTTATAACTTAATGCTAATTAAGGGAACCTTAATATTAAGTGTTGCCATGGTAATCATTTGTAGTATCATAAGAGTGGCTTGAAATCAACAAAAAAGACAATTATAATTGCTTCAATAACAATCATTGGCCAATCATCATGTACAGCATCATATACGGTTTGTAGACTCTGTTTACAAACGTTTCGATCCCCAGTAGCAGGAACAGACACGGATTTACTCTCAGCTTGTCAGTCCTTCTCAGTATCGCCCACCTTCATCTGTATTACATCACCGATTCTTCTTCTCCGCAGACTGCATGTCAGCTGTTAAACCACCCATGGACACAAACATGCGTACACAAATGCAAACTCACTCCCACTGTTCCTCCCATGCCTTGCGTTGATCTCATGGTTTTTGATTGGAATGCTTCTCCCTATATTACTTTAACCATGATTTTCTCATTCCTTGAATATGTTAAAGATGAATAATACTGAGAGACTTACACATATATATGTGTGTATGTGTGTATGTGTGCGTGCGTGTTTAAGAGACTCAGGTTGTGTGGTGATAGCTTATCTAGCCAGTACACTAGTACAGAAACTCCTCATAAAGCTTACGATGGGGGGGGAGAGGCAGACGTGCTTCATTCTTTTCACAGACGAGCCCAAGAGCACATGCAGGAGAGGAAAGGAAGACTGTCAGTGCGTAACTCTGCTCCTCATTGGCTGCTGCCCACTCAGCCTGTTTGCAAAGCAATCACTGATTGGCTGTCACATCGCTGAGCATTGAGCAGCTGCCGTTGCGAGGGCCAGGCTTTCCCTTCCTCTTCCCTTTCACTACCTGATTTTCTGAACGTGCACAAATTCGGAACTCTCCCTTTTTGTCGGTGCTTTTTCCGCTAAATAAGCACAAGCGCCGTCATATCTGACACCAACTTGTTGTTCTCGCATACACTCTGCCGATCGTAAAGTGACGGCGCTCTCTCACGCTTTATTTCTCTCCCCCTCCTCTCACTCTCCCTCCCTCCCTCCGTCTCTCCCTCCCTCTATCTCTTAATCAAGACACAGCCTGCCCTTTCCTGTGCATTGCTGCCTGCCTCCAGCCCGCAAGCCTCCTCTACCTCTCTTTCCCTCTCTCGCTGCCTCTCGCTCATGCACTCTCTGCCATGCACTTTCATTCTCTCGCTCCCTCTCTCCGCTTGTCCCTCTCTGTATCCCAGACTTGCAGGTTTGCAGTGTAAATACTTGAGCTTCTATGCATTGGCTTCTACAATTTCATTGCTACAGTTCTCTTCATCTGCCGGTTCATTCAGCATATCGTATCTTACCGAGGTTGACACAGTGGTTGTTTTTTCCATTCCGAGTCAAATATTCTGGCTCGTCATTACTCCTTTTGTAATTTTTCCTTCTTTTTTTGTTGAAAGACAGGTTGTGGATCAGAGGAACTAAAGGAGACCGTGGAGGGCTACGATGAAAAGAAGAGACACAGGAGAAACAGGAGGGACAAGAATGCGACTCAAGTAGAAGGCAGTGGACGCGCATCACCACAAAGTGCCTGGATGTGCTGGATGCTGCAGCAGCCTCGTGCCGGCGCATGCTTTCCCCCACGCTGCTGTTCCCCGCAGACCTGACTGCTTGCCTGTAAGTGTATCTGTGATTGTGCTTGGCCTTGACTCGGGCTATATTTCACTCTGACAGGCAAACAGTCAATCGGCCTATTTGCTGTTCCTGGATCGCAGGTCTCCCCCCCACCTCGCTCGCAATATCATCCTGTTAATACAAGGACAGTCTGTTAGTTTCTTCTTTTGTACCCAACACACCTCACTTTAGTCACAAAGCCTTTTCTTCTTCTTCTGTTGTCTGGAAATGTGAGCATCTTTAGAAAACATTAATGTTGCAGCAGCAGGACGGTGGCCTTTAGGAATCTGAAGGTGGGAAAAGTGGATAAAGTCGTTTTATGTAGAGAAGAGGGTGGTTTTTTGAGACGGGACAGCCACTGCAGCCCAGAAGAACGTGTCTGTCTGCACTTTTAGTGCCTCAGTCTGAGTGAAGCAGTCAAGAAGCCATTGCAGCATGCCTGAGTGACCTGCTCTGCCTCAGCATCCTTCTCCTGGACACGCCTGCTCTTTGCTCTGCTCTCCAGCTCATATGGAACACACCGAGTCCTAGATTCTTCATTGTTGTTTTTCTTAACAGTTTTTGCCATTCTGTCTGAACATTAGAGCATGTCCCATTCCTTTTACCAGAGACTGAGTGTTTTTTGTGCTGTGGCACAGTGATTTTTGTCCTGCTACGTGCGCCTTTGACCTTCTTACCCCCAGACGACCTTTAACTCGACCCTAACCACCCACTCATTATGGCCGTCAACGTCGCTGTAGGCCGGGACACCAAGTGGCTGACACTAGAGGTGTGCCGCGAGTTCCAGCGAGGCTCGTGCTCGCGTTCTGACACGGAGTGCAAGTTTGCTCACCCCTCTCGCACCTGCCATGTGGAGAACGGCCGCGTCATTGCCTGCTTCGACTCTCTCAAGGTAACCCTCACACAGAGATGCACACAACTCCTCACTTTAACTCAAAGTATACCCTTTTACAAGTTAGCTCTGGTGCCAAATGTTTAGCCATATATCTTTTATCTTTATAACACAAATATATATGACTTAACACACAAATACTCTTATGCTAACACCTCCAGGCTTTTTTTTTTGCTGAGTTGCGATCACTCGTCTGCTGATGTCCTAAAAAGCAGCATGTGTCTGTGTCAGCCTTAAAAGTATAGAGCAAGCTTGGGTCAACTCCATCCGCAAAAACATGATTAAGCACTTTAGTCGAAGCTTGCACAATGCAGAGTAATTGCCAAGATGTTCTGCAAATCAGGAAGGGTAACATAACCAGCATGTTATATAATATTTTGAACATGTTTAGACAAAATGATTTACACATTTTCACAGTATACACATTTTCACAGTATACACATTTTTTTATGGAAATACAATCTGAAATAAGTACTGGAACTTCCCTTTGGACTTTCCATCAAATACTAGAATCTTTTTCAAACTTCAGGTATCGCACACACTGGAGTTTGAGAGGTCCCAATGACCAGTCAGCGTTTTTACTGTTGTCTTATTTATGTGACTATTACTTTAGAGAAGTTGAGTGCCAGTTGTGCATTGTGATCACTTTTTCCTGGAGTCTAGAGAAGGTGATTTTCCGATTGGGAATCCTGAAGAGTGAAATCCCAACCATCAGGATGTCTATATGGCAAAATAGCACTTAACCTTCTCCTTCAAGCAACTTATAATATCTCCTCCAAGAATATGTTCAGTACTACTAGTCACTGATGCAGCATGGTCAGCAGGCTCAAAAGTTGGAGTGGTGGATTTTATATAGAAAGTCTCCTCAGGAGCCGGGCTGAGAGCTAGCAGTGGCCGCATCTCAGCGCGCACTAATCCTCCCTACCAAAGCAGCACGTCGACCATTAATTCAGTGATAGTCTGGGCAGTGCCCCGCCATCTGGATTACAAACGTGCAACGGGATTATTTTTCAAAAGTAGAAAAGCAGTCAGCTGCAGGCTCAGGGTCACAGTACTGAGGGAGGGAGAGGAGGACGTAGGCACACAGCCCTCTTGTCTTAGTGAGCTCTGAAAATACAATACTGCAACTGCAGTTCAGGTTTTAATTATACAGTACTCTTCATATTAATAGTACTCATTCATTTCTCTGCAGACAAGAGCCCATCCCCCCCATACCACCCCCTTTCCTTGTTCTCCTCCTCCTCTCTGCTAATTTATCGACGTCCCTTAATGGCTACCACAATGTCCTTTCTCCTAACTAGTGTCTTCTGATGGAGACGCTTCTTTATCCATTAGTTCTGACTGGCCTGCCTGCCAGCACGTTGGTCTAGATACACATAAATTATGCATTCTGTATAATTCTACTCTGTGCTCCTTTTATTAACGTCCGAGTTCTGCTAACACGTTTCCCCTTTCTTGCGCGAATCCAAAAGAGTGGAAAAATATTTTAAGAGGCATTTGCATTAACCGTGCTGGTGCAAAAGACTTGGCTATGAGCAAGAAGAATGCAAGAAGAATGCCTCTGATGATGCATTAATATTAAAATGAATCAGTTCTCTCACAATGCAAGCCACACGTTACAGGCATGGGCAGGATTGTTCTCGGGTAATCATAGACAGCATCTCGTCTGTTATGATCTTCCGCTCTCTCTACGACCAATGAGCAGTGAGGAGACCGGATGAGGCAAAACTTCCTCCCAGTTGCTGGGAGCGTTACCATGGTTACATGGAGGAGATCCCTGACCCACTGAATCCAGCACGACATGACTTACAGCTTTTCATTGCTCTCTCTGTCTATATCTGCATCAGGAGGAAAACACAGCACTCAATACACAACTCCACTACATGATATGACGTAGAATGTTTTTTTTGTTTGTTTGTTTTTTTACCCCCCCCTTACTTATTAATTTTGCTGGTGGATGACAGATTTCTGATAGTTTAGTCATGCAGCTTGGCCATTAATAATGCAGATTAGCACTGTTGCTGATCTTTGCTTTCAGCTGCCTTCTCCTCTGTGTTTTGGGGAGTTCTGCTCTTATGGGACTGTCTGCTCATTGCTAAATACTCCCAGAACATGATCTCTTTACTTCTGATGCAAACATTGCTGTCACTATAGGCACTAGAACATTGTGCTTGTTTGTGAGAGAGACAACGAACAGATCAGTGCAAAAGCTCCGAGACAGTACAAAGTTTCAAATGTATGAATCCCCCCCCCCCAGAAAAAAACTATTCGTCAATTGTTTCGTTTTCACGTACGTGTTGTTGTCACAGGTTTTTTGTTCTGAAAAGTTTCTCCTGATCTTGGAAAAGGGTTAAAGCTAAAATATAGCATGCTGCAGCTATATATATAATTATTCTATTTTTTTAAAAATAACGTTCGAAAAGTAGAAATTTTATTTTATTAGAAAACAGAAAATTTAATATTTTTTTTGTGTAGATGACAATACAATGTGCCATCTTTAGGGGAAAAAAAATGAACCGATCAAAAATCAGACTCAATAGGATTTCCATTTCTGTGTTTTTCTTTTTTGTCCAGGATTTTCTCACAATTAAAACAGAGCAAAATTCAGATAACCATATAACCCAATTTCTTTTTATTTATTAATTATTTCTTGTTAATTCATTAACAATCAAGTCACAGGATCCCGCAAGTCAACTAGACTTCGGCAAACTGGCTTTCCAATTTGAAACAGAAAGACTTTACTCCTGCCGACTGCGCTCCCGCAAAGCTGGAGCCTATTGCAGGAGTGGACAGCGTTTAGATACAGGTGTGATGCATAGCTCTTATTTTGTACAAGCAACTTTGGCCATAATCATTATTTATAAGACAGGAGTGTATGCCTTTGACTGCATTAAACTTGGTTTCATTTCCAGCACTCGCACTTCCAGTGCTAACATCATTCACACAGATCCTGTGACAAGGTTTGGAAAGGCATATACCTCATCAACACATTTCACATTCGTGTCTAAACACTTTTTTATTTTATATTCATACCATATTCTGAGGCTTCTCCGCACTGCTGCTCCGCACTGCCAGTCAACTAGTACCTTCATTAGCTGCCTGTGAAACACCACTCAGTGCATTTACAAGATGATTAAATGGGAAATAATAAAATGTGTTACCAAATTACAATGTACAAAATTACAATGGTTTTATGTTAATTTATTCTGAATTTCTCCATCAGAGCCACCTGCCTGAGGACTCTGGTTAATGTTAGAAGTCAGATGATTTGTTACTTAGCTTTTTTGCTGGAGGTTCAATAGCTGCTCAATAACTTCTGTGCTATGTCCAGGAGCACTCTCACTAAATATGCACATGAGCCATCATTGTTCCTCTTGACTTTGGGCTTTAGAAGGAATTATGAGGCAGGGACTGTTTGGCAGTTTCTGGCAGCTCCCGACTTTAGTTAAGTTGCTTCAGGACTGGAAGATTGTTATGATGTCTATATTGTAATGTGAACTGAGTCTGAGAAATTGGCAAATGTTCAGAATTTCTAACAAATATGGCCTAAAATGCAACTATTTTAACCAACAGAGTAACATGTTAGGCTGAAGAAAGTGCACACCCACTGCAGCTGTCTTTGACACATAGCAAATGCCGTAGTGTCGGCACCTAAACTCTGCTTCTAAAGCCTGTTGGCGTTGGCATTGACATAGTATCAATTTATACCAAAATACACTAGGCTTTGTACTAACAAGAAAAGTCTGTTTCACCAAAGATATTTTTTGAACCTCGGTCTACAAGGTACTGTCAATTAATTTACTGTGCGGAAAAAGCAGCACCCACCTTGGACTGGTAGGAATTCAGGCACTTAAAAGTTTTAAGATACTACAGATTCCAGTGCTCCATAAGAGCTGCTGAGCCTCCTCAAGCCAGTGCTGCTCTTCTTTAACTGTTACTTGAACTGTTTCTTACATCAGCATTGTGTTCATAAACAGTTAACATCTGTGAATAGAAGCACAGAGGTGCATGGTCTTCATAAAGCATTGGCCATATACACTTAATTTAGGGGCCTTAACCTCTACCAGAAATGTACCCATTAGTGTCACTTTAGTCTTGAGATCCATGAAATCAGATGAGGCAGCTTCAGACCTGTGCAGGCTTCTTTATGAATAGTATACATTTTTGTTCTTTTTCTTTGCTTTTTAAAATTTTGTTCCCATTTTCTACCCAGTTTGTTCATCTGCCAATTCCCACCCACTAGCTAGCTTTTTCCTATAACACAACAGCTACCAACCAGTGAAGGTGAAAGCTAGCATGTGCATCCTCATAGACATATGAAGTCAGACACCACATCTTTTTGAACTCTTGCTCATTCTACAACACAGGGCAGAATAACTCACTCTGAGGAAAGTGCTGTATGTCCTCATGCCTGAGCTCACAGATGCCTGCAATGCCATCCCTTCCATCCAGACAGCCAGTTCTGCTCTCTGCAATCTCCCAATGATAGGGTGAATGCTTCTCTGTTGTGCACGCTCTTTCTTTTCATTTTTTCCCCATTTTATCTTGTATTTGTGTGTTTCACGTTATGTTTTGCTGTCTTTTTGGTGTTTTTGTCACTGGTTGAGTTTGTCCGCTGGTTAATGGTTGTGACGGAGCTCCAGATCTTGTTTTGAGCAGCGAATTCCCCAGGCCTTCCCCCAGGTGTGAGTTCGGTGTCTGATCACTTCGGCATACCTGCTGCTTGCATCAATTGCAGGGAGATTGGTGTTGTTATGAGCATGTTCAGGGCTGTTCGGTGTCTGCTCGCTTTGTGTGCAGCTCTGCGTCTCTACAGCACCTTGACGTGGGCCTTAGAGCGGTGGTGCTGTGGCCATGCAGACTTTGTGGAATTGTGAACACCTATGCCAATGCAATTAGGTCATGGCTACTTTTGTAGGACTCTGCAAACCAGTCTATTTGTATCTTTTCTTTGTCTGATTATTTTATGTTACCATCTGTTCTACTGTTATTGTAAAGCAATCAGAAAGCCCCTTATATTTTTGGGAATTTCCATCCTAATGGTCTAGCACAATAGTCAGGACAGCAGATGATCCAACCTTGGCAGCAGTATCTACTAAGCCTCCACTGACCTCTGAGCCAATGCCACTTTTTTTTGAAGGGTTTCATCAGTTTTCTGTACAGTGGAAAATTTATTTCAACTCTGTATGTGACTTACACCTGAGTCATTATGAGACTGACAGGATACCTAAATCTGGATACATGAACTGGCATGAAATCACCAGGGTAGACAAATCATGTCAGCAGATGAGCCGAGCTTGGCAGCAGCCTGGATCTGATGGTGATGAGTAGTTTGTTGGGAAGCACCTTGCAGGCCCAGGTTCCAGCTTTGGCAACTGCTGTAACGCTGCTCTTGACGATCTAGTCTAGCCTTCAAACCTGCTGAATCCATGTTGCAGAGGTGCAGTTTTTTCTGTCAATGCCTAGCCAGAACGTGAGATCCCATTTCAAGTCTAATCTAGTGATAACCAGAATACAGAATCACTACAACCATTCAGGGAGTCACAACCCAAGAAGAAAGAAAAGAAATACGGCATAAACAACACCACTCAGAATTGTGACAACCAAGAGGGGTAGAACCAGCAGAGACTGAGTAGCTGGTTGTTCAGGGTATACGCTAAAATAAGTGATTATAATGGATGGCTATGGCAACCATTTAGTATTCAGGAGATGGCAAACTCTTTTGGTGGGTGGCACAATCCCCAGTTACTGATTTGACAGAGAAAGAGTGTTATCCGTTGTACAATAATTCAAAAATATAACAGTTTAATGAGAGATGTGTGACTTTTGGGACTGTGGTCTGACAGACACTGCAGCATTCATTTGTTGTGTGAAAGATGGGTGTGTGCGTATGTGGGTGGGTTGGTGGTTGGGAGTAAACACATCTCCCTAGCTTTCCCCATCCATCATCTCATTTGCCAGCAGCTCATCAATGTTCAGAGCAAAGACATCTCCACACTGCCAACTTTTACTTTCAGTTCTTCTAGTTCACACACTTGAACTGTTATGGCCAGGGTTGAGTGGGGACAGAAGAAGAGGAACTCATTCTTAACAGGCTTTAAAGGCATGCTTGACAAACATTTTGAACCATAGCAGCATATACAGTGAGAGTAAAAAGTATTTGATCCCTTGCTGATTTTGTTGGTTTGCCCACTAATAAAGAGATGATCAT
>CM074951.1:14595457-14623868 GCA_037577455.1 Pangasius macronema
TAGAATGATCATGTCTTTATTAGTGGGCAAACCAACAAAATCAGCAAGGGATCAAATACTTTTTACTCTCACTGTAGATGCAAACTGTGATTTGTGTTTTAGTGGTAAATAAGATCCAGCCAGTGATGATGACAGTGCCAGAAGTTAGAATCGAATCCGTAGCATGCCCCTCTTGATGAAGTTAAACCTCAGTTTTCTAAGTTCTCCTGTTGTTCACAACAATTCCTGCATTGAAGCTTGTTGAGCTAGAATCTCCTGTGTGTGTCTGTGTGGACAAAAAAGTTAGTGCTTGTTCTGTAGAGTGCGAATAGAGTGCAGTTTACTCCATAGGGGTAATGAAGTTACAGTAAGTTGACTGAATTTCACCCTTAGCTAATGCACCCTGTTTGCAGTGTACAAGGTTCCCCACTATTATAAAAGCCAAAGGCATGGGAAATGAATAACTGTATCAGTCATGCAATGGGAAGGCTCCATATGGGGAAGGTTGGCCATGAAAAACTAACATGTGGTTCCATGATGTGTCTGTAAATGTTTCATAATCTAGACGTAGGCAAATAGCCAAATAAACAGGAACTAAAGACAGGTAGACAGTGGCAGTTTTTATGTTGCAGATATGTTGCAAATGAGTGTATATGGGGTATCCTCTAGTAGTTTATAATTTTCAATATTGACACTAGATACAACACACATACAACATGCACAGTATCTGAATGTTAAAGATCAATTTCTTTTTAATGAATACTTATACATTATAGTAAATTAATATACCAGTAATAATCATGTAATAGTATTAATGCATGCAATACTAGTCCAAGAAAAATAAAAAATTAACACTGTGAAACCTGTGATGGTGCCTAGATAATCCAGCTATTAGTCTAATCGAGATATCAGGCTTTTTAGTTAAATATGTACAGTAATATTCTGGCTATTTATTAGAGCCAGTAGAGGTTTTATTCCTGAAGTTTCTGCATGACAAACACATTAGGTCCAAGTTCATATTACTTACAAGGTGACTTGTTTACATGGTTATTGAGGTTTGGATTAAATCCATTCAATTTAATTTATCAGTTATTTTATTTATATATATATATATATATATATATATATTAATCAAATTAAATTATAATCCAATTCAATCAGTTTTATTTATATAGTGCTTTTAACAGTGGACATTGTCACAAAGCAGCTTTACAGAAATCCGAATATAAATTTTTAATTAAAATTTATCCCTAATGACCAAGCCAAAGGTGAGAGTGGCAAGGAAAAACTCCCTGAGACAACAAGAGGAAGAAACCTTGTGAGGAACCAGACTCGAAAGGGACCCCATCCTCATCTGGATGACACCAGATAGTGCGGTTATAAATAATGTCTCTACTATAACTGTATACTATAGAGTCAAATAGTGTTAATTGTGTTAACAGGAACTTGAGTATGAGCATCATTTTTGTTTTAACGGTAAGTCTATTATATCAAACTGAAGTTATCAACTGTTAAATAAACTATAATAGCTGTAGCATCTCAACAATAAATTTGATAATGGTGGTTTTTGAGTTTCATCACTGTTATAAAGTAAAAAAAAAAAAAAGAAAAGAAAGAAAGAAGAAGAAAAAAAAACACACTGATTCCTGAATGGAGCTATGCTTCATGGACCCCCACATTGAGAACCATTGTTGTAACAGACCAGAGTGACGTATGATTGAACTGAGAGCTGATACAGTCCAAGCATAATTGAGACCATGTTGCTCAGGGGTCCAACAGTGGCTGTCTGGTTTTCTTTGAACTCTTTTCAGAACCTTAAACACTAAGCCTTCACACGCCTCTGAGCCTCCACCTCTTGTTTGAGGGGCTTTATCAGTTCCCTGAACAGTGGGAAATTTGTTTCAACATCTTATATGATTCACACGTGTGTCAATCTAGACATGAGTTGGAATGAAATCTTCATGGTAGACATGGTGGGATATCGGGTAGCATTACAGCCTCACAGCTCCAATGCCTTTGGCTCAATCCTTATTTCTGTGCATGTTCTCACTGTGTTTGAGTGAGTTTCCTCCGGGTTCCCTGATTTTCTAGCCACCTCACAGAAACATGCTGGTAGGTGGACTGGCTACACTAAATTGCCCCTAGGCATGCTTAAGTGCATGAATGCATGTGTACAAGGTGCCCTGCGATGGACTGGCATCCCCTCCGGAGTGTGTTGCTGCCTCACTCCCAGTGTTAGCGGGATAGGCTCTAGACCCAAACACGACCATGGCAAGGATAGAGTTAGAGTTTTCAGTACTGAAAATGAATGGTGAATAATAATGATGATAATCACTATGTTGTGAACTATGTGAACTTTTTTTGGCTGTCACTTGCAAAACAATGCAGCATAAAAGCAAGAGACCATAAAAATACAATTCAGACTAATATGGTGTTATACCAGTTAGAAGAATTTAAACAGTAATAGTGGGTCTGAATACCCCAAATGCTTCAATACCCCTGAATGTGCCCGAATTGGTAATAAAACTTCACTACACACACACACACACACACACACACAACTCTACTCTGAATATGGCCCTGTATCTGTGTTTATTTGGTATTTGTTTGACATATATTTGAGCAGTGGTGGCTCTGGGTTACTGATCAGAAGGTCAGGGGTTCAAGCCCCAGCACTGCCAAGCTGCTACTGCTGGGCCCTTAACCCTGTCTGGTCCAGGGACATTGCATCATGGCTGATCCTGCAATCTGACCCCAGCTTCCTAACAAGCTGGGATATGTGAAAAAAAATTAAACATATATGTAACAAATAAAGGCAGCTTTTTCATTAGGATTTGAAAGATTGCTCATATGATGATGCATTAATGTTCCTGTTTAAGGAACTTGCTTGTGGCACTTTCACAGGTAATTAAACATGAGACAAATTGCACTAAGGACATAATGTGTTTCAAAGGACACCTGCTGAACCTTTGCTATGAATGCTATGATTATTGTCCATATTCATGCTTAATTGTAATAAATCTAAAATACCAGTTCTTGGAAATGTAATAAGGATGATCATTAGTCCAACAGTATCTTATCAATGACTCATACATTTCCAGCACTCCTGAAACTCATTTCAATCATGCTTTCTTTCCTCTTTGTATTATGTTCGTGCCTTTCACACATGTAAAGAGCTTCTTTTTAATTTTATTCTCTGAATCACAGGATCCTTATCTCTCTGACACACAGCATCGGCTCCTTTTGAATCCGAAAGTCACTGTAATTTATTATCCGACCCCACTCACCTGTCTCTTCTATCTCACCCTGTGCCTTTTTCTCACACACTCTTAGGGCCGCTGTACACGTGATAACTGTAAGTACCTGCACCCACCGCCACACCTGAAGACCCAGCTAGAAATCAATGGCCGGAACAACCTGATCCAGCAGAAGGCAGCAGCTGCCATGTTAGCTCAGCAAGTGCAGTTCATGCTGCCTGGAGCCCAGCTACAGCCCATAGTGAGCCCACCTTTTCATTCCTAGTGTTGTTTAATTGTTCAACCACTAAACCACGTCTGGTTTTTTTTTAACATGAAGCGTTTATTCAGTGTGTTTTTAAACAGTGATTGAAGGTTAATTTACTACAACCTTGTAATAAGTAGATAAGTCCAGTTGCCTAGAATTTATTACTGCTTTACTGAAAGTACTGAACTGCATATCTCTATCTTTTCCTCTCTCCTTTTGGTCTGTTTCTGTGTTAGACCACATTCCCAGTATCACCCTCGTTGGCCACCAGTCAGAGTATGGCATTAAATCCATACATGGGCCATATGAGCCCTGGCATCGGCCTCATGCCCGAGTTGCTGCCCAGCACCCCCGTGCTGGTCCCGGGGAGCCCCACGGGCATCACTGTGGGCAACGGCAACTCCGCTCAGAAGCATATTCGCACAGACAAGCTTGAGGTATGGCTACTGCTCTGGGCTCATTTCTGTTTAACCTGCAGTGGGTTATTTAAGATCAGAGAGGTGTATAGAGGATATAAAATAATTGCTATATGATAACCATCTAATACATTATCACAGATTTCAGGGTATCATGGTATCTGTTTTCTACTTTGTCTATTTAAAGAGGATGACATTAAATGACAAAAGCACATCTGCAGCAGCAGTGCAATTAATAAAGTATGTGTTCAAGGAAACTACTAAAAGATTTAAGATGGACTTGGTGCTGATAAGTTATAAGAACTGTACAAATATTGTTTTCTCTTTTTAGCTCTTAATAACCAACCTGAACAAAACTAAAACTAAAAATCTACAGCCATACTCTTTATGGGTTTCTGATTATTTTTTTGTCCTTTCCAGGTGTGCCGCGAGTTCCAGCGGGGAAACTGCACACGAGGTGAGAACGAGTGCCGCTACGCTCACCCAGTAGAGGCAGGCATGGTGGATGGCAGCGAGAACTCGGTCATCGTGTGCATGGACTACGTCAAGGGCCGCTGCTCACGCGACAAGTGCAAGTACTTCCACCCCCCGGCACACCTGCAGGCCAGGATTAAAGCAGCACAGCAGCAGCAGGCCAGCCAGAGTGCAGCTGCTACAGCAGCAGCAGCCATGGTGAGGTGGAGACAGTGGCACCTAGAGAACTACAGTTTTATGTAAACATCAAATACACCAAATAAAAATATGAAACATATTCAGATGGGTAACAAATTAAAGTACAAACTAGCATAAAGGGTTTTAATAAGGTGTTGGGCAACCACAAGTGACCAGAATAGTGTGTCTTGGCATAGATGACATTCTTCCAAACGACCGATTCATCTCATCTGGTGTTTCGATGATGCTGTCTAACATATCGGTCCAAAATCTCCCATAGATATTCAATTAGGTTGAGAGCCTGGTGACTGTGAAGGACATGGCATACAATTTACATCATTTTTATACTCATCAAACCATTGAGTTAGTCCTAGTGCTTTGTGGATGGGGTCACTGTCATTCTGGAAGAGTCCACTCAATCAGACAGAAATGGCATAAAAGTGATCAGTCAGTATAACTTTGTATTGATTTGCTCTAAGGGGATAAGTGGACCCAAAGCACGCCAGCAAAATGTCCCTGACAGCACAACAGAGCCACTGTTTTTTGGGGTTTTTTTTTCCCAGTCATTTGTCACCCATCTGTAGATGAAAAAACTGCAGCGTAGTACACAGTTTGAAAGTTTCCCTATCAGTTACAGTTTCACAAAGCACTTTGCTTGCACCACTGATGAAGAGCTTTTGTCTAAAACATTCTGATTCTCTGGGTGTTTAGTACTTCGCAGTGTTCTGCACAGATATTTGAATATCCAGTTAACCATCTGAGTTGCTGGCATTCAAATAATAAAATCAGTATTCAAGTATTTGTTAGTTGAGAAAATAAAAAAAGCCCTGTGTGGGTGTATTTTGCTGCAGAGATCAGTGCTCTCATTGTGTGTGCTTGGGGACTAAAAAAAAGTCTTGGGAGCGGACAGTTTTTACTCTAATGCAGGCGGGAGCATGTAGCCAGATATGAAGTTTGCCAGATAAATCATTTCCAATACGGACCATTCAGGTCTCCATTCAGCTTCTTAAACTGCAACGGACAAAAATCGAGTACATAATGTGTAAGGTGCAGGTTCACAGGGTATTCACAGGTGCAGGTTCATGGTTATTATTAAAACCACTCCTCCCTCTGAGGAAGTGAAGGATGCAAGGAGCGGAAACGAGTACAGGAATCGAGAGCAAACGTATTTAACAGATGAGACTTTCTTGTTCACTGAAGTGTCTCTTTAAAGCAACTGAATGAATTCACTGTATAGCAGATCTGCCTTTACCGAACAGTGATCACACTAAATTATCCTTCATTAAAACATTGCATGTGGGCTTCACACACTTAATGTTGATATTTTAGCCTAAACAAGATTCATCACTTCTCAGTTTTAAAGTAAGGCATTCATTGACTTTCATGTAAGGATTTTATTTGTACCTGCTGTTTATTTAATTAAGATTATTCATTTTGTATTTGTGATTCTTATAGTTGTACAGTCTGTTGTTTTGGGAGAGGTGGCGCATTGATACTATAGGCTTACATCGCACACTACCAAAAAAAAAAAAAAAAAACTCGCTCGGCATACGAAGCACCTGTGTACCCTCCTCACACTGGAAGCCTCCTCTGTATCTCCTGTGTACTTGAATCCTCTGAGTGGATTTTAAGAATTGGTCAGTGGATGCTGGAGGAAGGATCAGTTAATTAAGGAGGTATTAGTTAGGGTTTTGGAAACACCCTAAGGGTCAGGTGATTGGCAAATGGGCATACATTAGACAAGACTAATGGGATAACAGGAAGCAGGCAGTAGTCAAAAAAGAGGCAAACGAGCATAGAACACATGCTTGGAATCATCACAGATGTGACGTTTTTTGTTGTTTTGTTTTTTTGGTGACTGCTGATCATCGTACAAGGTCACAGGCTGAGGATCATGGGATTGTCAGTCAGCAACTTCATATTAAATATTAATGTTAGGCTCTAATTGTAGGTAATTTCTCATTTCTTCTCAAAGACTTTGCCTTAAGCACTCTCCAAACTACTATTATTCACTACTAATCAAATTTCTTTAAAATAATATAATGTGTGTGTGTGTGTCAGTATTAACAAACCGTGTGTATGGAGAGTGTGTTTAATAATTCAGAATCCCTCTTGTGTGTGTATCTAGTTGTGTGTGTGTGAGAGAGAGAGTGTTAGAAGCTGGTCTTTTGTCTTCTCAATGATGTATGGAGCCTTTCAGCTCAGTGATAAGTTACAAACACTAGCTCTGGAGTGAAGGAGCAGGCAGAAAACAAGAGGAGAAACGAGTGGATAAGCAGATAAAGCAGAGAAAAGGAAATTGTGCAACACCAGCTAACTGCCTGCCTTCTGCATACAGCTGTTTTGCTGCAGTGAGCTCTCCCTTGCATGACACCAGCGCTTGTTCTGTGTCCTCTGCAGCGCTTGTACCATTTCACTATCGCAGCAGCCGGTATTTTGCAGTCTTTCAGTCTTCTTGCAGGGTGTTTTTTTTTTTAACAGGTTTATTGAAGTGTCGTGTCATTTTCTAGCTCTCAAGCTTGCTGATCAGCTTGCCACAGTTTCTATTTGTTATCGTCTCATTTTGATTTTGTTTAGGCTATGCTCTCTTCTCCTCATACTGCTTATTGTGTTAGCCATTCGTTGATAAACTGATGTTTGTGCCCTGTGTTGTCCTAACAGCCTCTATTTTTTTCATTCTGTCTCCACATTATGCTCTAAAATTTCATCTCAGCTGACACCATTCCCACATTGGTTTACAGTCTTGTGTGCCCTGTGTTTGTTTGTGCGTCTGTCTGTCTTCATTGATTGGTTTGCTGTCATCATGCGCTCACTGCCTGCTAACCCGGCCACAGCCTGCAGCGCGTCCTCTGAAGCGCAACCTGCAGTCAACCCCTGACCTGGTACTTTTGACCTCTCACCTTTTTTTTTTTTTATACTTTCTTCCTGTTGACATCTCTTTCACCGCCAAATACTAAACTGTGTACTCATTCAAGCATGACTTTCAAAAGTATCATCATCATTCACCGTGATCACACAAACACACAGTTCAGCCTATTACGCAGTACTGGGCTTGCACAATTAATTATTTATGTTGTTGTAGCGCAGTCTGCTGGTACATAGTCACCTAATTATAAAAGAATAAAGTTATGACTCTTATTTCACCCTCCAGTACATTCAGAATTGGAGCAGAGAGAATTATGCCACTGAACATGTCTATTGGTATTCTAAAGCCAACAAAATAAGTGGTTGCAGTACATAACTATAGTAAACGTAAGAACCTGAAGCAAAGTGTGGACAGTGTTTTGCATGAGTGTCATGTTGCATGTATATTACAGAAGCTTTGGATGTGCGCTTACCATGCTGTAGTGCTATGCTTTCAATATGCAGATTGCACTTATGCAAACTACAATAAGTAGCCACGCAGTTTAGGGCTAAATATCGCCCAGTTTGTAAAGGACCAGGGACAGACACCGGTAACAGCAGAGTGTTTAAGTGAAAATCGATCACTATTCACTGTCGTGGTCTTATATCTGATCATAACCTGGCATTAGTTTTTTGATCTCTTGCTCCCTCTTTCTCTCTACTCTTCTATCTTTCCCTCTGTCACTTTCTCTCCTCTTCCCTAAGGCCATGCCTCCAGGCAGCATGCAGCAGCTACCAAAGAGGCCCACCCTGGAGAAGACTAACGGCGCTGCAGCCATCTTCAATCCCAGCATGTTCCACTACCAGCAAGCTCTGGCCAGCATGCAGCTCCAGCAGCCGGCCTTTATCCCCACAGGTGAGTTTCAGCTATTATTTACTCCACACACACACACACACACACGATCTGTTCAGTGGTTTTACACCACACGGCTCAGCTGCAAGGAGTCGGACTTAAGTAATATTGGGCCCAGCTCTTTCCCTGCTTCTCCTGTCTTTCCCTTTGAGCTCATGCATCTTCTGCGTCTCTGGGTAGTCTACTCTACATATGTGTCATGCTAATTGGGCCCCCATAACCTACACACTGAGCTTTGCCAGTGATCTAGTGCCGCATTGCATTATTTAATTGTGCGCAGCTGCTGCAATGCATCTGTGCACTGCATAAATCCACCACTGAATATTCTTTGTACTCTATACACAATGGTAAGTAGATGAGTATGATACACCTGTAATACTAACCATTTAATCATATTTTATTTGAAGTTTACTTGGGGGGGAAAAAACATCACCATTTCAGTATATACAGGTTTCCTGTTCTCTCTACATGCCATCTTTCAGGCCCCATTTATGAAATTATTTCATAATGTATTAACTGATTTCAGAGTAATCCACTGTCAGCAGCATCTCTGCTTTTTAGCCTGTGTCATGTGTGGCCTCTGTGTTGTCTCTATGGCTTGTAATCACCAACACAGCCTTTACCGGCACACTAACCTTGTTGTTTGGTCTCGTCTCTTACTCCTCCACCACCCAACCCCCATCCCCACCACCACTCCCCGCGCTGGGTTCTCTGTGCATGGTGCACCAGGTTCTCTGCTCTGCATGGCTCCATCTGGAGGCATTGGTAGGTCCCTCGTGAGTCACCTCTGCTCCACAGGTTCAGGAGAGAGAGACCCAAATATCATAGGACAGCTCTTATATCTATAAGATGCAAAAATGTGCTGGTAACCTGCCTGAACTCTAATAACTTGAACCAGTGAATAATTACATAATTTGGAGTCGAAATTAAATAAAAGAACAGGATGGAGTGGCATCATTAAAATATGGCATCGTTGCATTAACCGTTTTTTTTTTTTTTTTTTTTAAGATTAGACTTTGATTTTTTTTTTTTTTTAACATACAGTTCTTTTAATACAGGGTGGTTCAAATGGTCAAGAGTTTTGAATTTAAATAAATAAATAAATAAATACATTTTATCTAGACCGTAGAGTCCCAGGCCTGTGATGTCCACCACATTATTTGTCACCTATCTGCTTGCTTTTCCTCTCTTTGTTTGCTCATTTATTTTCGCTGTCTGTGCAGCTTCTTGGTTCATTTGTGTATGTGTGCTCAAGTATGAAAGTGATGGAGCCACGAAGCTAGCTAGACCAAAGTTAGGCCTTATTCCTAATCCACTAAGAGCGGTTCCTGTTTTCTTTGTGCTCCTTTTTCTTCCTCCTACCACTCCTCCTCTCCTCTTCGTCATCTTCCCCTTTAAATCTTTGTAGGGCTTTTCAAACCGCCCGGCCCACTGGCAGAGGGCCGCTGGGAGAGGCGGGATTGGAGCAGCTGCCGGCCCCCCCACAGCCGCTACCTATCAGGGCCCGGACAGACTGGTGAGGGTAGAGACCAGGCCCCCCCTCCAACACACACACACACACACACACACACACACACACACACACACACACACACACACACACTTCACCCATGCACTGATAATAAGGATGCTTCACCTGGTTGCCATATGCTTTGCTGAAGTCTAGGTCAATGCCCTAAGGCCAAATCAATCCCAGTTCACACATTCTGTAGATTACACACTCATAAACACACTGTCTTACTTCCACATATGTTCTGAGAGTAGAATTCACTCAGAAGTCTGCCTAATCCTAATGTTCAGGTAGCTTTGCAGTGACAGCTCCGCTATCTCTCCCATACAAGAATTAGGACTTTAATCAGCATGTCTGTATGTGTGTGTATGCAAGGGGAACTGTGTGTCTGAATCATGTTTGATGCTGTTGCTGTTTGTGTATCATGCTGTATTAGTTTGCTCTCTGCCATAAATGACTCTTCATTCATAAAGAGAGGAGGTTTAGGGTAGCATTTCCCGTGTGTGCCATTCACACATTCATACATCGGTAGTAAATTAAAAATAACTTTTCTTTTATCAGTCAGATCTCAAGTATATATGCAGATATATAAAAACAAAGAAGGGAACTGCCATATTCTCAAAGCTAGACTTGTGCTGGAATGCACTGTATGTGTAGGCTACATTTTCTGCTGTTTTTGTCAGTTTTATTTTAGTTTTGCTTCCTTCCAACACATGGTCCAGCTCCATCAAAATACAATTATCAGATATATCTGTCTGATTGGATTGTATGATTTTGATGACTTTTTTAAGTGCACAGCTGCAGTGCAATAAGTATTGATCTTAGTTATTTTCGAGTTGGTAACACTTTATAATAACAATTGTTTTGAGGTTTTTCTAGCAACAGTTAGCAGAGAATTGTCTAAAAAAGGTCGTAAACACATTAAAGATTGTAACGTTTGTAGTGAATTTATACCGCAGTAGCATTAAATAGTAAAGTAAATAGTAACATTTTCATTAAATAAATATGAATATTTCTAGACATTATATACTAAATGTATATAATGACACAAAATTGTATACTGAAATGTCCATAAAGTATGTAGTATTAATTGTTAAAGTTTGGTGCACTCAAGCTAACATATTAGATTGATATTTTATAAACAATATGTAATCTTTACTTTTTTGCATCTGTTACAAATCATATGCTACTAGCATAAGTCTTTTTGCCACCAGTATACAGTATAGCAACAAAACAATCTGTGCTTAATTTATTGTTTAAAGTTCTAGACTTAAATTTAAAGGAGTTTTTCATTTCTATCAGAGAAAATCTACTACAAATGATAGAATGAGAATGAGGTGTATTGCAAGTTCAAAACATCTTGCATGAACCAAAATTCAGATCAGCCTTTGATCAATAGCCCTAGCCCTAGTCTCCACACCCGTGGCTCAGATAGTGTCTGATATCTTTTGTACACTTTTCTGGCCACAAGCTTCAGAATGTCAAAGGTGACAGTCTGGCTTTCTTTAAAAGTTATTAAAGAATTTTAACCAGGTAGTATTGAGTAAACAAGCTAATGATTTGTGTTTGCTAATGGGCTACAGGAAAGAGTCTGTGGTTGGTTATCTGCCATATCAGTCACATTACCTCTTTCTGTGAAATTAGGCAGATCATGGCTACGATTATGAAAACAGTAGGCGCTAATAATCAAGTAATAAATAGATTTGGTCAAATGTTCAGGCAGAGGACCAAAACTAAACATTCTAAAAAAAAAATTAAAAAAAACCATCCTAACTGTAATCGCCATTGTTCATATAATGCCTGTTAATGTTAATGCGAGTCATAGACATTTAAAAATATTCCATAACAAATATGCTATGCAAATAAATAAGGTCCATTATTTCTTGAATTGCTACTTTACGAATGCATCAGGTCTCATGTTATAAAGTGTTACCTTTAAGTTTTACTTGCATGTTCTTGGGTGAAAATCATCTTGGCAGTACATAAATGCTACTTGCCATGACTGTTCCGCCTCTTCCTCTGGCATATAATGTCATGGTACTCATAACATTCCTCCTCCCCTCCACCTCTCCCCTCTCCCTTGTTTCTTGTCTGACTCGCCTGAAAAAAGTTCCCATGATGCACGGTGCCACCACTTCCACTGTTTCGTCGGCTACGACCCCAGTCACCAATGTTCCTTTTGCCGAATCAGCTGCCTCCAATCAGGTTTGCCCCTTCATTTTGGCCTCTTCTCTTTTCAGCTGTACGGCATCCAGCACTGGTCCACAGACACCACATCCAGCATTATAGAGAGAAAGTTCACACGACATGTTATCAGGAAAATGTTGTAGTAGTGATGGAGGTGTGATTTAGAATTGATCATCCTGAAGTCTAAATTGCCCCTGGTTGTGAATGAGTGCATGAACGTGCGAAGGTGGATTGGCGTCCCATCCAGCATACCCGCCTTGTGCTTAGTGTGTATAAGCTAGCCTCCGTATGCACCCCAAGCCTGACCGGGATAAAGCGGTTAATGAAGATGAATGAATGTGTCAATGAATGATGATCCTGACAGAAAGTATATGCCAGAAATGAGAGCAAAGTCACTTTCTCACTATAATGAGCTTCTGTTTTTCTGAGATTGGGATCTGTTTAACATGGGAGCTCTGGCCCTAGGCAACCCACCTGAGCTAGCTGTTTGTGCTAGTTAAACCCAGCTGGATTTAAACTCTCTGTGGATCAGTGCGGAGCCTCTGTGTAGCCCTCTGTCACCGTGTCTCTGTGTGTATTCACATTGCCTTTTCAAATGTCTCCACTCTATGTTGGCACAACATCTTCTGTGTAGATAAAACATTACAGTGTCCATATTCATTCTTTCTCTTTCTCTGGTTTGTGAACAGTTGTTCAGGTTAGCTTCCGGGTTTAATCAGTGACACAGCGAATGCTGCTAGCTGTTGCTTAACTCTCTCAGGGCCAGATGTACTAAGCTGTTTACACCCGTTTTGACATGCTGCTTGATGAACCTCACCGTACATAACACCTTATGTATGAATATGGTTTTAGTGCGGGATTGGGATGCTTTCTATTCATTCTTATAAACGGATGACAAAACGTGTAATAATACAAGACAGTTGTAGAAGCTTTGTGAAAGAAATACCCAGGCAAACTGTGTGTTTTAGTACTGCTTTTCAGTTGGATGGATTTAGTGAAGATGTGGCAAAGCTGGTCATAAAGCGTAACTCATCATTAACTTACATCAAAGTCCTCACATCTAATGAGGAAACAAATGTATTATGAACGCAATTTGTGGCTGCATCTAGTCACATTTTGCGCTGCGCCTTTTCATGTACATACATCTGGCCCTAGGTCCCAGAAGCACACCTCATAACGTAGCAGTGCATTGGGGATTTAGTTTTGAGTCCCAGCTGTGCAATTTGCTGCCACTGGCAGGGTTTATTCCCAGTGATGCTATTGTACTAATCAAGAGGGGAAGCACTGCATAGTCCTGCATCTTGGTTTCAGCACTGCAACATCTCCAGCACACTCCAGACTGCTAATATTGCTGAACTACAAGACACCCACTATATTATTATTATTATCATTATTATTATTATTATTATTATTATTGTGTGTAGTAGTTCAGCAGTATGCTGGTAGCAGCTTGTTTGGTGTTTCTTTTAATTTTAGTCCTGTGTGTAAATAAAGTTCTGTGGTGTGCTCTGTGTTTTTTGATCTGATCCCAATTTTGAAAAGTATCTGGGTATCGCAGTGGAGTGCAGAAGAGTTCTGTTAATTTCCTGTGTTTTTTGGCCACACAACCTCTCAGCGTACTTTGAAACGTGCAAAGATCGGTGATGTATTACAACAGGATATTATAGTTTCTTCTGTTTTCACAGACACTGTTGAGATTTTGCTTTGAGGTAAAGCAAAGCTAGCCTTACATCAGTTCCTGCACTTGTTTGCATTTGCATAGTTTGTGATACCTGTACTAAAACCACTTTATTTCTCAACACTCTGTTTTTCTCTCTCTCTCTCCCCCCTCCTCCTTCCTCCTGTATCCTTGTCATTCAGTAGACCCCACCGAGGTACTGACTGCTGACCCTGTCGACCTCCACTGCATTCCTGTGGAAACACACCTCTGTCCAATCCCCAAACTGCTGGTGGCGGCACCGGTGAGCCTGAACTCAGTAAGCCTCGGCCGCAATCTCAGTTAACACACCACTATCGTCATCCCGAAATCCAACCACACCATAGAGACATGAATGCAACAAACGTGTGCCTAATCATTGCGTCCTGCAAGGACAACCCTTTCATCCTCTTATTTGATGCCCCACGTCAACAAAAGTCAACAAAAAATGGTTTGTTGATGCTAAAACAGGCAATATTTAAGCTAGGACCTTCAGCTGTTTAAGGAAGTGTGCCATGATGCAAGGAGACTTAAGAAGCATGCAGATGCTGAATCTGAGCGCTCCTTTGAATTCACAGCCATACAAGTACACAGATTTGTAGACATGCACACAAACACAATACACACACACACACACACACACACACAAAGTTGAGAACAGTGCATCCTCCTCAAATGAGAGTGAGGTCTCAGACCCGGATTAATCCAGTGTGAGTAGTGAAGCTGAGGCTTGATGTCACCTGACAGCACACATTGATTCTGCAAAAGCTTGTGCGGAGAACACAAGAGTGTAATGTACACAGGGCTTAGATCAGAGATGGGCGTGTATGAGAGCTTTAGGGAAAGCACTTTTTAAACTTCACATGGGTTTTTCTTTAGTCGCAGACATTTACACTTTATTGTCCACTTAACTTGTTAGTCAAAAGGTTGCCGGTGTTCATTAGATGTCCCTGACCTTGAATTCACACCAGATGCGACACTTAAGTAACACGTCCGTATAGCATAAGTATGTACGTCTAGTCCACACCGCAATACTGCACTTTATTCTTAACAAGGAAGTGAACGCGTAGACATACGACATAGTCGAAGGGACATGGGAGTGGGCCACCTGCAATTACAACACAGTTCACTCGAAAACATGACATGAGACAGTGGGACCGTGATTAGCATTTTTGTGTTTATTCTGGTTGCTATATCATTGCTATACAGAACTTGTGCGGGCTGCACAATCATAACACTGTTGTAGATGATGCAGCAAATGGAAGTGTGTGTAATTTGAATGGATAAAAAAGAAAGAAACATGGCAGGTATTAATTTAAAAAAAAAAAGGAACGTGAGACATGCAGCTAAAATGTTTTAAAAACGCATTTGTTATGAATTGGCCTTGTAACTCAAACCACTGGCCTATCCCTTAGCACAGACTAAAACAAATTCAGTATACATGTATACTATTTAAAGGCAAGCTCGTCATTCCTATTCTACATACCGATCCAATTTTTCTACCATTAGCGAGTGATTGGAGGAGGGGTGTTATTTATTTAAGCCTAATCCTAACAAGCTGTAATTGGTTGTTGAGAGGAAGTGTCATTTTTTCCATGCCTGGACATACCACAGATTTGTTTACGTGAAACATTCAGACTGAGGTTAGGTAGATTCCTGTGTGAATACCTCCAATTTCTTAATGCAACCCGCCTTAAGCAGAAGTGTCAGTGTACCCGCACGTCTTATCGTGCACGATGATGTACACTGATCTGCAGGGTCTGATTACAGCCCTATAGCCAGCGCTGCACAGGAGGTCTGATAGATGACTAGCTCAGGATGAGTCGGATCACCATACTGTGATAGGCAGTGCCAGCACAGCAGCTGTGGCCTTCGATTGGAGTGGCGCCATTTCAGAGCCCAACTGTTCCTCTGTAGTCAGCAACGTCAGAGCGTATTACTCATCTCCTATAACCTAGTGCTTTTTTTTCCCCCTCATCTCTGTTTCCACTGATCTGTAAGTTTGACTTGGATTATCAGAGACATTGCGATATATTAGGGTCTGCCACCATCTCTGCTTCTGTCTTTCCTTATAGCTTGGACAGTCACTGCCAAAATCCATGGCCCAGTCCCTCCTACTGTGTGACAGTCTGTTTGTCTGTGCTTATTGCTTAGCCCTGTTTGTTACATCTCACAGTAACACAAGATCTTGGAACTGTCCATGCTGTGATATTCGCAGTGTGACAGAAACCAAAGCTACACTTCTAGAGGTTTCATAGAGCCTTTTTTTTCTATCTGGAGCTAATGTGCAAGTCTTAACAATGTCGTAGCAATATACAAAGTGTAAGGTTCAAATGTAATTAAGAACACAATGAATGTAGTTGAACGCTCCCAAAATAAATCATAGTGTGGGAATCGGAGAGAAATAAACACACAGAGTCCACTCGCACAGAATACGGATGTTTACGGTAATGCTACTGTCCTGTTAAATTACTAATGGCAGCAGTACACTTTTAAACAAGTGTACTGCTTTATGTGCCAATGACTCCCAGAGCTAGCTCACTCGGTGCCAATCACTGGAAAAAAGGAGTAGAGTTATTACATGCCAAGGCCCAAAAGCAGACTGATTGAAAATGTTATTTTCCCTTCAGCTAATGCAATCATTAATGCTGTGCTTTCATTCAGGCTTTCAATCTTTCCTAATTCACCTCATACTGCTGTACCATATTATTGGAGCTCGTGTAGCTTACGTACAATGTGTGGACTAAAGGCCATTTCTGATCTGATCTACAGAGAAATCTTTTATAAGCTTTAATTGGAGTAGACGCTTGTTTTGAAAGAACAAATACAGTGATGTAAGATAAAGCACCAACCGAGGCCTGCAACATTTTTTGTAATGGTAGTACACGTGTTTACCTTCTTTTGTGTTTTTTGTTTTTGGTTTTTTTTTTCGACTTCGCAGCTCGCTGATTTAATCAGGATTAAGTTGCTGTGTATTATGTTTGTGAAATGTGTGTCTATTTAATCCAGCTTACAGATTGACCACTTATTGTGTCCTTATGTTCAAAAGTCGACAGACTCTAAAAAAAAAAAAAAAAACAGGGCAAAGCTGACTGTCAGCCATATGAGCGGTTCATTTCACGTTGTACTAAAAGCAGTAATTCTGCAGGAGAAAAGTGCCGAGGTGTAGAGACGGGGGGGATCGGCTGTACCCGGGGTACTGATGAACCTCACTAACAAACGTTGCCAGGAAAGGGCCTTATATACAGTTGAATGTGACATTTAGGACAAAGAAGAATGTCATTAAAGCTTGAGGATGCCTGTCTCACCTTTTTCCTCCTGAAACAAACCACAACATATTTCAACATATCAAGGGAGTAAAATTCTCCCAATGCCATTCACTGTTGATGTACTATATAAAAAAAAAACAAGATTCTGTCTAAGAGACTTGTCAAGGACCTTGTCAAGTTGTTGCTGTCGTCCTTACATGAAACAGCTGTGCTGTTTTGTACAGATAGCCACACTGAGGAGCAAATTTGGATGGTCAAACACTGCACCTATTATAAAAAGAGGACCTCTTTGGAAATAGTGTATTTGTGAGGTTTTATTTTGTCTAGACGAGACTCTCCAGGCCAAAAGCTCAGGGCCTGTTTTCTAAACGTAAATTAAGGTTAACCCAAGACTACAACTGATTGTCAGCTTCAATGCTCACTGACAGTTACGTTTAGTCTTCGACATCTTAAAGCCTTGGAAAACTGGCTCAAGAGAACGTTTTGCTTTATTACAGTGATATAACAAATTAAGCATGAAGTGCTCAAATTCAGTAGAGTAAACCGAGGTCAAATGCAAAATCAACAAGACAATATACTGTGTTTATTGGAGTTTCTGTGTTGTACACAATTTATAAAATGTTAAGGTGTGGGTGTGTGTAAATGTTGGCCGTTAAATTGTTTAAGAGTGTACTAAGCTGTTTGATTTGTATAATGGATTATTTCTTGTAGTTGGGCGAGTCTCATTGCCTAGCCAAGGTATAGATCTCTCTCTCTCTCTCTCTCTCTCTCTCTCTCTATCACTTATTTCTCTCATATCAAGAGTTATGCCTTCTCCAACTGCTATCCAGCTGGAATTAACAAAATACTTGATTAAGGAAAAAAAACATGCCTCGTTTGGGGCTTTAGCATTTTAAGAACACTCACTTTTTAAGAAGTGTGTATTCATGTGTAATGTAGTTAGATAATCTTATATGTACATATTACTAGTGCATCCTTGCTATAGTTTTGTCACCATTAAGGTCACGTGATCTTAATGTCATTTTTAATGGTACTTATTTTATCTGTATTTCCACACGTTAAGTAAAATTATTGTGAGTTTTACATTTTGAAAATGAACCTGTTTTAGTTAACTTGATCATTCATGATTTCTTATCAGTTACTTATTCTACAGCATAAACTCTCATTGCATGAAATGGAAATAATCTGAATAATCTGATACATAGTTTGTGTAGTTAGCAGTAAATACAAAAAAAAATAAGAAATATCTCTATATATATAAATATTAATCTATATACACATTTGTATTACAATGATCAATTCATTGTAACTTGATAGTAAGTTGTTGTTGCTATGGCAACAAAACTACAACATGGCTACCTTTGTGAATCTTAATTGTGAATTTTTTCACACTTCAATTGAATTAATGTACAAGGTTAACTTATTCTGAAAGGGAATGTGTAGATATCTTACCTTGGATTAAGAAATGATGCCTATTTTGTACAAAAAAAAAAGATTCCTCAATTCCAAAGTCCATTTGGAGATGTCATGTTATTTGTTTTTTTTATTATTATTATTATTATTTCTTATTTTTCTAACAGGATAGTTGTCTGCTTGAGATAAATGACTAAAATTATGAGTCTGATGAGTCAGTGTTTGAGCTTTAGAACGGACCTGTTGGATCATTAGCTAAAAGAAAAACTTGATAACCTCTGATGAGTGAAAGAGATATTCTGGTGCAAAAACAGCGTCTTCAGGTGGGGAATCATCTTTCTTTTTTTTTTTTTTTAACAAGGGGGGAGGGGGGGCGCTGTCTGGACTGGTAGACACCAGAAAGGGGCTTGCAGATGGACTCGTTTGGATGACGAGTGCTTGAATCTTTAACTCGATGATGTCAGGAGCGGAACGAGATGTAGGACGTAGTAAGCTAGAACTTGAACCTCCTGGTAATGTCTCATTTCTCTCCCTGTGCTCTCTAGCCAGCCTTTAGCCCAGCTGTGCTGGGACCTGCTGTGCCCCCATCGGTGTACGAATGTGTGTCCTTCACCTCGTTTGCACTTATGTACATAAATGAGTGAAAATATTCAGAATTTATTTTGAATATGCATAGATAAATACAAATATATCGAAATATATATTGAAAAAACCTGTTCAAATGAAATGACTGTATTGTTCGGAATACAGGTAAACATCTGTCCTTCTACTAGGTTGTTCAAGAAATGCGAGAGATTCGTTGTATGTTCTTTTTTTGCTAATGCCCTTGTTCGCACCATGAGCATGTTGTCGCTTGCTGATAAAATAGATGAAAAGGAAAAGATGCTTTCTTGTTTGTCATAGTTTACAAAAAAATGAGCATATTACACAGAGCACAGAGGCTGTTTATATCTGATCCTAAACTGTGTTGGTGGTGTTTGGAAAGAAGCATGGCCCCTAAATTGTATGCAGGTGATGCGTTGCATCCAAGAAACCAAAGAATAAACAGCTTGCTCGTCTTTCTGTTTCTTTATTCGTTGTGAATTGCTAATTTAGTGTCAGATATTCTACTGTGCTTATTATTATTATTATTATTATTATTATTATTATTATTTAATGTGTTCATGGATCTCAGAGCTGAAGAGAAATGGGATTCAAAATGGATCTGCTTGGGATTTTAGCACATGTGAGATCTGTACTGGTGATGTTCTGCCCCCTGCAGATGGCAATCGGTATAACAGACAAACGAAACCCTTTTTCCTGCCTGTATGGAGGGCCGACCATCATCCAAATACAGGACACACCACCAACATCAGGGTCAGATTACAGCAGGAAAGCATTGCAACTGGTTATAAGGAGTTTAAGTTACATTTCTGTGTTTGGTTTCCTCTCAGTGTTCAAACGCTCACACATTCCCGAAAACTGATCAATTTGAAATATCTCAGTGCATTTCCTCAAGACAAATCCTATTAACACAGTGAAACCTGGAGATATCTTGTACATTCTGTGGTCCACAGTTGCTTTGGAAGCCAAGAATTTTGTTGCCATGGCACTTGTCCTAGTAGTGAGGGAGAGACCGAGTCTTTGTAGGTTCCTGCATATCGATGCACCTTTGGACCACATTCACGTGGTCCCAAACCTTCTGACTATAAAGTGGACTCAGCACAGAGTTTGATAACTTTTAAGTCCTGATTTACAGAACATGCAGTAAATGAATGCAATCAAAAGGACACTTTTGACCACTGTGCATATTAGAAGAAAAAACAAAACAAAACAAAAAACAACTAACACCCTTCTGCTGTCCACCTTACTGTGCCTGGACTTTCTGTGAAGACAGTGCTTTTTTTTTTTTCCTTTGTTGATTATTTCATTTTTAAACAAGAGAATCCATCACTCATATTTAATCACATCATATTTAAGTCTGTGTGGAAATTGATGTTGACGGTATTGACATATAAAATGTGTGTATAGGATTAAGTTCATATTTATGTTGTAAAATGCTATGGATGTAAATGTAAATGCAGTCTCTTGTCTGAGATTTGAGGTTTTGTCCCTTTAAGGGCATCAGTCAGGTGTAGTTTTAAAACGCAGAATAAGTGCTTTCTACCAGAAGCAGTTTAAAGAATGTCCACCTTGTTTCAAAGCCATATGTTGTTGATTCCTCTTTCCCCCACTGTAGGACAAGATCTAATTGAATGCCCTGACTCTTTATATGAAATGCTTCTCTTTCTATTTAGCGTGTTGTACTTGTATGTGCTAAAAATTTGTGCTTATTGCCAATCCCTTTTATGATTATAGTAATGTATAGAAAATATACATACTTATATGATCTGTTCTTTTTGTTTGACATTTTAATAAAGCACTTAAATGGAAACTCCAGCATGTGTATATTGTTTTTCCTACAAAATAACTCTTTAAAAGCTGTCATTTATTTTAAAGACAAGCAGGTGAGATGTAAACCGTACTGACGTCATACAGTGCTGTGCAAAAGCCTTAGGCACAAGCAAAGAAATTCTGTAGAGTGAAGATGCCTTCAAAAATAATGAAATGAAATGTTTCTACGTTAAAAAAAATTACTATAAAGAGCAGTAAACAGTAATAAATGAAACAAAGTCAGTATGTGGTGTGATGATCCTTCACTTTAAAATAAATAAATAAATAAAAATTAGTATTCTCAGGTACAATGTGTGCAGTTTGATAAGGAAACGAGCTGGAAGTGTTACTGAGCATCTTGTAGAAGCAGCCAAAGTTCCTCTGGAGACTTTGACTGTCACACTTTCTTCTTATTTTTGCAGCAAAACCCAGCAGCCTTCATTATGTTTTTTTGTCTNTTGTAACATACTGTTATTCAGCGCTGAGTGAAGTTCAGCAAGACCTCTAGAAATATTTTACACACATGCACACACCTTATAGCTTCAGTGGCTGCGTTATTAGCTCAACTTATCTACACATTGGCCAGTTTCTGAGGTAAACCTACCATACTGATCACTTGGTAGATATAAAGTTCCTGAGTGTAGCTCATCTGGTGCTTATTTCAGGTGCATCAGAGTCAGTTTAAGGTATCCCCCAGCAAAACCCAGGCCGAGCTGGTCAAACAGGCAAACCATCTTTACCAGCTGCTAAGCTGATCAGTAAAGGTTTTAGGTTTCCTATAATTGGCTTATTGTTGTGGTATTTTCTCAAATATGGAAGGGTAGCTGGCAAAGATGGTGTATATCAGCTTGACCAACTTGGCCTGAGTACTTTTGATAGCTGGTCAGACTATAGCTAGATTATTTCAGCCAGGGCGGTCAGGTTAAGAATAATTCACCAACCCAAAATATCCATCGTCCCATAGTCTTACGCAGACGCTGTGAAGGAATAGAGGAAGGTTAATATGTGCCAAGAAGGTGTGTAATGTGTCCAGTGTCACTGCAGTGCTGAGTGTTACAGCCGACTATGGCGGTGCCTTCACTGAATACATGGAGTAGAGGAATCTGACAAACTGCATAGCAACAGATGAACTGCAGTCAGTCATTTACCTGATAAAACAAGCTGTAAGTAAAATGTCTACCTACTAAAATGACCACTGGGTGTATATAATAAGCTGTTAATGCGAGAGAAATTACATTAAAAGCGAATTTCCGAAAGAAATCGATCAGTTCAAGCTGATGCTGCCTCCCGAGCTGCATACTACCGTACTAAGTAGTATGCCTACTATAGGTGGCGGAGCTCAGCGGCTCTGCATCCTGCTGTAGGGTGCTTACTGTTTGTCACACTATTTAGTGCGGTAGTATGCGGTTCTGGACAGAGCCTGAGCTCGTTGAAAGGAGCTGAAGAGAGTGCTGTGCGGTGCGGTGTGGTGGCGGGCAGAGGGAGGGAGAGGCCACAACAGGCAGAGGATTTTATGTAAATTACAAATAACTGTGTTTAGTACTAATCCCCACCTGTTGTTTTAAGAGAGACGCTGCACAGGGATAACTTGGGAAGATCCGCCATCCAGTGAACGTGCAGCGACCGAGACTTTTTTTTTTTTTTTTTTTTTTTTTTTTGCGCGAGCTACTAGCCTACTAGCCAGCCTAGCTAGGAATGAGTCTAGGACACTAGCTGGCTTCTTAGCTAGTGCATTCACATGGACGCTAACATGGAAGGAACCGTAAACGCGCTTTTTATCCCACGACTTTAGCCTTTAACGAGGTGTTAACGAACAATTTTTAATTCGTCTGTAGCTTTTTTTAAAATATATATACACACACCATGTGCACTTACGCGGCGGCACTGCGCAAAATCTAAATCAAACTCGAACATAGATGGAGCAGGGGCGTTTTGGTCTGAGCTAGCTAGCACAGCTAGCTGGCCTGGCAGATATAACAGAGCACAAAGAGCAACAACAAAAAACAAGTAGTCGCAACACTTTTTGAGGCGGTTATCTGGTGGGAATTTAAAGCGGGTTAATTTAACAGCCAGCGGTTTGCTTTATGTTGGGAAGCAGATAAAGCTAGCTAGACAGCTAGCCGAGATTGGCTCAGTGTTTTAGCGCCGTGTCCCAAATGAAGGAGTACAAAGTGGTGGTGTTGGGCAGCGGCGGCGTGGGCAAGTCCGCCCTGACCGTGCAGTTTGTCACCGGCACCTTCATAGAAAAATACGACCCGACCATCGAGGATTTCTATCGGAAAGAGATCGAGGTAGACTCGTCCCCTTCGGTGCTGGAGATTCTGGACACGGCCGGAACCGAGCAGTTCGCGTCCATGAGAGATCTTTATATAAAGAACGGCCAAGGCTTCATCTTAGTCTACAGCCTTGTAAATCAGCAGTCATTTCAGGTAAGCTCTGTACCTGATCTGCCTCATTCACACGAGTGTGGCTGACTCTTGGTTTTGAACCAAAAAAGTGTTGCTTTTTAATTATGAAGCAAGCAATACAAAACAAGCAACACCTAACTATACACTCAGTTGCTGTTAAATATAGAGAGGAAGTTAATATGATCATACACTGAAGTCACAAGGCATCATTTCCATGTAACTGAACTAAAAGTGGACTGTGGCCTAAAGGGTTGTAGCACTGACAAAGTCATGTTTCCCACTAGGACATCAGACCGATGCGTGACCAGATAGTTCGAGTGAAGCGCTTTGAGAAGGTTCCCCTCATCCTGGTGGGCAATAAGGTGGACCTAGAGTCTGAGCGGGAGGTCGCCGGGTCCGATGGCCGAGCCCTGGCACAGGAGTGGGGCTGCCCCTTCATCGAGACCTCGGCTAAGAGCAAGACCATGGTGGACGAGCTCTTCGCTGAGATCGTGAGGCAGATGAACTATGCCACTTTGCCTGAGAAACAGGAGCAGTGCTGCACGGCATGTGTGATGCAGTGAGGTCCCTGGCCTTACCGCACGCTCCACAGGTACGTAGGTCCTGTTTATAATTTGTGCTTTCAGACTTCTGTGCAAAAAAAAAAAAAACATACATGTACCATCCCATTCCACCCATTCACAATTTATCCTCAGGATCTGTTTTGCTGCAGGTCTTTTAAAATAAGCAGCAAATATGCACATACTTTGTTGGTTTAAAGAAAGGCTCCTTGTTTGTTTTTGGGTTTTTTTTAGCACTAAAACTTAGACGTCAGACTCACTCAGTGTGGCATAAAAATTACCCATAAACAGACAGTTTGTCTGATGTAAATTGAGACAGGACTGCTGTTTAAGCTCAGCAGTCCTTGTGCTTAATATCTGTATTAAGGATGGTCATGGGATTTGGAAGAAAGACTCTGCACATCTTGGAGATCAACCTCTTGCGATATGTAGACATTGTGGTTCTCCTGTTCCTCACTGTGCAGGGTCTACATCAGGGCATTAATCTACTGAAGCATGAAACTAGAATGATTTAGGTGTCACTTCTTCAGGCATTGAGGAACTGAGGGGAAATAAATCAATACCCAAATTAACCCATTTTGCGGATTTCCTTTTTTGTTTGATTTAGTAATTGAACTGTCTTTTGTGACGGTAAAATGTACGTTTTTGGGAGGAGGGGGTGCTTACCTGCAAAAATCCTGTCAATAATGGCAGACTTTTGAAACTTGTACACGAATAGAACAACACAAATAATGTATGTATTTATACTAATGTATATATTAGGCTGATCTCAATTAATCATAATAGCCACGGATGAGAAAAAGTGAAATTCAGGAAGCACCTTCCTCATATTGTTTATAAAGCCGTGCAATACCAAAAGCTGAACAATGACCACAGTAATGCCGCTCGCTCCGGAGCCGCGCTCACATTCAGGACCCCGACAAAATAAACCTAGTCAGAATTAACTAAATTACAGCACAGCTGAAAAAAAAATAAAATAAAACATCATGATTGGGGGAAACAGACAAAGCAGTGCTGTTTGGCCCTACAAAGACAGTACAGTGTATCAGACTGGCGGTGACAAACAACACTGAGAAGCACACTGACCGTGTACACTCAGTCAGCACCAGCTCTCTGTACAAAACAGCAGACCCAGACAATGCTGGCTGCCTAAACAGCAGAGAATATGCAACAATACAAACAAAACAGCAGAAACTGAGAGAGAGAGAGAGAGAGAGAGAGAGAGATACTTTATTTAAAAAAAAAATGTGTAATTTAATAGGCAACCTCACAATAATGAAGAAGCATTGCATCTGTGAGAGGAACACAGGAAGTGCCGTACTCAGTCAAGGGAACAGTGTGTAACCAGGACACACACACACACACACACACACACACACGTTCTTTACTAGAATTTGATAGTTAGCACAAACCGTACAAGTTTGTCTTTTTTCTTTTTCTTTTCTTTTTTTTTTTTTAAATACAGTTTCAGACTTTAAAAGATACAGCTTCTGTATTACTATTGAATCTCCACATTCCTTTTAATTCAAGCTTTGGTAAATTAGTTTGTCCTGCAAACGTAGCATCTTGAATTAACAAGATGTCCACCCTGGAAATGTGACCCAACACGTGACTATACTGAAGTTTAGTCATTCTAAGAATACGTGTATACTCTAAGTTGTTAATGAGGTGGTTATGTATGATCTTTAGTTTTGATCTTAAACAAGCACTGAGGCTTAATGTTACAATTCTGTGATGTCAGGTTTGTGTGTTAATGACACATAATGAACTATAGAGAACTATGTGAGAGGGTCATGTATAGTTGGAGTGTGGTGCATGAGAGGAGCCAGTTGAGGATCGACTGCTTCTCCAGGCAGGCTTGGTTCTGTTATCATTAGATCATCCAAAGAATGCGGCATGACAAACTAAACTGCCCGAGTACAGAGACGGCGTGGTGAAGCGTGAAGAAGCAGCACAGTCTAGACTAGTGTCAGGAACAAGAGAGCAGGGAGATTCCCAGCAAAGAAAGAGGACGTCCTGAATGACAATCCATGTTCCAAAATAACAGGAAACAAGTTCTCCATCTGTGAGGCACCATTCTGTTTGTCACTAACTTCTTGAAACAAGTGTTTTTCACAATGTTCAAAAATGAGAGAATGACATTTAACAGATAATCTAATGAAGAAACATGGTTTAGTGGTTATGTTGTTGCAGTAGAAGTTCAAGGAGAGATTCTCAAGGATGTTTTTCGTCCCTACACGGGACATTTAGACATTTACTGAAGCAGTAAAAACTCAAACTTTTTGAAGCCAGGGACCCCTTCGACTGTGAAATATGTTCCACTGACCTCTCGGTGCAGATTCATATGAACAGAATCCAACTATTCAAATATTACTCATTATTTTTATGTGTGTACAATAAAAGTTTGTCTGTGGAGACATAAAGCTTTTTATTCCTAGAAACACTATCTTCACTCAGAGCACATTTGCTCCAAACTGATATTTATAGGCTATTTGTTTTTGAATGATTGGGGTTTGAATTAAACCTGTTTCATTCCAGTGACCAGTCAAACGTCTGTCTATAAGAACTCAATCATCTGACCCACTTTGAGGAAAACTGGCCTAGAATGGTAGCACTCATTTCTGCATAGTGCGTGCAGTTTGTTCATGCAGCCTACACAGTATATGGTCTGGTTACATCCTTATAGGCAAAAACACTGATTACACGATAAATACGTTTTGATGTCAGTTAGAGGTGTTACCTTAGAAACAAATTTGACTAAATTTAATTTATGCCACATTTCTGGTGTGTTATTTGTAAATCTCTCATGTAACATTTAGGTATATGTTTCATCATGCTTTCTGTTGCAGAATAACTGATGTTGGGTGTGTGGGTTTTTTTTGGGGGGGTGGATTGTTTTCTGCAGCCACAGCACCTGGCAGGAGGCCCTTTTGAACCAGTGTCTGCTTCAGTGATGTTTTGACCCCATGAGCCACACCAGTGTCACTGAGCCGTCTGAACTCGGACCGAGGAGGTCACCTGACAAGCCTTGGTTTTGCTGCAGCATAAAGCAGGGACTTTGAAATCTCTGACTTTCATCGGTGTCTGTATTGTAGAGCACATATATAATACAGTATATATACAGTATACTGGGTGTTTTTGGGAACTGCATGACAAGCATCAGTGGGAGGGCAGAGGACTTTGGAAACAGGGCCAAATGTGACAGGGCTATTAATATCTATTTTCTTAGAGGGGAACTCCATTATGTATGAGCAGGCTTTCTGCGACCTGTAAAATGCTGACGGTGCTCAGTTGTACATCCCCAGGATTTCTTTTAACATTTTATGTTTGATATCTACTTTTAAAGTGATAATAGCCATTATGGAGGTTTGAAGCCTGGACCATCTAACTTTGCTTTTCTTCTGTTTTTCTTCTGTTTTTTTTTTTTGTTTTTTTTTAAGACTACAGTATGTATGCTTCCCCCCCCTCATAATAGTATATTTATTAAAATGTTTAATTACAAAGATGGATACATATTGAATTTTTATGTTCCATTGGCCTTTTTGCTTTTTGTGACAGTATGCATTGTTTCTGAAATGGAGCATTAATGACGCCTTAAATGATTACAGTTTCAAACTTGTGTGTGGAGTTCATGTTTCCTGTCTCCTCTATTTCTCTCACACATCACATACAGACTACCATTAACCAGATTCTCAGTGTACCAGAAAAAATCTAAAGCACTGCACCACTAAACAACCAAAACTTCTAAACTTTGTCTATTAACAATGCTGTCATATCGAGCTATAGTACACAGATATACACTAAGCAGTTTATTATTATGAAAATTGTATGGTGTGCATTAAGACTGGACTGTCAGTGATATCTCAATAACTAAAATGCAAATTTGGGAGCATTAAACACAAACCAACATCACTGGATAAGCTCATAACTTCACATTTGAGCCTATTTACTGTTAAATACTATATTTAAATACAATACAGAAGAACACTAGTGAAAGCACTAAATCATTTGGTAGGGAAACTGCCAGAATATTTGAAATATTTATATATTTTTTAACCTTATTGCTTATAAGTTACAGTGGATAAAATTGTCTAAACCCTCTGTTAAAATGTTTTGTTGTAAAAAAAAAAGAAGGAAACAGATAAATCATATCAGATATTTTTGCATCTTTGATGTGATATAACAACCAACAAAATTCAAGAGAAGAACAAATAGAAACGGTTTAGGGGGGAAAAAGGAAAAAACTTACAACAACCTGGCTGCACAACTGCACACTCTTTTATAATGGAAATTGTGACTGTGCTCAGAATTAACCAATTACATTTACATTTACATGAGATCTTGATATCTTGGTTTCATCTGACTGCTGAAGGCATGGTTCCCAAAAAGCTTACAAGGCATGTACAGGATCTTATTGTTGAAAGGTGTCAATCAGGAGAGGGGTACAAACAATTTCCAAAACATTAGATATACCATGGAACACTGTGAAGGCCATCATTAACAAGTGTGGAAAATGGGGTGACATTACCAAGAACACAACGTCCCTCCAAAATTGACGAAAGGGCAAGAAGAAAAATCATCAGGGAGGCTGCCAAGAGACCTACAGCAACATTAAAGGAGCTGCAGGAATATCTGTCAAGTCCTGGTCA
>CM074951.1:14628971-14680025 GCA_037577455.1 Pangasius macronema
CCATTACACCACCTCCACCAGCCTGGACTGTTGACACAAGGCAGGTTGGGTCCATGGATTCATGCTGTTGGCACCAAGTTCTGACCCTACCATCTGTGTGCCTCAGAAGAAATCAACATTCTGCTGTTGTAGCCCATCTGCCACAAGGGTTGACGTGGTGTGCATTCTGACATGTTTTTCTGCTCACCACAGAGTGGTTATCAGAGTTACTGTAGCCTTTCTGTTAGCTCGAACCAGTCTGGCCATTATCTGGTGGCCTTTCTCATCAACAAGGCATTTCTATTCGCAGAGCTGCCACTCACCGAATGCTTTTTCTGTTGAATGTTGCACAAGAAAATCCCAGGAGATGAGCAGTTATAGAAATACTCAAACAAGCCCATCTGGAACCAACAATATCAAAATCACTGAAATCACATTTTTCCCCATTCTGATGGTTGATGTGAACGTTACCCAAAGCCACTGGCCCATATCTGCATGATTTTATGCTTTGCACTGCTGCCACATGATTGGCTGATTAGACAATTGCATTAGTAGGTGTACAGGTATTCCTAGTAAAGTATTCGGTGAGGGTACATCAGTGTGATTTCTGCATTGAGAATGGTCCACTGCCCAAATGATATCTGGTACTTTTCTATTGATGTGTAGAGTAGAGGGTGGCTGACAAATTGTGCGTGTCGGATCCGTAACTGTGCACATACTATAAAAGGCATATGCACTCACTGAACACCTTAGTAGGAACACCTTTACATCTGCTCATTAATGCAATGGTGTAAGGAACTTTTTTATTTTGGCACACTTTGGGCCCGTTAAAACCAATAAATCATTGCTTGAATGCCATAGCCTACTTGAGAATTGTTGCTGACCATGTGCATCCCTTCATGGCCACAATTTCCCCATCTTCTAATGGCTACTTCCAGCATGATAATGCACCATGTCGCAAAGCAAAAGTCATCTCAGACTGGTTTCATGAACATGACAATGACTTCAGTCTTCCCAGTCACCAGAGCTGAATCCAGTAGAACATCTTTGGGACGTGATATAACAGGAGATTCACAGCATGAAAGTGCACATGGAAATTCTGCAAGAATTACGTGATGCAATCATTTCAACGTGCACCAGAATATCAAAGGAATGTTTCAGACATCTTGTGGAATCCATGTCATGAAGAACAGAGGCTGTTTTGAGAGCAAAGGGACACTGTATTAGCATAGTGTTCCTAATAAAGTGGTCAGTGAGTGTATATCTGTTTTAAAAATGTTTTATCATGTCATACATACTGGATAATGTGGATCACTAACACAAGACAACACTGTGCATTAAAGAGAGGTTAATATACATTACCACACTCATATGGTGTGGCATCTGTGGACTGCTTTTATATTTGGTACATCACCCCTGCAAACTGGACCTTAAAGTGACATTAAAATGTGTTTTTAATAGGTTTTTATTTTGAGGACATCCAGAATCAGCTCTTTTAGTACAAATAACACATCTTGATCAGCATGAACAGCTGAGTCTCACCACACCATAGCACATTTTCCTCATTTGCTTATTCTGTCATCTTTGTAGTGCACACAGTAGAGTCATAAATTTATTTAAAAAAAACAGACAGACTTTGACCAGCAGCGAGGTCAAAGTTGTTTTCTTCCCAACACCATATTTGTTACATTTATCTGATTCTCAGTGCCAAAAGCTTGTTTGCATGTGAGCAAGTAATACTTTAGGAATTCACATGCTCACATCACCAGTTTTTATTATAACACACTATTTTTGCATAGTATGCAGTCATCAGTTTTCAGACCCTGACTCTTGTTTTTGCCTTCTGTTTCCAGCACTCTGGCAGAGACTCTGCGTGACATGGACCTGTCCACACTGCTGCCGTTCCGGCGTGGTCAGCCTGAAAACTTCGCCCAGTTTTTGGACAAAGCAGTTGGATTTGTTTGACCACTGCTGGATGTTTCGTGTTGAACGTCAGTGTGGAGAGAAATTGCACAACAAAACACATTTTTGGAGAATAGCAAACTGTCAAATGGTAGATTTTCTCAGGTCAAGGACTGTGGCGAACTAATCAAAGATGAATATCGGTATTGATCTTATTGTAACTTTATAATACAGAAACTGATTCCAATAGCAACATCATACAACAGCGACTTTATAATGCTATGTACATATATTTCTTTTCTAAATGATTAATAAAGTATTTTTGTACTAAGACTGTTCCACCCACGTCCTTCTCTGACTGAATGACATTTATATGACGTAGACAGTGAGCACATGGGGGGAAGTTTTAAAATGCGGAAGCATGTCCTAGCCGACATCCTGTGTTTTGTAAAGCCTCATCTGTCACACAACTCTCTCTCGAGAGTATTACTATGACTTATTTACCGGTGACCATTATTTTACCAGGATGCCTTTTATTCTTTTTTCAGGGATGCTGGTCTAGATCTCAGTTCTCCCCTAGTAAGTAAAAAAAAACAACAACTTATTTTTATTAATTATGTTTTTAATAATTAATACTGTTTGGATCAGTCAACAAATATAAACATGGATCTTAATTGTTTCAAATACTGGAAGTAATGAGAAAAGTTATTTGTGAATGTAGTACAATTTAAAATATCCAAAAATCCAATCAAATATATTATTTTCTTTGGTGTAGAGTTTACATTTCTATGAAAAATGGGTCTGGAAAGTTTGTGGGGATTCCCCATGCGTCACTTGTGACATTAAGATTTGTGCTGATTTAATTTTATTTTCTTTTTTTTTTTAAATCAGCCTGAGTGCTGTTATTTAACATTGTCTTATCTTTTATATATATTTGTATGCAAAATGTAATGTGTTCTGTAAGCCGCCACTTTTCTGACATGCTGAAAGTCTTCAGAACGGAGTGCTTTAGGGTAACATGGCAAGATGAATTTTTGTTGGATTAGCTTAAAAAACAAAACTGGTGAACAAACAACTTTTATATATATATATAGCTGTTACAGTGTAGGTGGTGGATCAGGGTCTAACTTGTTTCACAGACATTCCACAACATGCAATTATGACATTGTTCTTGAATAAAAACTTGTAATCATTGGCAGGTTACTGTGGAATAAAAGCAATAAACCACTTCAGGACATGCTGTTATTGGGGAAAAAAACTTTTTGTTGCTAACAATAACTCCGCTTCGTATCAGGCAGCATCGTGATGATTATTTTCCAATAGCATTATTTCCTATTATGCTGCGTTGTTTTTTATTCCTAACAGAATGTATTCATGTTTACTCACTTACAATATCTTGTGCTTGTTACTGGTTGGTCCACAGCCTTATGGCTCTTCACTGCCGGCTCTTTTAACAGCCTGGCTTACTTTTACTTTGGGTAAAAGACTCATCCAAATGAATAAATGTAAACGGATAAAGGAGAACATTTCCCATGCATGCGCTACTATGTTTTGAAGGTCGTGTCTTGTATTCCAGGTGCGGATGCGAGTTGTATCGATACCGATCGCAAGGTCAACATCAGCTGTTTGATCATCAATCTGGAGTATGTCGAATGCAACTGGACCAAACCACGGATGCAGCAGATAAACTACACCTTCAGCAGTAGGTAAGTCTGTGGAGCACATTTTCCACTCCAGCATCTACACTGGAGTTCATCAATTTCTGTCGTTTATGGTTGGCACGGAAAAAGATGTATTAATGCCTTTCTCGCTCGTCAGATTTTTGCATAATTCGTCTCGCGAGTGTCCGCAGTACCTCCAGGAGCACGGTCAGAATGTAGGCTGCAGGATCCCACTTGGGGACCAGGAGTGGCGATTTCATCCTTTCGACACAAAGCTCTCCGTTGGAGGAAATCAGACAATCTGTAAAAATTACAAATATCTAAAACACAGAGGTAAGAGAGAACATTAGGATTTTTTTTGTTAGGCAGTTTTNAGTTTTTATATACAAACTATTATATTTAGTTTTGATATTTATACTTATATTTATAGGCTACTTAAATGATCATTTGTCTTGAATGGGTTTAATCCAGACCTCAGTAACAAATGTCAAATTGAATGTAATGACAATTTTAATAAAGTGAGTGAGTGAAACGTTTAGGAATAAAAGGCTATATGGCCTCAGTTAATAGCCAAAATACTATTGTCCAATTTTAAATAATAAGACCACTATGTGAACAGTTGGATTATGTTCATAGATTAAAGTGTGAACTTAATCCAACTGTTCAAATCTGTACTAATGTGGATTTTAAAAGCTTACGTAGAAGTGTGGAAGTGAAAGCTTTGAGGACACGTACTCAAATATAGCTTTCAAGCAATACACATTATTCCCAGTTTAACACTGCAGAGGTTGCTCATGGATTATGTGCTGTTTGTATGTCCAGTGAAGCTCAACCCTCCCCAAAACCTCTCAGTGAACGCGAGTCGTAGAGAAGGAGAGGTGTGTGTGCACTGGAGTAATGTCAAGCAGCGTTGTGTGAACTATACAGTAGGCTATCGGAAAGCCTCTGGCCCATGGAAGGTAAGCAGCCTGGCTTAATGTGCTGATCTCAGATCTGTGGCTGTAACAGTATTGTAAGAGAGAACAGGTGCCAGGGAACGTTGTCAGGGAATTTCAATGGCTTGAGCAAACACTTCTGGACTCGTGGACACAATTTTGGTTCATGAACATGAATATCCATGGGTCAAAGGGTTATGTGGAGTGGAGTATCAATATAAATAAATAAAACAACTAAGGGCTATGTGCAAAATGTAAAATGAAAATGGGTCAATGTCATTACTGTAATGTGATGCACTGCAGTTAATCCATGACTCAACTGTAATTGTGTTGCATTTAGTGTGTCCATTTTGTTAAGATGGTTAGAAATTGTCTGTGCACAATGTAGCTCAGTGGTACAGCAAGTAATGTTGCTGCCTCATAGCGCCATGATCCAGGGATTGATCCCCTGAACTGCATGGAGTTTCACATGTTCAAATGTGTGAGTCTGTCTGTGAGTGTCTCTCTCTCTCTGTCTCTGTCTATGCAGAGGAGTGTTTGTGTGTGTGTGAGTGAGTGAGTGAATGAGTGCCTATGTGTGTGTTAGAGAGAGAGTGTCTGTTTATGTGGGTGTGGTTGTGTGTGTGAGAGAGAAAGGGAGAGAGAGAGAAGAACACTTCTTTTTAGTGTTCATCGGTTTACCATTTTTTATGCTGCTTGCACATAAAAGGTCTGTCCAGAGTCAGTCTGAGTCTGTCTTTGTGGATGTGTGAGAGTTTGTGTGTGTGTGTGTGTGTGTGTGTGTGTATGTGTGAGAGAGAGTGAGAGAGTGAGTGTCTGAGTCTGTCTTTGTGGATGTGTGAGAGTTTGTGTGTGTGTGTGTGTGTGTGTGTGAGAGAGAGAGAGAGAGAGAGAGAGTCTCTGTCTATGTGGGTTAGGGTTAGGTTTTTCTGTGTTTTTTTTTTTGAGTTTTTGTGTGTGTATGTGAGAGAGAGAGAGAGAGAGAGTGAGAGAGAGAGAACACTTCTTCTTAATGTTCATCAGTTTACCATTTTTTATGCTGCTTGCACAATGTGCACATGTCATCATTGTGTTAATTGGAATTTATTTTGCATTAGTCAGGTCATCTTCTGTCAGATGAATAGCATGACCTTTATCTTTCTGTGCTATACAGATCTCCACTCCACTGCTCTCCTCTTCATACTGCGTGTCTCCTGTGTCCAGTGGAGTCACGTATACATTCCAAGTAAGAAGCAGCATGTCAGATATGTGTGGTCCTTCTGATTTTTGGAGTGATTGGAGTGATCCAGTACAGTGGAATAACAACAAAGGTACCGGAGTGTGGAGATATTCACTACATCAGCACTAAAAAAAAAAGTGTCCTTTTCACCTAGTAATATCCTGTTCACAAACTTTTTTCCTTGCCTATATTTCTAGGTGCAAGGACAGCAGCACAGCCTCAGGTGTACTGGCATGTGGTGGGCTCTGTCCTGGGAGTCATTATCCTCATCAGCCTTTCTTTACTGTTGTACTATAGTGAACGGTAAGGCAGATACACAGATTTACACACGTTTACTAGTGTTTGGCTGTTTTGTTTTTTGTTTTGTTTTTTAAGTCTTGCCCTTGTTATTTGAAGGATTAAAGTTGTTTTCGTTCCTGTGGTACCTGACCCAAGCAAGAGCCTGCAGGATTTATTCAAGAAATATAATGGCAATGTTGAGGTATCTAAATATCTATGCTTTATTGTTTCTTGAAATCATTTAACCATTCAACTAAATTATCCCTCACACCATTTCCAAATCTTCCTCCTCAGAGCTGGGTTTATATCTCCAGAGAGCTGAAGGACGCCTTTGAGCCAGATTACACAGAATCTCCATGTGTTGTATGTGAACCAAGTCCCACTTCTGAAACTAAAACTAAGGATGGTCCTACGGAGCAGCCTGTCTCTTAAATCTATTGTACGCTTTCATTGCTGTTAATGGGTCCAAGCCAACTGGAAGATTTACATTTATCTTTACTTCATTTGGCTGATGCTTTTATTCTAAGAGACTTAAAACAGAAACATCAAGATCGTGTTGCATATTTTTGATACTGAACATTAGTTCACCCAGTCCTTATAAATAAACCTGATTGTGCTACTTGAAGATCATCCAAGTATATTTTGGCAGTCTTGAATGCTCATGTTCTTCATTCTGCCTTACTTGGATTACCATGAGTTCCTTTTCTGTTCAGCATGTTGCTGATGGCGAAACACAACCTCAGCTAAAGTTGATGGAGGTCTGCTGTAGGAAAGACCTTTACTCCTGTTAGTAGCAGGGTTCACTTGAAAGTCTTTGAAAGACTTGATTGTTTTAAACAGATCTTGTCATGGTTTTAATTTTGAATAAATAACTGAGCAGTAGTTGATTTTTTTTTTTCTCATTTGGATGTCCAAGTGGTGCTGTGACAACAATGCAGGCTTTATTGGTAATTGGAGTACTCAAATCTGACCTTTTAGGGAGGGTAGATAAGCATCCCACATGAGAAGGTGCTGCTTTCATTTCTTGTAACATAGCTTATAGTTTAGAACAGGCCTAGTTAATCAGTGACAATCTGGGCTTGGGACAGAGATAATGTGTCTGTTCTCTGAGCTAAACATAATCAAAAAATGTCAAAATTCTCAGAAAGTTTGTTCTAATAATCAGAATAAATGCCAAATTCACAGCAAACACTGTTGATCTGAACCTAGAGTGGCTAAATATCAGATCTCTTGCATGTAAAGTGCTTATTGTAAATAAAACCATAACTGATCAGGGATTTAATATACTTTTAACATCAATTTGGATTAGACCAAGCTTTAAACGAAGCTAGCCCTCCTGAAAAACAGCTATATACACCACGCTCCTCTAAATTGGCCAAGGAGAATATTTATAATGATACTCTTGGTATTACATAGAAATCTGAATAAGAATCTTAACTTAATTTATAGTATTCTTTAATAACATAATGAACATAAGACTACTCATTTATTTCCACTAATTACTATTTGCAGGCCACCAGGAACCTATTCTGAGCTTCTACAGGAATCTAGAAGAAGCAGCAATCATTGGAAACTTGAGTATTAATTTTGATCAGAATATAAAAGGACTTTTTGCCAGACAAACCGCAGAAAAAATCAGACAGCAGAAAGTGAGTAAAAAGTGAGCTCCGTCTCAGTGTTAGTGCAGATACGGTGGTTTACCTGTGTAGGGCAGAGGGGGACTGCCGTAAGGGCTGTGGGCGGGGACCTTCCAAAGCTATGTTCTCCAGGACCTTACTGAACCATGATCCGGCCATGGGATGGCAATTTTCTTCTCAATTAAATGAAAACAAATCAGATCTCATTTCTTTTTGGTCCATCCAAATCTGCTAATATTCTATTAAATGACTTAGGAGTACTGGCAAAATATGTTTGAGGGATCAATCTGAAAAATATGGGACGAATAGTGGTATTTCATCTCATTTACATAATTGTAATTTACTGTATTTGGGCATCAGTAAGGTTTGTGTTGCTTACAGTTGCAAAATGCAGCTCAAGAGTACTCAGTGACACCAAGAAAATCGACCTACAGCTACAAGCTATAGATGCACTTTGAAAGAATCCCAAGTTAAGAGTAATGAATGGCCTACAGTGCTACGCTCCTGGCCGATACCACTCTCACGTAGATATGAGAGTCACAAGACAAAGCACGGCAGAAATATATCTAAGACCTGTCTCAGCTGTGAGGTGATTGTCTTTAGGAAGAACAGAGGCTTAGTGGTATGAAATACTTTACCAGGCTGCTTCTATAGAACACTGAGCTTTACTAAGTGAGCTACAGGGAATACTGTTGCTACGGTTACCATGATGTAATTTACAATCAATGCATGTTTTGATTCAAAGCATAGACTGTTGAGATTAATAACATCTTTTCTTATTTTTGAACATCTTCGGAAATTGAAAAATTTCAAATACATTTATGTAAGTAACTATCAACACTGTTAATGCATAGACAAATTCTATAATTTGTATTTTACAAATGACTTTACGTGATCAGTTTAGATGTTAAGTCTGAGTTATGTATATAGTTAATGCCTTAGCAGGGCTAAGTCTTTCAAAGATAAAAAGACATCAAAATAAAGTTTAATTTTTGGTATCCACATTAGATACTTGCTGTTAACAAATGTCTTTAAAGTAAATTCATTTGCATTTTTGTGGAACCAGGCATCATTGGTAAGAGAAACACACCGAATTTTAGGAATAAGCAATGCTAGGGCTGATTCTTTCTACCCCAGAGAGCAGATTCATGTAGCCTGTAAGTGAAGGCCAAGACACACCCTGGATTTTGTGTGCATTTGTGCTAATATTTTTCCGCCAGCTTCACTGACACATCCGTAAGATATCATCTGCACTGATTGAGAATATGAATGAAGTAGATTATGCAGTATATCATCCTTTTTTTTTCTCCCAAAATGCCTGGAGAAAAAACTAAAAGTAGATCGACGATAGATGCGTAGAAGTACACATTGTACAAAGCACAAATTACACAAAAGGACAGAAGACAGAACTGTAAGTTTATTGTGTTTGGTTTGACCAAAAGGATTACCATGTTCACTGTTTGGAGGAAACACGACATCAACCCAGTAGAGCATTACAGACATCAAGCATTTAAAACAATACGAAATCACAAATGTAGCGGTCTGTCTGCCTTCAAATGTGTGCCTGTGTATGTGTTTGTATGTATAATATTGTAATAGTTTGCCCATCATTTTTAGCATTCCATCAACACAACATTGTGGAATTTCCTCCAACCACACCAAGTTTAACAACGTGATCTGCATTTGACCTAACTAACTCAAATGAGACAAAGGCGATGTCCCAAACTGCATGATATCTTTCTAATTAGTTGCCTACACCTTAATATGTGACGGCAGGTGGGGCATTCTTTCCACACCACCCCATCGTTGATTATTTTCCTATAACAGCAATTCCTGAAATGTTATATTCCTCCTATACCACAGAAATTTGCCAACAATTAAACTCCTTGTTACTTATAGAAAGACATTTCATATTTTTATCACTTTATAGTTACATTTAGATTTTGTGGAATGTCTGTGAAATAAGTCAGTGCCTGATATCACTTGCTTTATAGCAGCTATATACAGATGTTCACTCACTTTTTTTTGGCTCTTTTTGACATTATATAAACAAAATGCAGCTTGTCATGTTACAGAGAAACCAGAAAGTCTTTCTCTGTCCTGAAGACTTTCCTGTGACAGTTAAAGCACTGACCCTGGAGACTCTTTACAGAAAACCTCACCATAAGCACAGATTATATTCTTTTCCTTCATTCAAAATAAAATCTATATATATATATTTTTAAATCTGTTTATTAGTTTTAGATTATATGGTGCATCTGCAAGTCTCTGTGAATTAACTGTTACTAAAAGAACAACGATGTATTAGATTGAGTTCATTAATATATACCTGTGATTTGCACTGCAGCCACACTACTGTCAGAGCTTCTGTTATAGAAAATGAATCAACACCTTCTGACGAATCAGCACGGAGTATTCGGCATCATCGTGGTGCGATGAATCTTAAAGAATGTTGTCTTTAGGAATATTAATTATTAGAAGGTGGTGTCAAGGAAAGCCATCAGAAAGCCATCATCACTTTATACCACTATTTAAAATACAAGGCATGATTTTATATGGTACAAATCATGTAAGATGTGTTTCCTAGACACAAATCATATAGAAAATGCCCGAAAATATTTACACAGGCCCTTTAAATGTAGCTTTGCCATGACACACATGCTAAATGACATCATTCTGCCCCAGAGTGTCACTGTTACGGTCCACAACAAAGACAAACTGACCTGCGGGCATTGTGTGCCAGCTTTCTACTGCACTTTACTGTGATGTTTGTTTACATAAAACATGGGGGTAGGTCATCTATGATCTATATATGATCTCTGTAGAAATGTCTTTGAAACTAATGCACTAATATGGAATAGACTTTGGACATGTAATTCTTTATATCCTATCACTCGATTTTTTTTTTTGGTTGGTTGATTATAGTAACATACTCAAATATTGATTTGAATATCTATGTTTAGAAAACGAGCAGTTCTTGGTCAACGCCAACTGCTCCAGCATTTGCCTGCTGCAGTACGTGAGATCCAAGCTAGGACTAACTGCGTCAGGTATACACATTCAAAACATGCTGTTGGAGAATTTCCTCTGTTCTCTTAATAAGATGCAGCAGACAGTCATTCAGATCAAATGGAGAGAAGTTAATTTTTTCCTCTGCAGAGTGAACACACATCAGCCACACAGCAGCAGTGAGTTATCCTTTAGAGGAGGCGTTCCTCTTTTGTAGTGAGGTGCAAACAATAAAACAGTTCCTCACAGATTACAAAATAATGAATATTCTTAACAGTATAGAAAGGGCAGACAAGTTTCACATCTTCTTATTGTGTAACAACAGCTTCAGCAGGTGCTTCCCTATAACCTTATGCATATACTGTAATTTTGATAGGAATCCTAGCAGAACTATTAAAAGAAAAAAAAAAACAGTGATTACAGGAATATCATGTAAAAGCAAAACTTCCCCAACACATGCCTGTCCACAAATCATTCTTGGTTACATGAAATAATCTCGAATGGAAAAAATGTGTAATGAGTCTGATCTTCACAGACTTTGATGTAAATATTTCAGGCTCACTCTTAACACATGCTGGCTGGTGTCTACTTACACCTGTGGCTCACCCAGCATTAATGTAGCGCTCCTGTCATTAATGTTATGTGTTTCACTCTCTGCCTAATGGAAGGTGCAAAGAGACACTGGCTTTATACAACATCGCTAAAATGCTTTCTAGTATAATTGAGTGTGTGTGTGTGTGTTTGTGTGTTTGTGTGTTAGAGTTAGTGGACCTGTGCGATGAAACAGGAGCACTGCTCTTCATGTTCAGACACCTCCAGGATTATGCCAGTCAGATATTAACCCCTCACAAAACATATATCGTATGCACCATCAACCGTAAGTTCTTATTTCTGAAGACTTTGTTTTCAATGTGAGAGAAAGGTCATCATAAAAAAAGAAGCACATTATCCATGATGTAAAAATGTAAAAAAGGAAAAAAACTCATTTTGCATTTTCTCTTCTTTACTTCAGGTAATTCTAATGGAGCATATGTCTCCATCACCCCACACGTGGCAAATCCTGACTCGGCTCTACAGGGTAATATATCACCGAGAGTTAGAAGCATTTTCTGAAATTGATTGTACAGATGTAAAAATAATAATAATACATTTTAATAATAAAGTACTTACACATACTACTACTGGGAGCCTGTTTACTCTCAGAACAGCCTCAAATCTTTGTAGCATAGATTCCACAAGGTGTTGGAAACATTCCTTCGAGATTGTGGTCCATGTTGACACAATTGCATCGCATAAGTGCTGCAGATTTTATCAGATGCACATTCATGCTATGAATAGCATCCCAGTGGAGATCTGGTGAATGTGGAGGCCATTGAAGTACACTGAACTCATTGTCATATTCATAGAACTTGTTTGAAATGACTTGTGGTTTGTGACATGGTACATTATCAGGCTGAAAGTAGCCATTCTAAGATGATTAACCATGGCTATAAAGTGATGCATTTGCACCAACGATACTCATATAGGCTGTGACATTCAAACAACTGGTATCAAGGGGCCCAATGTGTGCCAAGAAAACATGTACATCACCACCACCAGCCTGAAATGTTGACACAAGGCAGGTTGGTACTATCAGTTTATACCAAATTCTGACCCTAACAGAAGAAATCCACATTCTCTTACCTGACAGGAATGGAAGGAACCCGATGTGGTCATCTGCTGTTGTAGTCCATTCACCTCAAGGTTTGGTGTGATGTGCAATCTGAGATGCTTTTTTTACTCACCACGGTTGTAAAGAGTGGTTATTTGAGTTTCTGTAGCTTTCCTCTCAGCATGAACCAGTCTGGCCATTCTCCTTTGAACTCTAGAGACTGTCTACAGGAAGATCCTAGAAGATCAACAGTTTTTGAAATGCTCAAACGAACCAACAACCATGCCATGGTCAAAGTCACTGAAATGACATTTTTTCCCATTTCTGTTTGATGTAAACACTAACTGATGCTCTGCTATCTTCATGATTTTATGTATTGTACTGCTTCCACATGATGAACATTTCAGCCTGGATGATTACAAGAATGAGCAGGTGTTTGTAATAAAGTGTCCAGTGAGCGTGTACTTTATTATAATGTTTGAAGAGTTGATTGTGTTCCTCCTTCTTTCAGGAGTGCTGCAGAATCAGTCAGTCAGTCTTGAGCAGACTCGTCGTAAGAACCTGCATGCTTCAGAGGGCCGTAAAACTTCAGTCCAGACTCAGAAACAGCATGTCAGACCTCATAATCCAGCAAGCAGATGATGTGTTTCAATGGTCATATTTTATTACATTCCTATCTCCAATATCTTTCTAGAAAAAAGCTTCCTTTTCCTTTTCTGATCAAAATTCTCATCTAAAATGCTTACGGCTCAAATAAAGATGAAAATAGTTGCTTCTCTGATGGTAAGCAATTGCATCAGAACTAATTTAAGGGTTTCACACAAACAGGGATGAATACTTATGCAATCCCAACTTTTTATTTGTAAAGAATTTTGTAAACTATATGCATTTTCCACTTACTACAATATAATGGGTTATTTTGTGTTTCTGGTTGTGACACTACGAAATGTATGGAGCTTGGAAGCTGACAAAAGTATCTGAATATGAATTTAGCATACTTGAATTATAGACATGTCACCTTAAATAAAATTAAATTTTTATATTTATATTTAATACATTATACATTTTATCTTGTTTTTTCCTTTGTTTTGAACTTGCTTGAACTTGTCTGAACTTATCCAGGTTTCCCAGGGAAAGGTAGACATTTTCAGAGTGGTCAAACTCAGCAATCAAGGGCAACTCAAATCAAGGGAAGGGATGGGAAAGGAAAGGGGAATAAAAACAGAGGAAGAGGAAAGAGGTAAGTGCAACAGATAGCTACTTTTCTACAGTGATATTAAGCACTCAATGTTTAGTATGTGCCCAGTGTAACGATTTATATAGTGTTCTAGCTAGTTAGGTTGCGCTAATGTTAGGTTGCTGGCAATCGTTAGCAGCTAACAGCCTAAACTCCAGTCATGGTAGGCCACAGTACCTCATCTAACACATTAACACATCTAATTACACTCATCAGATAATTCCCAAGACATTTATGGGCTGAGTTTGGTATTGGAAGAAGGTAAACACAAATTTCTGTTGGGTTGTGTGGCCCTACAGGCCTGAGTTTGACACTCCTGGGCTAAATCAAAGACTGTATGGATTCTTATATTATAAGAACGTTGGCTAAATCTTACTTTATGCATTTTAATGTAATGATAAAATTGCACCAAGCTCTTAGGCTCTCACTCTATGTCCATGTCAAAACAGCTAACAATTGCTAGCAAGCTAACATTAGCATAGCTTAAGTAGTTAGGCATATGCAGTACTAAGTGTTAAACATCATTAATGAAAACTAGTTATTTGAGAACATAAAAGCTTTAGAGGCGCTTTTTAATTATTTTTTTTTACTGCACCCAACAGCTCGTCTAATCTCTTCACTTCACTTCATATTCATGGTGTGAGCGTGGCAGAAGACTGTGGCTAAATCCACGTTAGACCATGCTTCCTTGGGAATCCTGGATGAGACGCCTTTGTCCTAATTTACATAAAATTTACATGTCTAAGATTTGAAATTTTGGGATTTGTATGTAGCATTTTTAAGTTTTTCAATCTGAAAACTTACCCCTAGCAAGTTCAAAACCAAGGAAAATGTATCAAATACACCACAGAAAAAAAGAAAGAATTTTATGACAGGTGACACGTCTATAATTCATGCCATCCGAGTTTTGTGCCATGAATTTTGTGTTGTCTATAATTCAAATATACAAAATTCATAGTGAAATACTTTTGTCAGCTTCCAAGCTTCATAAAAATGTGGAAAAGTGTAAGGGCTGTGAATATTTATGCAAAGCACTGTACACATTGTTTATAAAAAAATAAATAACTAAAATCCTTATAAATCTTTCTCTCCCTTTTTATGCAATAAGATGATGTATGATGTGGTTCTGAAGATTAAGCGATGACGATTAACAGCACATTCAACATGAAGAATGCATTGTGCATACCTTGGAGGAATTACAGTCAGGTCAATAAATATTGGGACATCGACACAATTCTAACATTTTTGGCTCTATACACCACCACAATGGATTTCAAATGAAACGNTCCAAATCAGGTGAACGGTGTAGGAATTACAACAGTTTGCATATGTGCCTCCCACTTGTTAAGGGACCAAAAGTAAAAAGGGGGAAGTTGAGGCCCAAGATCACAGATATGACCAACTAGAAATGATAAATGTGCAGACAAAGCAAAAGCATGATAGTTACTGTCTGTTGAGGTTGGGCAATGTGGACATGTATCATCATGCCGTGCAGTTTATTAGTTGTAATGTGGGTTCTTCGGATTTTATATTGGATTTTTAACATTTTTTTTGAGATCATGAAGTTTTGAACGTGAAGAACGTGAAGAACGAAGTGTTGTTGCATTTTTTTAAGTAAGATCACATGGATATTTTATATCTACCAACTTGAAATGATATTGTGCTGCAATTAAAGTAATAATTAATTAGGCTAATTACCATTTAAATTGGTTTATGTACTAATTTAGGCTATTCTGTGTTTGCCAGTGATGACATTTTATGTATCTTCATTGGACATGTATGTATTTGACTTTCCCCTTTATAAGGCATGTAGGAGTAGTAAATTTCCAGTTGTTTTTCATTTGGGCTGTTTATCTCCATCCTACATCTCGCTCTACGTCTGAGCACCAGCAGACCTGCCTTGACATTTAGTAACAGATGATGTCATCACAGTCAACTGAGATTGGTTTGTATGAATACCTGTTTGTTACCAAGATTCACTCATCAGGGAGAACATTGATGAAACTCTCAAGGTGCAGGTTTATATTTAGAAAGGTGTAGGCAAGGTGTTGTGCCAACATTTATGCTCGTTTCCATTTTTGCTTAATCCTGCCAGCTTGAATGAGTAGATGTGGCAGTATCATCTCAGGAAGGCAGCAGACTTTCAGATAAAGAGCCATCTAGAAACCCACAGCCGAACTCTTATCTTTCCATTTTCTGTCTCCTGTCTTCTGTATACAGTCATTAATGTGGTTGTAATTTTCGGTAAGAACTCGGTCCTGAGTGTGGGAGCATTTTTGCTGCTCCAGACATATTTCTGCAACATGTGGGTGGAATGCAGCTGTGCAGCAGTGACTGAAATGTCAGCAAGCAGTTTTGTCTTTTGCACCCATGGTGATCATACAGGAAAAAAAAATATTTCCTCTGATCTTTTAAACAAGTAGTTTATTTGTATGAAATGTTGAAGGCCGCAGTCTGGAAAGGGTAAAGAATTAAGTGATGATTAACGTGTGCTGTAAAAATCAGCAGTAAGCTCTGGTAGCACTACTGTGACAGGGTGATGCTGTGGTTAGACTGCAGCAACAACTTCTTTCTTTATGAAGGAAGTGAAAATTCAAAAAAGACTCCATTGCAAAATATTTTCCATAATGACATAGAACGTGGTCTTATTGAATCTTCTGCTACACATACATAAATGTATTAATGTTTAGTCATTAAATAGGAGGTATATACAAGAATAAGGAAGCTGCTCTTTAGTTTGATTTCTGAAAATGACCAGCATTACCATATCCTGCTCTAAGTACTGTACACACTAATATCATCATGCTCACTGCCTTTCCTCAGTGTATGTCAAAGAATATACAAACTAAATATCAAAAAAATATCTCCTACTTAGAGTTTCACATGTTGTCCCCATGTCCATGTGGGTTTCCTCTGGGTTGTCTTGTTTTCCTTCCACCTCCCATAAACATTGGTGTATTGGCTACACTAACTTGCCCCTAGGTGGGAGTGAGTGGGTGGATGTTTGTGTGATGGACTGGCATCCCATCCAGGGTGTATTCCCACCTCACGCCCAGTACACCTTGGATGTGCTCTGGATCCCTGGCTACTGAAGATGAATACTGAATCTCTTCATTAACAAAATCATTTAATTCAGCTGATGGATTTGCCTTCTAGTGGTATTTTCATGATATCAGGGGGAAAAAAAGTTTAAATCTTTGCATATTTACAATATGCATGGATTAAAGACAGAACGTGTCTTTTTGTGTCATAATTCTTTTTCTGTAAAATAGTTCATTTTATAGAAAATTTGTGTCGTCACTGGAAAGAAAGCACGACTTAGATTGCATCTGAAAAAAACACAAAAGTTCTGGAACAATATTGTGGAGGTGGAGGTGGAGATGTTTGGTCATCATACACAGCGAAAGCCAAGCACAGCATATCACTACAAACACTTCATGCCAAAGGTGAAGCACGGTGGTGGAGGGGTGATGATCTAGGCTTGCTTTGCAGTCACAGGACCTGGGAAACTTGCAGTCATTGAGACAATGACGAACTCCACTTTATATCAGAATATTGTTGAGAGCTTGAGCAGCTTAAGCTGGCGGTTTTGACACAGTACGTTGTCCAGTTACTAGGGTTCATGTGGTCGTTTAGATGTAGACTTACCGATTTCTTTTTTAAATCAAGGTCAAGTCAAAGTCCAGACCTCAACCCCACTGAGATGCTGTGGCGGGGTCTTAAGAGAGCTGTGCATAAACAAATTCCCTCAAACATCAATGAGCTGAAGCAATGTTGTAAAGAAGATTGGGCCAAAACTTCTCCAAAATGATGTGAGTCTGATAAACTCCTACAGAAAACATTTACTTTAAATTATGGTCGCTAAAGGTGGTTCTACATGTTACTGAATTATAGGGTGTACTTATTTTTTCCCACCTGGTTTCTGTTGGTGTTGGTATACAATTTGAGGAAAAATGAGTACATATTTAAATCTGTTGTGTTCTTTGTTTTTTGCTGTTGTTGTTGTCACCCGAGGTTATTTGCTTGTGTACAGAAGTTGTCGAGGACCACACAATAGTTATTTAGGCTCTGATCAATGAAAACATAGAATTGAAGGAGGGTGTACTTTCTTTTTCCCATGACTGTATGTTCTATTGGGACTTGTTTAACTTGTTTCACAGGTGTTCCACAACATTAAATAAAACTATAATGTTATTAAAAAGTAAGATGTGTACTTTCTGTAAGTAATTAAAATTCATTTGTTGGCAAATTGCTGTGGTATAATAGGAATAGAACATTTTGAAATGTGCTGTAATAGGAAAATAATAAAGCACATGATAATGTGAAAACAGTGCACCACCACCAGCTGTTACATACATCATAATGGAGGAGAAACTAACTTGCCTTTGGACGTATAACAACATTAAATGTAACTATAAATGGTTATACATCATGATGTGTTGTTCATTGATAAATTAAGATTTGTAATTGTTGGCAAATTGTTGTTGTATAAGAGGAGTAAAACCCTTTGGGGTGTGCTGCCATATGAAAAATAATCTGCTTCATACTGGGGCAACTCACACCACCCCATCATGGATTATATACCTATCCCAGTATGCCTCATCATGTTTTATTCCTCTCTTAAATCACAGATATTTTAATATATATTAAATAAATGCTTAAAATGGCTATAAATGTCACTTTCATTGTTGAAAACTATTCTTCAATGATATGCACAATATGCATAATACAATATATTATTATGTATAATACAATATGCATAATTTGCTGAGAACTTGATAGAATTTAAGTTGTATTAAAATAACCATTTTAAGATTCAGAGGTTTATACAGTTCTCCTGAGAAGCCTGTCTATTTTTTATCTGCCATACTGTGAGCTTTGCTTCCTTTTTTGTCATTACTGGTTCCTAAAAACTGAGTCCCATAGCATATGAAAACTCATTCTCATCAAATACACACAGCATAACACAATAAATGCATAATGCAGAAATTAACACACACACACACACACACACACACACACACACACTCCTCATAATGCCTGTCTATTAAAGAGTGCTTTATGTGCTGAAGAGGATGGAGACACAAGTGCCCTCTCCCTGTGGAACTGAGTCCATGCACAGCGTGGGTGTGAGAGAGCAGAATTCTGAGTACAGGCCCTGTTCACCTCTCAGTACTTATAATTCAGTAACTAGCACTGTTAAGAGGCCCAATGCAGGGATGCTGATGAATCGCTTACTTGTTCCATGGCACGGAGAGGGGATGAGGCTTGCAATCATTTTGCTTCTGATTACAGCTCTTCCCTTTTTGTGATTTCCCCACCCTCCACCCCCCAGAGGCACAGTCACTATCCTCTTATGTGAATTGTGTTCATTTAATGAACCTTCAACTCAAAGCACCAGATAAAACTGCACATAACTTTATAAAGGGCAAAACAATTGTTGCAAAACAAAATATACTTAACTTCTTGTCTATTATGGTTTCATGTATGATATATATGTTACACTATTCATAAAAAATGATTCAGAAAAGTTGTATACTACCTTTGATCTGGCTGTTTGTTTCCATGTATCATAATGTGAAATAGACTGAATATACTGTAAAGTTAGGGAGTGGTTCCAGTGACAGTGAACTTACTGCCATAATTAACCATAATTACATTGTAGTAATGACAATCTTGGGCCATTTATGGACTATTTTTATTCATATTCTTGGGCCACATTTAAAATGTGGCACTTTTTGAAAAAACACCTTCAATAACAAATAAAGCCTGAGGGGAACTGCAGCCAGTATGAAATGGTATTGACAATAATGCTCTCAGAGGGTAATACATAATTGGCACTATGCTAAACTCACAAACAGCCTATTTTGATAAGGCTGATCACTTTAAATAGCATGCACAAAATAGTAAACATGAAGTTAATGCCATGATTGGGCCTGTCTGATAATCAGTAATTGTGCAACTGTACAGTGAATGTCACAAGGATCTTGGGCTAGAGAAAACAAAAACAACTCCAGTTAAATAAGCAGAATTGAATGAAGTCCAGTTAGTATGTTCTTTTCCTAAACAACGGCACTATTCATTCGGGGTCAGTGAAATGACAGAATTAGTCCAGGGTAAGCAGAAAATAACGAAAGGCCAGAGAGGCCTGTATTAAGATTTCTGTGGGGAGCAGCCAGTGTGCTTTTAATGTGCACTTTTGTGGTTTATAACACTGAGTGAGAAAATTAACGTATTAAGTCATGTCAGTTCGTTTATCTCCATTACAAATGAGTGACAATTTCTAACATCATGATTCTTTTTCTTCTGAAATTCCAGTCTCAGTATGTTGCATATTCCTACACTGCTTAGAAGGTTTGTACTGTTTTCTTAAGGACCAAAGCCAATAAAAATATTCCAGAGGAATCAGTTATCTCTCTGCACCCTGAGCCTCCTAACAGAGTCCTGCTTTGAACAATAATTCAATAGTATACCATAAATACTGTACATTACCCAGTGCTAGTATTTTTTAAGCCTCGGGTGGGAGATTGAATTGCAGATAAATATTGTTGCCTATCTCTATTGGAATCTGAGGCAAGGGCCTTTTTTTAAGATGCCACAATTTCTTATTTAGTCAATTCAGGATGTGCTACTATAATAATGTAAATAGCAGTCTAACAGTCACCCATGATAACATAAGAAGGATTGAAAGCTAAACGCTAAAGGTGGAAATTGCATAGTGGTGTTACATCAAATTCACATTCATTATTGGTTGATATAATTAATTATTTTTTTTATTTGTATTATTATACTTGTACATACCTTTCATACCTTAATTAGAGAGGCTGAATCACCATTTCCTCAGTGCAGGCCATAAAGTGAATGTACATTTTTATGCCTCATTCTAATCTACCCTGTGCCAAGTATCTTTGTGTTTGTTATCCTAAATTTGATATAGCTGGTTAGAAAGTCCTTTCCAGCCAAGTCAGTCTCTGTTATAGCAGAGAAAGCACAAAATAATATGCAGGTCATGGACTTCCCTGTTCTACTGTACTCTGTACAATCATCAGAAAATGTGTTGTATAGAAAATATATATATAATTAGACTGTATAAATAATTAATCTCTTACATAAAAATCTAAAACCCTATAAAATTGCATTTGCCATTTAGAAAAGGTTAGAAGTAGACCTCCTTTAGGAAGGTAAGAGCTATAGTTAAATATGAGGAAGTATAAGCAAATATATATAGATACGCTTACAATGGCTTTGAATGTGTGACTACACTAATGGCTGCATAAAAGCAACATATAGGAAGACATCTGCAGCTCTGCCTGAACTTGCTGGTTTATTATTGATTATTTACACTTGTATGTGGAGCAGCTGACTAAAAATTTGTTCAGTTTGCCGCAAGCTGGTTACATTTTGGTAAAATATGATCTAACTGATTTGACGTGAAAATACATTAACACAAACCAGTTAAAGCTCAAAGGTTTACACTATGACTTAAAATACAGTGGAAAAGCTCACTATCTTAATTTACAGGTTTCCCCTGGTCTGGATTGCTGTGGCAGTACACCTACGAAAGACATCAGATTATGTGTTACCATCATCAAGGAATAATCTTTCAGAGAGTCTTCCAGTCTTTTACAGCTCGCATCCAACAAAACAGGTCACTAAAGCTCCCTAACGCCAGCTGACCTGACTATTAAATATGCATTTGCCTGTTGACTGTTAAATAACCCTCATTTACAACCCCATGCATTTTATATTCTGATGAATGTTAATTGATTCTTTTGAGTGACCAACAATTTTTAAAATGTCACTATTTGACAGATATAAGCCAAAGTTCCATTGATTTGCTCGCACAATCATAAACTGCCCATTTAGCGCCTTAGAGTTATTATTGCACCTAGTGGTCAAGATTGGGAACTCCAACAAGTGCTAATATAGGCCCAATGAGGCACAAGTCACCCGGCCCCGCACACACACCAATGTTTTGTTTTACAAAAAATAATCAGAATTAAAGCTAATTCATTTCTGCAAACAAAGGCAAAGTGTAAGTGCAGACTGTATGTCTATGATGTACAGAATTCAGAACAATTCTAAGATATATTCTGAAGCTTGGGAGAGGAAAAGGGGGATTATCCAGTGGATAATATCAGTAGATCAGAAATGCATGTGCACCACGCTGACCTGGGTTCACATACAAAGGCTGGGAAAAAGACGAAAAATGTGTCTCCATTTTCCAACTCTTTGGGCTAGTTTCAGGTCTTTTCAGGAATGCAATTGCTACGAATCACTCAAAAAATATGCAAAAAGAGCAGTGTTTTCTCCAAAGTAAAAACATGAAATGAGCCAAGTGACATGTGAAACTGGAATGATTTGCGCAGGTGTTTTGAATTCTCCAATATTAACTGACAATAAGTGGAGGTCCCGCCCCCTTTTCCCATCTTATGTGCTCTCAACTGGTAAAGGTAAATGGATGCCACCAACAAATTTAGGAAAGTACAAAAAGGACAAAACTTTTGGCCTTAAAATATTAAATACACCTACAACAAAGTGGCAAAATAACACTTTAAAAATAATGTTAATGCTGATGATGATTAGAAAGTGATTAATTACAAGGGTTTTTTCTTTCTTTCTTTTTTCTTTTTTTTTTTCTTTTGCACTCCTGCACCAGTATTGTGCCAAATTCTGAGTCCCTGGCAGTATCTGACTCCACTGCACATGTACGTGCATTCCGGATAGTAGGATATTCCTAACTTTGCATGTTCTCAAGGGAAACAACAGAGATCTTGAGTAAATATACAGCATGTGTATGCCTACTCTGTAGCCTAATCAGGTGTGCATGAAGGGGAGTCAGATTCTACCCAGGAGTTAGAATTTGGCACAACACCAGTCAGCACTCAAATGTGTTCGAACGCTCTGAGTAGCAGAATAGCAATGAAAAATGCCGGCCAGGTGGACATTACAACCAATTTATAAAGCAATTATGTTGGAAATGAACTTTTATGTTATTTTACTGTTTACTGTACATTACAGCAGAATCACCTAAAAACCCACCAGCCAGCTGAGATTTAACAGTTGCCTCTGCCAGCAAGCAGTTCCCGACTGCACTGCTGGAAATATTAATCCTCCCCTTCTTCAGTCTCACTAAACCTGAAATGGGGGAAATGCTTGTTTTCTTGTCTTTTTTAGGCTGTTGGTTTATCATTTAACTGATATCATTTTTAAAAGGTGTATTGCAAGCAGGGACACATCAGCATTCGTGTTCGGATTACGTGGATTAATTACGATACGAATGTGTAAGTTAGATTGGTAAATTGGTGTAAGACCGACAAAAAGTTTGTTTGTTTGGTTGGTTGGTTGTTTTTTTGTAATAACAGTTGCAGTATTTGTTAAAAAAAAAAAAAGAAAAAGAAAAACAAAACAGCCATATCTCCATAAGTTTAAAACTGTCAGATATTAGGACTCCACCAAGATAGAAAAACAGCCCACACACTCTTACACAGACTCTTACACACACTCTTACACAGTCTGGGTTAATATATTTATTATATCTCATGTCAGAGTCAAATAATAATTGGTTTGTCCAACCCTTATTATATTCGTGAATTAATACACTAACACGTCAAAGTGAGTCTCTTTTTGCAATTTAGTTGGATTTGTCCCTAAGCTTCTACTGTTTGTAGATCCCAGCTCAACTCCATAGTGTTGTCCCATCACAGGCAGGAACTCATAACTCTCGAAACACGTCTTAAAACTCCCCTTTTCTCTGCGTGTGGAAGTTGGTCTAATTTCGTGTATTTTCGTTTCATCAGTAGCTGAAGGAGAGCAGTTATTTAACAGGCAGGTACTTTTCCGCCACCTGATTGGCTCAGACTCAGACAGCCGTAACCCAAAAGCGTACATGCGGTTGCTGATTGGGCGTTTCCCTTTAACACGCCCACGTTTGGTCCCGCCCCTCCGGTGCTCTGATTGGCTGCTCTTTCCCTGCCTATGTCAGTCTATGCTTTTCACCCAGTAACACTGCGGATGATGTCCGGACTTGTAACCACATTTCAGCGCAGCTCCGCTTTTGTTCGCGAGTTACTTTAAGCCCAGGAAAGACGGAGGAGCCGTATTCATGCCCTTACACCGAGGAAAATGATCATCTGTGCGCAAAAAATGGAGTATCGCTTTGGAACTCAGTGCCAGCGTGTCCGGAGTCAGGTAGATGTGCTGTGTTGTATAGTACACAATAGCATTTTCAGTTGGGTTTTTTTCTTCCTCTCCTGCAGCTCAGCAAACTAAAGATGTCGTTGCAAGTCCGTTTGAAAGTTAACATTACAATTAAACCATACAGTCTTATCAACTGATTCATTGTCATCCTTTTATTATTTATGACTAAAAACATGTATGCTCCTTTAAAAGCCTGGAGTGTTGAACTGTAGCTCCTTTTTGACGCAGCCCACAGTGAATAGCTGAACATTTATCCACATAACTAACACTTTCTGCTCAACTTGGTTAACTTGTGGTTTTTGTTTTTTTAAAAAATCGGAATATCTAGCTTGCTATGACAATGTCGGTAACTTGGTCTGTCTGGCTGTTGTTAGCTAGCTGATGTGAGCTAAGTTAGCTGGTAGCAGTTAAACCTAAAACTTCCCTTGACCATAGAGACTTGAGGGGGCGTTTGTGTTAACTTGGCTAACGTTAGCTAACTAATTCAAACTAGCACAGCTCCTGTTCGTGTAAACTCGGCTTCGTGTTATTAGCCTTTCGGTTTGCGCATCACTGAAATGGGTCTGAGTAGGGTTATAATATCCATCTCGCTTAAGAGGAACACATAGCTCTTTCTGTCTAGTGTTGGGCTTTGGGCTGTTTTATGGGCAGCAAGCTGAAAGATGGCTAATCTTTTTGTTCCCTGTGTGCTGCACAAAAGGGGCTCTGCTTGCTATTAATGCTTTATTCATAACTCCCATGTCCTGAATCTACTAAATGCTTTACATTTTACCTGCATATGCAAAACTGAAAATGCGAAGTGTCCCTTTTTTACATTTTTTTTTTTTTTTACATTTCGACAATCCTGTTGTAGCATGCACAGATTATTCATAAAGCAGTGAAAAGCAGAGCTGGATTGTGTTTCATTTGTATTTAAGAGTGTTACAGAAATGGAGAAAATATCCTCTAAGTGTAGACACTTGTATGAAGAGGTGAGGAATGTCGTTTCTGTAGTTTGAATGAACATTGGCCTTATCCGAAGCTGTCCTGGTCAGTTCAGAGGGAGCTTGGGGGAAAAAAGGCAAGCTGTCTGTCCAGACATTAAAAAAGAAAAAACTGACTAAATGTTGCTGTGACATTTCTCCGTGCTGTATTCCATATATTTAGCTTCATAAGGCTGTGTGTTGTGCGGCCTTTTTTGTGTGTGTGTGTGTTAGCATTTGTGTGCTGTGATGCTGATGCACTGCCAATCAAAGTTGTTTTTCTCCTCTGCTGTCTGCTGTTCCGCCTCTGGCCATTAGAGGGCGCTGCGCACAGAAACCCGCTTCAGTATTGTAAGGAACAATGGATGTACTGGACTGTTTTTTTCCAGCTATCATCAGTAATTTTCCTTTACATGACCTGCTTTTAAAGTCTGTCAGGTAATAATGCACCTTATACATACCTGGTATTCCTGATCCTTACAATAAACCTTGACAAGGAGACTGGCATTAAAACTCAGGGTGCAGAAGAGCATGAAATTGCATCATCATAAGAGACAAGGTCATCTCTTTTTTTTTCTTTTTTCTAAGGTCATGTAAGCCTTTGTATAAATTCTCTGTTATAGCATAGACTGTACAGAAGATAAGACAGATAGCACGTACACTTGTGGCTTTGTAGATGTGCTCCTATTGGATGACTCGACATGTATTTCAGCCTTGGTGCTGGTACATTTATTTATTGTTTCAAGCAATCGCTAGTTTGCAATAGTAAAGCATGATTACGAAACCATCTAGTAATTATATACTCATTCATACTGTATTAAAAATAAATAACGTAGGACACACATCGCTGAATGATTAGGGTAGTTTTGCACATTGTAACGTCATTGAAATTGCTGTATCATGTCATATTTTACATTAGTGTTTGAGTGCATGTGTGTGTGGGTGTGTAAGTGTGCCTACACTGAAAGTATCCCAACCGTCTCTGTCTCTGTGTTTGGGGTGTGTGTGTGTGTGGTGTGTGTTGCTGTCTTGGGTTTCGTCTAACCCCCAGAACGTTGCAGCTGGTTGTTTTGTTCCCCTCCCTGGCTTCAGGTTGCCAAACCAAAAGAGTATTTCCACTGTAGCAAGAAGGATTTTTTGTTTTTGTAAGAGCACCAGGGACACTTGCGCATGACAAGGACGGACCCCTCCCAGCACTCCGAGAAGGCAGATTGAATCTCATCCAGCTCTTATTTTGTCCCGGCGCTGGAGTCCCACACATTCACTACCTTGTTTAGATGATTTGGGTTGTAGCTTAATTATCGTGTTGTTATCTAAATATGTCCTTGCTCTCTTATTTTGTTCGATAGCCTCATTTCCTCCAACTTTCCAGCACACTTTAGTTGTAGGCCTCTCTGAAGTATTAATAACTCGTAATAATTTGCATCTAAGCACCATTTTATCCTTCACATTCACAATGTGTGTAAGTCTATGACCTGGTTATAGACTAAGAGCCACCTGAACAGGGTTAGGGTCCTGTTTCCTTCCATTGAGTATTTGTCACTCTGTCACATTGGCAAGGTACCATTCAAATCGGACGCATTTAAACCTATTCAAATCTGCCCACTGTTTGGTCTGTCCATGAGAAGTCTGATGTAAACAGACTCGAATACTAGCTGTACAAGTTTAGGCAGTCTTTGTTTGTCTATGCAAGTAAGCCAAATCCTGTGCTCTGGAAACTAACAGAAGTTATGGACATTATTTAATGGAAGTGAGACATAAGACGGGAAAAAAGTGTGTTATTAGGTGAATTCTGGGTTCTCTTAATGCAAATCTGAAAGTACCAACTTCACTTTTACCTTAGGCTGAACTTTAAAGGGACTTGCCAGGAGGATGTGTGACTGGCTTCCTGTTTCATGTTGAGTAGCGGTAAGGGCATGTCTGCGCATGTTATAGATGACCAGACAGGGTCATCTTTGTTGAGACCAAATACCAAAGTTTGACACTAAACATATCTGTTTATAACACTCTTTTGCTATTTGTGTTTTTTTTCTTTTCCTTCAGTTTAGGCAGCTGACCCAATCATTAAGTCTTTAGAGAGGAAGAGGAAGACTACCTGCGTGCACGTCAGTGTGTGTGTGTGTGTGTGTGTGACACTGGAATAGTTTTTACATGGAGAGGTGGGGTAATGTATTTGAGTCCCTCTAACATTCATTATGCCAGTAACATTTTCGTTACTGTGTCCCCAAAGATGATGCCGTCTTTTATGTAGGATTAAAAGGACCTGTAGCAATAACCCAATGTAACATGTATCCCGTTGATAAACAGGCTGCTTTCCATTGTATCCTATAGAAAAATACGTAGCATGCAAGATCTTCGGTACTTTTTCTTGTATAGCATTTTCTCCAGGAAGTGCTGATTTCTGTCATTTCAGTCTGAAACCAAATCAAAAGCAAGTAGTGGTCAAGTTTGAAATGCTGAATAATAAAATATAGATGACATTTAAGAGGTCTTTGCGAGACGAGTAACGCTCCTGTGGGATTATTGTAAGTACCGAGTTCTTAGCACAGGTGAAGCCTACATTATAGACATGTAATGGGCACAAGCCCTAAAACAAGAGCTTACAATAAAGGTCAGTAAAGGGCAAAGCAAGTTACATTTCATTCAACACATGAGGTGTATGGGGCACACATGGAGTGATGGCCAATGTGCCTATGTGAAGTAATCAAGGAGTTAACACACACGTCCCATCTTAAACTGTTCAACTGTACAAGTCATTCTGGATTCGTGTCTTGGTCATGATGGTCTGGTTTAGTATTTCTTTTATTTCTAATATTTTCAGTAATGTTTTTTTTTTTTACACAGTACTGTGCTAGACACCCGAAGTGATAATCCTCGGTACTAGTCTCTCGATAAATCGTCCTTTCACGGGGGACCTCTAAGGGGTTCAGAGAAGAGTTCGAGCTGTTATGGGAGTCTGAGGTTTGCATCTTATAGCCCCATTAACGGCTAGCTCAGTTACTAGTTTTCAACCCCTCACTTAATAGGAATCTTTGGACGCTTGGGGCTGCCATATGTTTTAATTTCAGTTGTGAAGGGGTTTTCCCCAAGTGTGTTTATTATTAAGTGCCATGTATTATGTTACAAGATTTGATACAGTGGCACTCACTCATGCTTGGCGCATACAGGGAGGAAATTTCACACATTGCCCCACATTTCCATCAGATGTCTATCAGTACCTGTTTAATAATTATATCAAACATCACCCCTAGTTGAAATACTTTTGTAATGGAGTATATCACTTCTCATCCGAGGTTTGCATTAGGCTTTTTTTTTTTCTCTCTCTTTTTGGCAGTTGTTACATGATATGAAGTGATGAGATATCGGTCTTACAAAACCACACACACTCGCAGCCCTCACAAGCCCTAACCCTCTTTCTTTTGTTAAGGAAATTATGTTCATGCATTTATCCGGGACTATTTGAGCCATCGAGTAGTCTTTTATCTTCTGTCAGATGAGCTTATTTATAAAAAAAAAAAAAAAAAAAAAAAAAACGCTGATGGAGGTTACTGTATTAACAGTCGACCCATATGGGAGTTTGAGGGAATTTAAGAAAATGACATTAAGGAGCAGTAGGCCCTGAGATGATGCCATGCAGAAACATGTAATTAAATACCTCTTAAGATATTAGAATAAGATTAAACAGAAATAGTTCAGATTTATTCATTCTAGACATGGTTAAAATGGGCAGTTGTAGCTCAGTGGTTAGGACTTTGGGCTACTGATCAGAAGGTCATGAGTTCGATCCCCAGCACCGCCAAGCTGCCACTGCTGGGCCCTTGAGCAAGGNAAAATATTTTTCAGCAGGCTTCAACAGTGCATGTGCTGGCCACCATTTAATAAACGCACCCTCCACAACTGAACAGCAGCCTGCACTCTGCTTTATTTAGGTAGGCTGTCTATGATCCTATGGATTGTTATCCATTGGGAACTGAACAGTCATTTCTTATGCGTTATTTTAACTGGAATTAACTTGAAAGCCAACAGGCTTATGTGTTGTTTGCAATCGGCTGCTGCACCATTGCTGAGTGGATTCACTGCTGTCTGTTAAATGTATTATAGGAACCCAAAAGTTTATCTTAGGCTTTATAAGCTGATGAAAAGAAAGTTTTTCGTAACTGTCTGAAGATGGAAGTACAAATCAGTTTTGCTGCTAATTGTCTAAGACAGAACTCACATGCCATGTATCTTTTCTGCATTTTTCTTGCCACAAGCTTCAGGTTGCAGTCCGACCGTCTCTCTGCGCGTCTGTGCTCCAGTTTCCAGCCGGAAAACAAACTGAGCACTGTGACACTTTGTCAATCCAGTGACTACGTATTGCTCCCGAAAGCTTGCACAGTTCACTCTATTAAGTCTTTCAGTGTTTATTAGAGAATTTTGCTTAAAGACTCCGCTGTGAGTGTACAAGCTGTCTACATGTGAACATCTCCTCCTCCGTCTCCTCTGTGAACATAGGCGGTTCTCTGTAGCCTCTCTAACAAATGCCAGAAGCCTGGCTTGTGAGATTAGACCGTAATAAACACCTTCCTTGTTGTTTTGGTAGGAAACCCTTTATTATAAGTAAGTAAACAGAAATTCCAAAAATTCAGGAAAGCAATGTTTCCTAATAGCGAGCTTTCCCAGAGTGCCAAACATTTAACATCCTCACATGTTACTTTAGCTTAAATGAGGCACAGGCAGAAAGAAAGTTCACTCAACTTCCTTACTTTTTTTTCTTTAGCAAATTCTAGACATTTATTCAGCTGTGGTGACTGACTAGATGACATGTTCACACAGGTGCACGCTAATCAGCACGTCTATCTCTGTATTTTCAAAGCCCGTGCTTTATGGATACTCTCATAATCGGTAATGTCTGTTTTCATCGGTCGATGCTGATTCCCAGAAAACTGGACATCGACCAGATACATCGAGCAGCCGATTGTTTGACTGCTAGCTAACGGAAGCAATTATCTGGTTAAATATTTAAAATATCGAGTCATTTTTTCCTTTGCACCATTCAGACGTCTGGTGTGTTAGATTTGCGTGCGCAGTGTGACCCTGTAGCTGGAAAACCTGCACCTCGGTGTGTTGACACACACACACAAAAAAAACCTGTCGTGACCCACATTGGTTGATTAATACATAGTTTGATTAGGGAGATGTACAGGGGTGGAAATTACTGCAAACATGCAACATGTAGACTAAGATCCTGGTCCTGTGCTGAGTAGAGTGATCGAGTCCTGCTCCTCTACCCGTGAGCACTGCAGCTGATGCCTGAGCGAGTGTGAGAGCGTAGCTGCTTTGTTGCTTGTTGTCTCTTGTGCGGAGATGCCATTTTGCTCTTATCTGTCCAACTGCTATCCCAGCTGTCTCACTCAGATATTTATAACTGCCTGATTCTGGTGACTTGGCCTCTGCTGTATTGAGAGGGGAAACATCAGCACTCACTTGGCCGCCCATACGCTAGTCTACGTGCTGGTGCGGCTTAGCGCCCGGGAGTTTGGAGTTTGCACTGCCTGACGAGATTTACACCTGACCTCTGTCAATTCCTTCACAAGCATCCGACTGTGTGTGCAGAGTAATGTGTACCTGTGTTCGTTCAGCGTGGGACATTTTTCCGCCTGTCACGAAAAGCACTTACTGTTTTTGTATTGCATTTCACTTTATTTCACTGATGTGATGGCTTGACCTACTTTACACAAAACTGAGATGGGCACCTCATCTAAAACCAAATCTCTTCTCACATATATTGTGGCTGCTTGTTGTCTTTTCGGTACTTGACCCTGCAGCACTCACCTTTTCTCATGCTAAAAGCTAATAATACAATAATGTACGTGTGTGTGTGTGCACATGCATGCTCTGCAGTCCTGTATCTGCCATGTGCAAGTCAGAGTCGACGGTCCGTTCATTATCTAACAACTACAATAAAGGTTCATAGTTCGGTAAATCGCGTCGAGTGACTCTGTTCGTGATGAGTCGTGGAGCCCTTATTTCATTAGTGTGTTCTGCGTGCTTTGAACTGATAAGGTAGAAATTGAAACAATGGTAAAAGGGGCTAGTATAGCAAGCTAGTTGGTGCTGCTTTTCTCTCTTAAGTCACTAAGCTTAGATTCATTTATAATTTAGCCACTTACTTTTATTTTAAAATTAGGTTGTCTGTTGAGGTTTAAATTGTATCAGGGGATAATCTGTAGCCTCGAGTCATGCTTTCAGATAAATGTTTTCCATTAGGAGGAAGTTGTGCCTTGCTGTTTGCTAGCTGCCCCCTTGCTTCAGGGTCTAGAGTTATCATTAGCTGTAGGGCTGTACCCTTTAACTCAACAAACTGATTAATCCATTGTACTTAGTAAGGTTTGGGTGATATTTTAGCACATACTGTGCATGGAAAAAGATGAAGTACTCCAATTGGGTATATGAAAACTGGACCAACAGGCGATGTATAGCTTGCAGACTAGCATAGCAGTGCAGTTGCTGTGCTGTGAATAACACACCATCAGTGAGCATTGAGGTAAAAAAGCCCATTAGTCCAGACTTTTAGACTGTGACATGGACTGAAGTGACTAGGTGTGGTCTGGTCGAAAATTGAGTCTCAGCCATCAGTTTTAAAATCTAAAATGTGAAGGTGTTGCTTCATAGGCCAGCTATTTAAAAAAAGTTCAACACCTTCTGATGACTTTTTTTTTTCTCTCCACCAAAGAGAGAAAAAGTTGTGTTAACACACCACGCTTCAGTTCTCAGCAATTTTATTATGTTTTCTGGGTGTTAGTAATGTACTTGTCCCTGTTGAAATTCCCAGTGTGAACAGTTTTTACTTAAGGCACTGATTTGACATGGCTCATCTCTTCTTTCAGCAGCAATGGTAAAACTGTAGAACAAATACAGGTAGTGATTGATCCGAGTGTGGAACCGACCTACGTTTGCGTTCGCTAAGAGTTGACTCAGCATTTTGGTTTAACAGGGACGTGTGTATTAGGGAACAGCTCTATCAACTACTATGACTCAGTTCTGTATAAGCCATGCTGCAAGAACATGCAAGAAATAATACGTGATGGTGTACATGTGTGAGTTTAGTCAGAAGCTGTCCCCCCCCCCCTTCCCTGTGTGTAACTGACCTCCTTCCCATCATGACTGCCTGTCAGCCTGGCCTGCTGAGCAGCGGTTTACTCGAAGGAATAACTGCTGCCAGCGCTGCTGTGCTTTTGGCACAGAGACATTTGGCTGTGGGAGGCCTTGCTCTCCTGTTTCCCATTCCAGGAAAGAGAGGCATGACCCATTTTAGTTTCAGTAATAATAACTTGTATAACAACTGTTGCAGTAGTATTCATAGATGAAACTGGTTTGTCTTGGAAATTTTATAGCGGCATTTACTGTTGTCACAATTTCATTTCTGTGTTGTTTTGCTTATAGCCATGTTCCTTTTCTAATTTTAATGTCATCAGCCTTGGTTCTATCTATTTAGTCCTTTTCATTAGGGGTGTGCGTGTGTTTGTGTGTGTTTGTGTGTGTTTGTTCATTCGTTCATGTGTTCATGTATACACAGATAAGAGACTGAAAGAGGCTCCAGGGCAAATTTTTCTCATCCCTTAAGTCAAGCACGTCGCTTACCATCTAACCAGGAACGTTTGTCAGATTCTGAATTTGCTGCTGTTTAAGTGTAAAGACCTAATGATTTTATCCAAGCAAATTCTGTCTGTTCCTCTTTTCAGCTGGACGCCAGTCTGGCTTTTGTCTCAAAGATGTAAAAACTCCAGACAAGCAGGCCTCTCTCACTGCGGAATATTTTTCTCTGTCTGCCTGCGTGCCTCCAGGACGTGCTGCAGAGTCCTTCTTTGTTCTTTTTCTCCCCCCTTCTTCCTTTTTTTTTTGGCTGAGGAATTATTTAGAGTGCTGCTGGTAGGGTTGTTGGTATATTCTTTCACCCTTCGGAGTTCAGCTGATTCAAGCTTTTTAGCCATGGCAGTAGTGTAGCCCTTTGTCATTTCAGTGTTATATTTAAACTTTTACAGAGCAATATGGGAAAATACACTTGTAGTGAATATGACCTGATGGTCAATTCGGGGTCGTTTTGTATTCTTCTGTAATCTATAGCTAAATGCCAGTACAGGATGTGGATTAATCACATCAAAAAACAAGGTTGATTTTCTTTTTTTTTTTCCCCAGTACTTTCACAAAAGTTTCAAAAAGCCTTTTTACCTGGTCATGTCAGACATGCTATATTGTGCTCTCCTCTGTGCAGGTGATGAAGATGAGCTCTGATAAGGACAGTTCCTCTCCGTTGTGCATGAAGGCTCTGGCCAGCAGGGGGTGCCCGGATACAGTATCACAGCAAATGGCCTCCCATCCTCAGTATTTAGAGAGCTTCTTGCGCACGCAGCACTACATCCTTAACATGGACGGCCCTCTGCCCCATCACTACCGCCACTACATAGCCATCATGGTAAGAGTGCCTTTAGATGACTTGCACATGTTTATGTTTCACTGAGGAAATACGTCAGTTCGTGACTCTGTGAGACGGGGCTATTAAAAATGATTTGTGTGTGAAGAGAGGAGATTAGCAGAAGAAAAACATAAAGCAGAACTTGAAAGAAAAGCTGGTGTATAAGCAGGATGACTAGACAAAACGACGCAGAATGAGTAGTAGTAGTAGTAGTAGTAGTAGTAGTATGAAGGTGATTGGACTTTTGCTGTGTTCAGTTAAACCCAGTCACTTTGACATATTGATATCAGCCATTTAAAATGACCTGTACGAGTGGGAAAACCATTTTATGTGCATGTTTCAGGCTGCAGCACGACATCACTGCAGCTACCTTGTGTCTTTGCACTCGGCTCTGTTCCTGCGGGTTGGTGGAGACCCGGATTGGCTGCAGGGGCTGGAGTCTGCACCACCTCGCCTCCAGCAGCTCGACCCCATAAACAAAGTGCTCGCTCACCAGCCCTGGCTCACTGCTCGCTCCCACATTCAGGTACAGTGGACAGAAGCTATGTTCCAATACTAAAGCAAGGACATCTTGCATTGTGTGTACTAAAAATGTCCGAGGGCACGTCATGATGGGTGTTAATAGCAATAAAATATAAATTTCAGTATATTAGAGCAATTCACTGATATTTAGTTATGATGCGGAACAGTATAGTGTTGTGCACAAAGAGAGAAAGCAGAGACCGGTTCCCGAAAGCTCTGCTGTGTCGTAGTTGTGCTGATCTGGGACTCGTGATGTCTGTGCAGGCTTTGCTGAAGTCAGGTGAGCAGTGCTGGTCTCTGGCTGAGCTGGTCCAGGCTGTAGTCCTGCTGGCTCACTGCCATGCACTCTGCAGCTTCGTGTTTGGCTCTGAACAGGACACACAACCCGGCCCGAGAGCGCCACATGGAACACCTCCTGGCTACTGCCTCTGCGATGCTGCCAATGGCAACGCCACCTTCCCACCTCGCAGGAGGGTAAGTGCTTAAAGAGCTCATCTCACCCACACACAGCTTTCCGTCATTAACATGGCCTGAGCCTCAGGCAGCGAAGCGTAGCTCTGTTGTATCTCACATCTTTAAACATTTTCTATATTTGAGAATCTTTAGGTCAGAGCGATGTGTTCAAAATACTCACCTTATAATCAGTAAAGGGAATTTTTAGACCAAGATCTGTAGTATAGATACCAACGTCTATGGTTTATGAACCTTTGTGTGTATTTCAGGAAATATTTATATACCTTGCGATTTTTGACACCTTGCTCTGGTGATGCAGGAGCCACCTGAAAACTACCCTTTTTTTTTGCTTTCTCAGATAAAGCAGCAGTCAGACCTAACACGAACAATATTCAGCAGGCAGAAAAGCCGATTCAGTGAAGGGGAAATGAAGCAGGATGTGAAATATACGCATTTCCTTCTGGTAGCACTTAGTTTCTTTTTCGCACTGACTTTATTTAGGTGACTATGGCTTGTGAATTCATGAATCTTGTGAGCCAGTAAAGACCAAAAAGGCAGAACTTTGTTCAATAAAAAAAAACGGAGGTGTTTCTCTTGCTTTGTATCAAAAAAAAATAAAAAATAAACGTCTCTCTCGTCAGTCTACCTACACTGGGGGTTTTGTGGTAGAATTCTGTTTTCCTCTCGGCCTACAAGGATTTGTCTTGTTAACAGTGTTGCCATCTGTACTATAGCTTATCTGCCCTAACACCAGCTCTCATCCATCTGCCATCAGGACAATTCAAAATCATGTGAAAGTATTGTGTGTGTATTTCAGTAAGTTTTGGTATAGTGTACTGAAAAGAACATAAATTGGCTGTTTTCATAAGTAAATAAATTTAGTCAAGGCTTGGTTCTTGTGCAGGTCTGGAAAGTCTAGTGAAGTGAAGTGAAGTGACTTGTGGCCAAGTGTGGTGACCCATACTAGGAATTTGTGCTCTGCATTTAACCCATNACTCGAACCCACGACCTTCAGGTTCACCTTCGGGTTACAAGTCCGACTCTCAGACCATTAGGCCACGACTGCCCCCATTTAGAAATTTATTTACAATTTAGAAAATGTACAGACGTTCTGTAGGAAAGCAGACATTCCGTTGTTTTTTTGTGTCTTCTGCATATAGCATTTTCCCTTTTCATGATGCAGTTCATGGCCTCTAATGGCCTTAATAGCTAGATTAAATGAATCATGAATACTGAAAGTGTGAATCTGGGAAGGAAAAGAACTCAAACACTAACCACGCGCTGAATATCCATAAGTAGTGAACAGAAGATTCAGTATCTCTCATGAAACCTTGTTATTTGTGTAAGCTAAAGACTTGTATTTGTGTGTGTGTGGTTTTATGATAGATGTGGAGGTTAACGTGCGCAGTGGTGGCTTTTCTCTCTTGTATAGTCTCTAGACTCGAGTTGTGACCTGGCGTGCCTACGAGAAGGAATCCACAAGTCCCAGGAGGAGAAAGAGAGAAAAGGACACGCAGGCCTTCAGTCTTACACCCTCCTGCATATAGGTAAGCTGTGTGTCCTGGTTCGCCATCAAACACACCAGAGGAACGCTCTCATATCCCTGTCCGTCTCTGACTCGTACTTGTCCCTTTCCACTCTTCTGCTTCAGACATGGACGAGGAGGAAGAAGAAGAGATGATGTGTTCGACGGATCCCTCCCGCTTTGTCAAGGACCCTGCTTTCGGCTACCAGGAATTTGCCCGGCAGGAGGAAGACCATTTCCAAGTATTGCGGGTGCAGGTGAGGATCGTGCCACCATATTAGATTGTAACGTGGCAGCCGCTCAGTCACACTCTGTGCCCTTGATGGCAATTCTATACTTCATCTTCCCTGGAGCTTAAAGAGAGACTTTGTACTCCGTTCTCAAAGGTCAACTCGATTGTTTGTCACTTTGGATTTATTTCACTCATCCGGAATACAGCTAGGATGTTCCAGTGTTGTTTTACTTAGAGGAAAATGGAGCCTATGGTGTTCACAGAATTCAGCCTTGGCAGAGTTTATTCTGTTTGTGAATACTTATGTGTGTGTGTGTGTGTGTGTAGGACTACTCGTGGGAGGACCATGGTTTCTCCTTGGTAAACCGCCTCTACTCAGACATCGGGCACCTGCTAGATGACCGGTTTCGCAGTGTGGCCTCATTACCATCCCCTCGCAATCCAGAACTCAAGAGAGCCATCTGGAACTACATCCACTGCAGCTATGGAATTAGGTACAAAGAGTGCGCATTTTTTTTATTCCTACTCACTGATGCCCACAGCCACTGTTAAGTAGAACTAAAATCACTTGATGTTCGTCTGCGATATGATGTATTTCCAGCAGCATTTCCAATTGATGATATCTGGGGGTGGGAGAATGAGGCATTGAACATATCACTGCTGTAATATAATATAATATAGTGCTGGTAAAATAATAGCAATTTAATGTTAAAACCCCCAAAATTATAATAATTTTGCGTTTTAAAGTAATTGATACTGATGAATTATGTCCAGGAGGATCGATAACATCAAGGAGGTTGTGTGGAATGCTGATCTTTCATCCTGACCTCACTGCCATTGTCATTTACATGTAGTGAGGAATCATAACATGGGATTTAATGCGTTTCAACAGATATGATGATTATGATTATGGAGAAGTGAACCAGCTCCTGGAACGCGGACTGAAGCTTTATATTAAGGCTGTGGCCTGCTATCCTGACTCCACTAAGAACCCTCGGTGCCCTCTGCCTTTGGTTTCTCTCAAAGCCTCAGAAAAGGTAGGCTCGAAGGAATCAGCTTTTATTTGTCATTACTATTTATACCACAGTGCTGTTGAATTCTCAAATCTAATTGGTCAGATGTTGATTTTGACGTTCTGTAAGAGCAGCTCGGACAATAGTACGGGCTGATAATTCAAATTACAGATTAAATGAATCGTTCTAATGCATCATCGTTTCTTTAGTAACTCATTCACAGGGTCTTGACTGGCAGATGGCCTGCATAGTCGAAGGCTAATAATAAACAGATTTAAAAAAAACAATTAAACAAAGAAAGACATATATTCATTGGTATGTTATAGTTTTCTGCTAATTTCACAAAATATTGGAAGATGCCCGAGGTGCCAACACTTTGCAACAGTTTTCCACCACAGGAAAATCCTCAGTACAGAGAACTTTGCGCTTTACTTTTCCTTTTTTTTGTAACATGACAAGCTACTTTTTTTTTTGTCTCTTTAACGTTAAAGAGAGAGAGAGGAAAAAAAAGGATGGTGGTTTATAGCTTCTATAACATAAGCGATAACAGGAAACTTGTCTTGCAGACGTTCACAACATTAAATGTAATCTTAAGTGGTTGAAAAGCATCATTTTTATCAGTGTCAATCACTGATAAATAAGAATTGTGATTCAAATTGCTGTGCTAGAAGGATGGATTATTTTCTTATAACATCATTCCCCATCATATTTTATTCCAGATATGTTATGGTTTGTCTGATTTTGTGAAAAAAAACTGCTGTCTTTTACTGTCTTAGTCTTGCTAAACCCAGAGTCTGTTGATATAAAATGTATCTAAAGTTGATTAAGAGAATAAAACTTTATTAACGTAATGGCTCTATTTTGCTCAGGTACATGTGAACCTGCTGGTGATGGAGGCACGGCTGCAGGCTGAGCTACTCTACGCACTCCGAGCAATCACTCAGTACATGATCGCCTAGGACAGCAAGGCACGTGCGGAGAGAGAGAGACAGAGACAGAGAGAGACAGAGACAGAGAGAGAGTTGCACAGTCACTTATGGTACAAAAAAAAAAAAAAAAAAAGACCTGACTCCGGGCAATGGGGAAAGGAAATAGGTGGTTAAAAAAGATGTTAGAGGACTTGTGAAGAGCAATATTTCTTCTTCTCCATATCTTGTTTTTTTTTTTTTTTTAAATTTTGTTTTTTGTTTTGTTCAGAGGTTACTAAAGTGTGACTTAAGGTACTGCTGTGAAGCGTCTTCAAGATGACACTTGAAGGCAGAAACAATCTTTATTTCTGTTTCACCCCTTTTTTGCATGTTGTTCCATTCATTACTTTCTGTGTCCTCGACTGTGTGTGTGTGTGTGTGTGTGTGTGTGTGTGTGTGTGTGTGTGTGTGTGTGTGCGCGCGCGCGCGTGTTTTCTACTCGTCAGTTTGAATGTTGTTTTTTTTTTTCCTAGATTGTTCATGTGCAATTATCTTTATTCTGTTCTTTGTATTGTTGTGGTTCTTTTTATTGTTTAGTTGTTTTGCCTGTTGCTCCTCTGTTGACAGTCGAGAAAGGAGAAGAGAATGTCAGTTTCATTTCTAGAGTATCGAAAGGTGCAACAACAACAAAAAAACAAAAAAACAGATGACTCGACCGCTCCCGAAATCGAAGGCAGTGTTTACTGAAGCTGAGGCGAACAGCTGAATGTTGATGAAGCTCAACATGTTCTCTCAATCTTTCATTTGAATTTAAGCTCAGAACAAGAACAGCAGACAATATAGGAAAAAAGTTACCTGGCTATAACTTTGTTTTAATGGCACTTTTAAGATTAGATAAAAAAGTTATTTAGGCACAAACATCTACAGCATCAGACTGATTTATTAAAAAAAAAAAAAAAAAAAAAAAAAGAGGTCGTGCTGTTGACTCAGTTTAAAATGCCAGTTGTGCTGCTGGTTTATCCAGTGCCCATGTGATGGCTACAGATAACAGACACACGTTTGTGATTTAGGAGAATCGGGCAGCACTTTCAAACCAATTGGTGCATTTTTAGGAATTTTACTGCGTAAGTTAGCTTATGATGTAGGCTACACTCCACCCAAACTACAACATTTAGAAAAAGCTTAAGTTGAATTGACGATTTTTAATGTTGGCCAGTTCTAGTCAAATGAAGGACTTTTTTTCCTGATTCATCTGCAAAACATTTCAGTGATACTTTGCCATCTGTGATACTTTATAATGCGAAGAAGGTCAAAGGTCAGGCCTGCTGTGATGCTTCCTGTAACTGATCTGCACAACTTGTTTCCTTGCACTGGACTATTTTGCACAGAACTGCATAAGTGACCTGCATTGCCTCTGAGCAGCTGTAACAGTTATTGGAACAAATGACCCGGTGAGGCCTGCGTTCACTGGTACCACGCTGATGCCATACTTACTGCAGATGTTTTGGTTGTGGAAAAGGCCAAGCGTTACTTGCTAGATAAAGCCATGATAGTATTGAATTGGTGCAGAAGTGTTGCTCATGTAGAGTACAGAGCGAAGAAACATGGGCACCAATGTTATTTCCTTTTTATTTATTTTAAACATATTGCATTACTGTGTCACTATGGCTGTGTTGAGACAGGGTGCAGTATTTTTTTTCCCCCTCTACAAGTCTGATTGGTCTTCTACATTGTGACAGGATATTGATTGGAACTGAAGGGTTTCTGCATAACATCAAACTTGAGCACCTGTTTAAACATAGCCAGTGATGATTGTTGTTGTTGATTTTTTTTTTTTTTTTTTTTGGAAGGGAAGAGAAGGTGGGGTAAGATGGCCGACTTCAGTGCTGAGTCTCATCAGCCTTTTATCTAGTACAGCACTGTGGGACTATTGGGGAACGACTAGTCACATATCGGAGAAATAAAAAAAAAAAAAGATTTATTTCATCTAATGCTGAACTTCTGGACTGACTTGTTGGATTTAAGAACTTTGTATAGTGGAGTGTATCCACTGACGGTTCAGCTAAGCACTGGACTGTGTGAAGCGAAGGAGATTATTAAGTGCAGTGCCTTTCGCTTTAAACCAGTAAGGCAAACGTGGACTGGTGGTATTGTTGCGACGCTGGAGGCTCATTTAAAGCGTGCTGGATTCAGCCTTGTTTGGTAGCACGGGCCAAACTGTTGTCTTCATGCTGCTTCTTCCTGCTCCTTCCCAAGCAGTCAAACAAAACAGGGACAATGGTTTACTTCTCATTATTGGCCAATCCCCGGCACTCTCAAGCTGTTCCACATTTTTATGGCGCTAACGTTCTGTCATTTTCCTGCCATCAGCATGTCTGTATTGGTTTCTCCCTCACTGCCTTCTTCTGTGACATCGACATGCAGCAGTGGACTATTTCCCCATTTGGCTTTCCTTCTGATCCCTGGTGGAGAGTGAAAGACTGAACAAGTGTGGCTTTAGCCAAGTTGTTTAATGTTTACCACGTAAATGTAGAGATGTTTAAAAAAAAAAAAAAAAAAAGAACACAAAAAAATGTCAAAACAAGGAAAATTAAGCAAAAAAATCTTTTTTTTCCCCTGAAATAAGAACTTATTTTTTCTATAAAGATATGCTATACCACTTGTGTCTGTCTTTTTTTTCTTTCCTATTGCACTTTTCATCTGGATGCTTCTGGCTTAAGTTGAGTGTTGGTTATTCCTGTGCAATCTTCTGCAGAGTCAGATATTACCCTCAAACATGTTCTGTGCTACTTTGGCAATTGTGCCATCTAGTGCCAGATTTTTTGCTCTCCTGTCCCTGAAATGGAAACAGACCATGAATACGTAGAAGCCAATTAGAATGGGAGGATATTGAGGCAAAGGTCATCACAGGTTATTCCACTTTACTTCCCTTAGTGCACTTAAATGGCCATTAAGTAATCTTCTGTTTGAGGAAACTTAACCATTACTGATGTATTACTAGTCTACTGACCATTATTTGTTCTTATAGCTTGACTTTTTAATCAAGGATGACAGATTCTGATTTGCAGCATCCTTTGTATGTCAACCTCTATCCTATCCTGTGCTTTTCCCCAAAATAATTAGCTGTCTTACTGCAAGATATAGAGATATTAATTATTTTTAAATAGAAAAAAACAAGCTTACACTCTCCAGTTACTTAAATAGGAACCTGCTCGTTCATGCAATTATCTAATCAGTCATTCGTGCACAATACATAGAATCATGCAAATACAGGTTCAAGAGCTTTGAGCTGGGACTTTCATGCCCACCAGTCTATAGAGTTTACACAGAATGGTGCAAAGACAAAAAAAAAAACACTCTGTGAGTAGCAGTTCTGGAGGTGGAAATGAACTGTTGATAAGAGAGCTCAATGGAGAATGGCCAGACTGGACATAAGCATCTGAGAACATATGAGAAGTTGGACCTTGAGGCAGATCAGAAAACCACATGGGATTCCACTTCTGCCATCCAGCTTCAGGAATCTTGGGCTGCAGTGGGCACAAACTCACCAAAACTCTACAGCTGACTGTAGAAACATCACTTAGTCTTCTGCTGCTGTAGTCCATTCACCTTCAGGTTTAATATTGGTGTTCTGAGATGCTTTTCTGCTTACGGTGGTTGTTAACAGTAGTTATTCCTGTCAGCTCAACTCTAGCCATTTTCCCACGAGTTCTCTCCTCAGCCAGGCATTTACACAAATGGAAATGATGGTCGCTGGATGTTTTTTGTTTTTCACACCCTTCTGTGTAAACTGTATGGACTGGTTAACACTTTGAGGCCAAGCTAACTGGAATCCGGGAACAGAAATAACAATTTCATAATACTTGGTTTAGTATAAGACAATAAACTACAAGGATAGAAGAGGCTTCATGATCATTTCCCCATTCCCAATTAAGGTCCAGTTTATGAATTTATGAAAAAGCATCTAATGTCTCTGAATTTGGGGTTTCCTTCAAATTCGAATTACTACTATTGTTCCAGGTTTGTAGAACAGTTGCTTTAATAAATGAATATGGATTTACACCATCAGAAACACAAGAGGGCAGCTGAGTTAATCTGATTAAGTTTATTTCAGATATTCTTGACTGGTTTCACAGTCACCTCTGGCTAACTCAACGATAAAGTAAGAAGAGCAGGGGAAAGAAAAAAATACATTAATCAATATAAAGCAATGAAGGAAATACACATATAGTGACCTGGCTAAGCACTCACCAAACCTTTATACCCCCCCCTTCCCCAAAACAACAACAAAATCTATCCATAAACTAAAACATAGTGTTTTATCAACTGGGATATTTAGCAGACCTTTTCAGGAGAAGAGGGGGAAGGGGGGAAATGATAAGAAATTAATATTAAAAAAGAAAGCACGAGACAGAGGTGTGATGTGAGGTCAATATATTTAAACTCCTGTTTTATAAAGTTTCAAGCTCTGTCTACTGGGAATTCAATCTTGTTCACATTCAACCACTCAACTGAACGCTGTAAGTCATCTCTATTTTCAGTAGTAATCGAACCTTCAGACTTAGTTTTGACAAGAGGCTCAATTTCATTTTTTTCGTGCAATTTTTCTGGCACAGTTTTATTCGACTTGGACCACATTTATGACAATTTGAGCAAATAATCACAATGGGATCTTATCGGCGTAGAAAAGACAACGTCCGAATTTAATTTCAGCACTCCAGCCTGCTTCTCTAAACCTTGCCTGCTGGTTCGTCACTCAAGCTGTGCAGATGTTCATTCTCAAATCCGTTACAAGATTTTACCATATAATCCAGACACCATCGAACGTTCGGAACTTCAGAGGAACAAAGGACAGCCCAAAACGACGAGAGCAACGATGTAAACGGTTCATTGAAATACAGATAAAGATTAACAAAGTAACACTGTTTCCTTTTTTTCTTTCTTTTTCCTTTTTTTTTTTTTTTAAAAAAAGGACTGATTTCAAGAAATGCACATGCTGTGTGTCAGAAGACTCATTCAGTGGCTAATCTCTCATTTCTGCTTCTATGAAGTTACTTAGGATCTACAAAAGTAACAAATGTTTGTGGATTAATAAAGGTGAATTTATCTTTCTATGTTACATATTTATAAAATGTGCTGAAGATGTGCTGCATAAAGGCCCTTAAATCTAAATATGGCCGACTTTGTCACGTCTAGCACCAACTGACAGGAGGAAACAACCATCCTCTGCAAGAACAGAGCGCTTTAACAGTTAGTTCATGTTTTAATATGCTCATATTATTACCGTTAAATGATGAATAATATCCAGCTCTAAAACCAAAGTTCAATCTACATAAACAAAGGAAAAAAATCAAAGGAAATCTACATTTCTACATCAACAGCTAAAAGAAAAAAAAAGAAAGAGTATGGAGATACATGGTTTGTTCTAGAGCAACATGCTAGTGTTTGTTGGCAGTTTATAACTTTTTTTTTTTTTTTTTTTTTTTACCGGAATTCGGTAAATGCATATGTTACACAACCTCTCATTTTCAAGTGGAGCATAAGCTATACTTCTGTCATGTTAAAACATTTCCGTTGATGGCTGAGTGGCTTTTATAAGATCAGCAATGATTATCTTACCGCTTCCATCAGGAAGTTTTTAATCAATATTACTTATTTACTTAACATTACTACTGTTTTATTAAACCCTGAGAGTTAGACATTGCATCGTCATCCACTTTGTGTTTTACCATTTTTTTTGTTGATGAAATATAAATTGCCTGGCAAAGTGATACAGCTCATTACTTCACCCTCGTGTTTTGAAAAATGACTCCAAATATAGTAGCGATCACGTGGCAATTTCTACTTTGCAAGGTGTTATACTGTTAACTGCACCCATGCAATCCATTTACTTGACATAAAAAGTTAACATGTATAAAAACTGCAATACTTTCCTCTCAGGCCATCCCAGTCTTCTTAGTGTTCCTTTGGTTAGGTATAAAATCTACATGCATTTTAAATCTTTTTTACAAAAATAACAGCTTACATAGAAAATGACCGTTAAAAATAGTTTCTGCACTTTTAAAAGGGTACCTTCTGATTAGTATGAATATTTTTCCATGATATAGCCCCAATGTAAATTAAACATTAAAATTAGTCAGTATACTTAATTGTTTTCTGTTTCTTTTTAACAAATTTATACAAAAGATTGTTAGTACTACATAAGAAAAAAGTCGATCACTGAGAAAAGTGTGTCTTGCCCCTTTTTTTGTACTGCTGTACAGAATTCTATATAATAAGGGCACATTTTATATAGCATCTGTTGAATATCCAATCAGTTTCATCCTTTGAATGAAACTATTCAACATTATTTTGGATTGTTTCTCTCTCTGCTGAATTTAAGCACTTGTAAGTGCTCAAAACATCACACACATCACACACACACACACGTCACACGCACGCACAAACCCTTCAAATATTGTATCCTGCAAATGGGCATGCTGATAACAACACAATGCCATTCAACTTGACAGAGTTGGCAAAGTGGTAAAAACCATAGAAACATGACCATTCGAATTCTATGGTAAGATCAAAATGCCCTGTGTATAATCACATTTCTTCATACTGTTAACAATTTAAGAACAAATCATCAATATCAAATTCTCACTCAATGATCAGTCCCCACTCTTTAGGACACAAGGGGGGGGAAAAAACACCTTCCTGAGTAGAGTCATAAATGCTAAACCAAAAGCATTAATCATCATGACAATAATCATTATCAACCACCTCAAAATATTGTTGCCTCCGATGCAAAATGCGAGCACACTTCGTACCACTGAGACTACTTGAGCGCAGCATAAGTGTCCGAATATTCATTATGTTCTGGGCTCATTGGGACAGTCCCCACTCAAACTCTGATTAATGCTGAAGATGTTCATATGGTGTCAGGTCTGTGCTCCGCCCAATCGAAGGATCCAACCAAGTGATCAAGAAAGCACTGCTTGATTTTGAAATTGCATGATGACTTTTAGTCCATTCAGTTTTTTTTTTAAGCTGTTGACCAGTTGAGAAAGATCCTCAAGTATCAGCAAAGTTTGATTCTCCTGGCCAAATCAGTTCTGTCTTCAAATCTAGTGAAAGTACCATTTCAGCCCTGTACTACTTTGGTATTAGTAATAGGCATTACTGTAATAAACGTGATTAGTAGTTTGTTAATTGTGCTTCACCATTCATTTCTTCTCTCCTTTTTCCTAGTCAATATCACTGACATCGAAGAAAACAGCAACTTCCAGTAATTCCCCCACACGACATCTTCTGGATCTGGTGACTAATAGCCGACTTTCCTGTGAATATTGGCACTTGTGTAAGGTTTGTTTTTGTGATCCAAAAAAGTTGCCAAAAATATCTTAAAGATTTGGCCAAAGTTTGTATATTCAGCCAAAGCAGTTTATGCATTTGAGGTACAATGGCGAACGTGGAGGCAAAAAAAAACAAACAAAAAAAAACTGAAGGGGTGACATTTTAATTAATGCACCATGTGAGATTCCATTATTTGCTTAGGGATGAAGGGCTGACCTGCAATAAAAAAAAACAAAACAAACAAAAAAAAAAAACAATAAAGATGGTTAAACATATTATTCTTATTCAAATTCTAATTGACATTCAGGAAGAAAGAACACCAAAAATCTAAAAGGGAAGCCATATTATACCATGGACCAATAATAAGACACAAGAAAAGAGATGTTAATAATTTCATAGCATATCGCTGGTGATTAATGCTCTTTGTAGTCTTTCTGAAGCGAAAATGCTAAAAATTTCTGTGTGCCTTACCTCCTATCCTTATCAGAGTTAGCTGGGCACCCAGTTGTGAGAAGAGCTCTGTGTGGTGGCTGGCCCAGGGTAATTTTGCCCACCTGGTACAATGGGGTCAAAGTTGAAGTCAATCAAATCTCCATCCATAAGGTCACTGTTTATGATGTAATCAACATCACAGTCCAGGTTCTCTGTAAACATTTCAATATCCAAGTCTGTGGGCAGACGATCTTGAGAGGGCAGAAAGCCAGCTGGTGTCCCATATTGGTTTACCCCCTGAAGACCTCCATTCCCTGCTGCAGAAGGGACAGCTCCATGTTGAAGTAGCCCACCACCTGGCATTTGATGCTGGGTCTTCATGGCTGGGAGTTGTGAGAGTTCCTGGCCCATGCCAGACAGCATCATGCCAAAGCTCATTTGAGAGTGCTGCTGGTGCTGCTGTGGCGCTAGCTGGGATTGAGGCTGAAGGGACATTTGCGGCACTGGGCTAGGTTCCATACTCTTGCCCAACATCATTTGACCAGCCTTAGTTTGGTTGCCAGACATGGGGTCCCCGAGGCCCAAAAGATTAGCACCTCCCTGGCTGGGCATCAGAGGGTCCACTTGAGTCATCAAGATATCGGTTGGTGGGGGTGAGTCAGAGGTCAGGAGTGCCTCAAGACTGGAGGGCACATGGGTGCTGAAACCACTGCGAGATCCTGGACCAGGCAGAGGATTAAAGAGGGAGTTTCCAAAGTTTGCTAGGCTTGTGTTGGACTCCCCGGCCTGCTGAACAGAGCTCTGTGGCCCTGGTTGGGATGTTCCTTGAGATCCCTTCACTGGCTGACGATATGAAGCAAAATTAGACCCACGGGGCAGAAGGGTAGAAGCAGAAGGCAATGGAGTAGGTGGAGCTTGCGGTGCTGTGCTCGGGCTTGCACCGCCTTGCTGTGCTGTCATTAAGGTAAGTCCATCAATTAGGTCCAGTTCCTCCATTAGGGTCTCAGTAAGTGTAGGCGGAAGACTGCTAGTGGGATATCCACTCAGAAGTCCGTCTTCAGGCAAGTCATCTTCGTCTTCTTTCACTGGAGGAATAGGAGAGTGCCTGCCGCTCAAAGTGCTGGCATTTGAACTGGTGCGTGGTCTGAAGCTTGTCCACATGTCTTGGTCATCCAAGCTACCACGTGATGATGGGCTGCTACTGTTCACTCCCCACTTTCCAAACTGTCCTGGAGGGCCAGGACTGTCTGCACTCCCTGCACCGGACACACCCTCACCCTGTATGGCACTGCCAGGACCACCAACACCACCTGCTACTGCTTGCTTCTTGGTCTGCTTTGCCCGCATACGACTTTTCAGCAATTTAGTGCTATTGTCCATGGAGGCAGCACGGCGGCGAGGGGCTTTCCCTGTCTTACCTCCTTCAGGATTAAGCATCCACCAGGAGCTCTTTCCAGTAGATTCATTGTGTACTCTCAAAAACTTGTTGTGGAGCGACAAATTGTGACGAATTGAGTTCTAGGTGGAAGCAAAACACGCACACACACAACTATGAGGTGATTGGTCCTGATACAATATGTCTACAGTCTAGAGATCAGATCATTAATAACCTCATAATAAAGCATTTAACAACACATACTGGTAAAAGATTAACAATAAAACATGGCGTAATTATAGTCCAGAATAATAAATGGACGTGACTCGTGTAATTTGGGTCAACAGACTGAAATAAACTGTATAGATGTACAAATGTGAATGTAACTCTACCTTCCATCCAGCAGAACTGTTGCTGTCACCTTTATCCTTAAAATACGGCACTGTTTTGACCATCCAGTCATAGATCTGTGCCAGGGTGAGTCGCTTCTCCGGCGAGTTCTCAATCGCTTGGCTTATCAGATCTGCGTAAGACTGATTCCCCCAGGCGTTGCGCCGGGATGAACCCTTTCGAGGTGCGGCTCCTCCCACTCCCGATATCGCTCCTCCTTCCGAAGCGGCGGCTTTTTCGGGCTCGGATACGATTGGCTGAGGCTCCTGTTTCTCTTCCTCGGCAGGCGGGGTTCCCGCGGCGGACTCGGCGCCGTCTGGCCCCTCCACTTTGACAGCTGAGATGTCGGGCCGAGGCAGCGGCCATGTGCAAGACCTCGGTCTGCTCTGCGGCTCGAAATCTGGGTCAATCGGGGGTGCCTTGTCCGTCTCCATTGTGCACAGCAATTACTCCAATTTCAGTAAAGAGTCTAACAGTTTACAATCTGAAAATAACAACCACGTACCTGCTCTTTTTTCCCCCTCTAAAACACTACAACTGTAAAGTAATGAATTTTAGATTGCACTTAATAATGCTGTTTGATCGTTAAAAGTTATGCCGCTGGTATATTTAGAGTTTGTCTGATTTTTAAGGATATTTATGAAAAAATGTAATTTCAGAAGACTTGATTTTTTGTTTGTTTTTGAGCGGATTGAGCAGAGAGGTGATAATCTGTGCGCACCAATGTATATGTGTGTGTATGTATATCTATAGCGCTGCTTAATCCTCAGATTATAGATTAAAGGGGCCAAATAATCTCCTTAATAGTAACTATCATAAAGCTTCCGACTGACACGGAGGGTCTCTTTGTTTACATAAAGAACAAAGGAAATTCATATGACAAACACCACTGAATACATTAAAACCTGGTGACTGTCAGGACTGAGGTTTAAATAAAGAAGAAACACGTCAGAAACATATCTTCTCTAGAGGTTAAAGGCTAAAGCTAATAACAACAAGAAAAACAAGTGGGAAAAGCGTGTAATGAAGAGGAAAATAAAGCGTGGAAACAATTTAGTAAACAGTTAATTTATATTAGACTATCAAACGCACACCCGGTCATCCTTCAGCAACTGACATCAATTGATTTCAAGTCATTACTATAGTGATGGACCATTTTTTTTACCATCTCTTGTAATAAACTGTGGTCGTTTTCATCACTCGATGGCCGCAATGGCATGCTGTGTGTTAATCAGTGTGTTAATGAGCAATAGTTGCACGCGCAACATCATGCCTGTCAAAATCAGCCAATCATCTGTCATTTCACGGCCCGGAATTCCACTTGAGCTCAAATATCAGTTTATAGCAACAGATCAGTTTACAGCAATAGATCACTAAGCGGTTATTTGTACTGATTCTTCCACCCAGATCCTCGCCACCAGTTGTATACACAGCTAGCGTCGCCCTTTAAACGGGTTTTGTAGGCGATTTGAAGTCAAACCTTTCCAGGAGAATACTAGTTAAGTGAACTAGTTAATCTCGATTATTTATGACTGATAACGGAATCAGACTCAAACAGTCCGTCTTATTCTCGCTCAAGTGTGTCCGCTCCGACACGCTGTGTGTAGGCGCGTGTCACCATCTGCCATGTTCCTCCACACACACACACACACACACACACACACACACACGATGCTTGCGCGGCAACTACGCCGAATGCGTCCGTACACAGTTCGCTAATTCCGAGCGAAATTTACGGACTTCTTGTCACTCGAAAGTTCAAGAATTCAACCCCGCATCTTCACGTCCGTCCTCAGCGACTCGTCGGTCCGGACAAAACTCGACACCAGAGTTCTAACGTGAGAAGAAACTAGGTAGCCACCTAGTTGGCTAACTCCTCCGGTTAGTTAAAAAAAATCCCTCCGTAAAAGTGGCAGAAAGCGGCTTTTCCTCTGCAAGCTGGTTTTCCGCTGTAGTTAGGGTTCAATCCTTTCCGTCGTGCGGACGATTCAGACATTCAAAGAGTCATTCATCGTATGGATCTTGTTTTGTTTTGTTTTGACTCGAGGCGAAGACTCCCTTCTGACGTCTGTTTACCACTGCCAGCCAACGGCTCCTGCGCATGCGCGAGCGAGGTGTCTGGGAAATGCAGTTAGTGGTACGGTGTGTGTGCTGTAAACAGGGATGGCAGAAATCCAGGGAAAGCTGGGCTGCTCTAACTCTCTGCCTTATGTAACAGTTTCCAGAAGCGATGTGATGTTAAAACGGTATCGTCTTATTCATGTTCTTAACACTGTACCGAGGATTTGTGATAGATGAGCTGGCTGTGTGGATCGATTTATTTAATTAATTAATGGCATCATTCAATAAACAAACACATAAATAAATGTTTACAATGTATTACAACAAAATAGAAGATAAAAGGGTACAATAAAAATAATGGGAGAATAATAGGACCAATTATAACACCATAACCAGTACAGGTTATAAGGCAAAGTTGTAGACTATTTAATATAGCCAGTAATTTAGGCTTAATTATAAATTAATTTATGTAAAAACCATACTAAAAGAATATAATTTAAGGATGCCAAATTGTCGTGTGTGTGTATATACATATATACGAATTATTAATAATGTATATAATAAAGTATTAAACAACTATTAATTGTGAAAAGCATGTCACAATACGTTTGAGGCGTAGACAAACGCATTGAGCTAAAGTGATGCCGGTGGCTGTAGGTGACCGGATTTCCGCCATTAGTTAACTCGCTTGTGTTTGTTAGCAGCAGCTCTCTTCATAAAACTACATTGACCAGAAGGAGGTGCGCGCGGCTCTGCCGCTACAGGTGGTGGGCGGTAGAGACGACACGTTGCATGATGCAACAGGAAAAAACAATGTCGCCAACTTAGACACTTTGTCGCTAAATATGGCGATTTTTAGACCCCTTTAGCGACTTTTTTTTTTTAAAGAGCCTATCGATAAAATTAAGCGACATTCTGAGCACACTTTAGTGACAGTCTTGAACGCAGCACCGCTCGAGAGCAGGTTCGCTCGACTCATCATCAGTGTGTGAGCTTGACTGTGTTGCTCTTGCGACCAATCATTGATCACAGTTGTTCCCAATGACCAATCACGGATCACCATTGTTTTTCATTGACCAATCACTGATCACCACTGTTTGTCCCGCCCTCGCACTTTTTCCCTTCTAAGTTTTCAACTCGGAGATAGTATTAAAAGTGAGAAACCGTTTCCTGGTTACTAGTCACCTTTGACCTTTCACGATTTCTAACTGATTCTTGATAGAAAATGTAGTATTCTGCAAAAGAGTAAAAGTTTAGTTTGTGGTGCCATGACCAAAGATGACTTCTTTCTATAAGAAATACATTATACTCATTTAATATTAAGATTTAATTTAATATCTAATATTTTCTATTCTGATAAAACTATATTCTGTTCTACTAACATGTCTGTTATTAAATTGTTGGCAACACTGAAAAACTCGACAGTTCAGCTCACTGAATCTTAAGTGTAGTGGGGGGAAAGCAGCTTACCCCAACATTGTATTCAGTATTTTGTGCTCACTCACTGTTTGTAGCACTCCTGATTAGTAATGGCACCACGTCTGCTGTTCCAGCGACTATCTTGCACTTGCTTCTGGTCATTTGGTGGAAATTTCATATCGTATACAGTCATGTGAAAAAATTAGGACACCCCATTAAATATTCAGTTCTTTATTAAGAAATGTCAACATGTCAATTTC
>CM074951.1:14694324-14763955 GCA_037577455.1 Pangasius macronema
GGTTTTTACACTACTCTTTAAGTTAAACAGTGTTGGTGTTTCTGTAAAAGAGTTTTCCTAAAACAGAAATTTTTGGAAGTTTTTCTTTTACAGTATTATGTTTATTGATGTTTTATAAGCGTGAATTGACACTTACCGTGTATAAACTGTTTAAGACATGGCAAGTAAAAATAGTCATTACAGCCATTTCAGATCAGTTTTATACTTCTGTATTTAACAAAGTTGATGTCTAGTTCAACTTGAAAAATGAAGTCTAACAAAATTGTCTGTTTCCCTCTTTAATGCTTTTGCTGTCTTGATATTTCATGTATTAAAGATTCACCAAGTAATGCTGTTTGGTTTTTGGCTTGCAGCTAGTAATGTGATTGTAATACACAGACAGGATTGGAACATACAGTCATTTCAAACCTATATATATAATATGTAGCTCCTGGTGTAATGATTTGCTGTTTCTCTGGCATATAATATACAGAATGTATAATGACTATGTAATAGTCAGTAGTTGCACACCTGTTAGAATGTACATTTGTATGGTGTAAACAGTGATGGTGTTACATCAGAGAGGGTCAATCGCATGTGGACATCCTGTGCTAGTGCAACATGCTTTGGAATTGAGTAACAGAATGGTAAACCCATGACCTCCTTTATCTATATGTATTACGCAGAATTGCTGATGTTTCGTTGGTAGAGATCTGAAACACAGCACCAGGCTGCTATTTGACTTTGTATATGTAGGTTGGTGACATCATTAGAATTATCCCAATAACACACATATGACATATGGTCGTTTCATTACGTGACATCGTAGAGTAAAAAGGGGTTAAATGCGTTTCTTCGAAACCCTTTTTTTTACTTATCTTTTTAATTTGATGAAATTTGATAAACATAACAGAATGGGTGTGTTCTATGTGGATTTCCTGTTCTTTCCTGTAATTGGCATTGTGCAACACTTACACCAGAGGTCAAAACAATGTTTAAACCTTTTGTTTTCAAAGATTTTTAACAAAAAAAATCCTATCATTGAACACAGTGTACACTATAGGCTATATTGTACACATTTTTTGTGTGTGTGTGTGTGTATTTCAGCATTTTGCAGTGCTCAGTAGAACAGTAGGCCTGTAATTTGGAAAATACAGCAAATACTGTATGTAGTGAAGCATACATCATTATTACATAATAACATTTTAAGTTACTATTTTTTGTTTTGCCTTATGTCTTCTTTCTGATTGGGGAAGAAACAAACAATGGATATTTATGAACAACTATTCATGCAGTTGCTTCCTGATGAGAAACGTGAACTAGAATAATAAGAAATGGATACAATGGTATGAGGAAACTAGAGGCGGAAAAAAAAAGAATACTTTTTTTCCAGATAGCCGATGACTGTGCATTTTAAAAATATTATCTTTCCATTCATTCCTATAAGGACATCTAGAATATGACTGATCATCTTTATCTCAGCACTGAGAACCACTTAATTGTCAGTACATCTACTGAGGTTCCTCTGCAACCATCTATAAATTTTATGACATCGTCACCCCATATGTACCTGTAGGCAAATGTAAATATGCTTAATTTCTTAATTTCCCCCTCTGTGTTCTTACACTGTAACATGTGCTATACCCATCATCAAGCAAACCAAACCAGTGCAACTTTCCAAATCTATGTGATGTGTTATTTTTCCTCACCCATATTTTTATGGTTGGCACATTATATTCAGGCACATTACTAATATCCCTGCACAGTGGTTAAATAACTTAAAGAGTTGCACTTGCAATAACCATAATGATCTGTCTAGACCAATATCTTCCTTCATGAAGAAACACATAATCAAGTGCAACCTGCAAAGATTTCTAGCACTGGCAAAATTCAGAGAACTGGAATAATTCTGTTGGGGGTCAAACATGATCCATTTTGTTGTGTTTTATACTTACATTTAATCTATTATTAAATGTAACAGCTAGTGAAACAAGCTGCTTCGACCTGATAGCAGGTTCAACGGAAATTGGAAATTAAATTAAAGATAGCCTTGTGCAAAAATGTCGCACAGGCAGTGACGAGAAAAACAATTTGGACAGACAAAGAGACATGGAAAGAAAAAAAAGGGTGAGCAAGACAATATGTTAATTACTACAAACTCGTATATGGTGACTTCACTACTAAATATAGAGTACTAGACAATGACTGGGTCAATTCCTCTAATAAAGACATATACAATGAAATAAGTAACTATCATTATGGAGGAACTCCACAGTACAACAACTAACTAGCGAAGATAGCAGGTTCCATTGCTGGTCTAACAGTGACTGGAATATTCTGGGTGGGACTGATGATTGTCATTTCATAACCACAGTTCATCATGTCCACCACAATCATTTCTTCTTCATTTCACTGCAATACTGATCTTACTCAGCTCTACCTATTCAAAAAAGACCAGGCCATTCTTTCAATCTTCAACTGTCCAGTTTTGTTGAGCCTGTGCACATTGCAGCATCAGATTCTTGTTCTTGGCTGACAGGAGCAGATCCCAATGTGGTCTTCTGCTGTTGTAGCCCATCTGCCTCAAGATTTCATGTGTTTTTGTATTCTGAGATGCTTTTCTGCTCAACATGATTGTAAAGAGTGCTTATTTGAGTCACTGTAGCCTTCCAGTCAGATTGAACCTGTCTGGCCTTTCTCCTCTGCTCTCTCTTTAAAAGAAGGCCTTTCTGCCTACAGTTTTTCTCACTGTGTAAACTCTGTTGTGTGCAAAAGTCGCAGGAGATTAAGAGTTTCTGAAATACTCAAACTCACCTCTCTAGCACCAACAATCTGCCACAGTCAGAGTCCCTGAGATCATTTTTCCCCATTCTGATGTTTAATGTGAAAAGCTCTTGACCTGTATCTGCATGTTTTTGTGCATTGTACTGTTGCTACATGATTGGCTGATTGGATAATTGCATTAATGAGCCTGTGTACATGTGTTCCTAATAAAGTGGACAGTAAGTATACATACATATAAACATACATGCAATCAGTGAGAAAGTAAATAAAGAAAAAGTAGCTAAAACGACAAAGGGAAGCTTGTAAGTTTGGAAAAGCTTAGGTTGTTTCACATTATGTGGCACCTTCACACACTAATATTAAAATCCATTTTAATCCCTTTTTCATTCAGTCAGTCATACAATCAGTGTTGTTCCTTTACCAGTTGGTGTTTTTGTTTGGGGAATGACTAATCAATTTATGTTAATTTTCTTAATTAATGTTAATCAATTAACTCTTTTTTCTGATTCTGATTTCTACCAGCGGCCAAAAATAAAATTTGTGCCTGTGCTCAGCATTAAAATTATTTGTGATGTCACACTCCACAGTAGTGATTAATAGCTCATGTGAAAGTAGACACACAGGGCGGTAAGCATTTGCAGTTTTTCATAAGCGTTTCTTTTTTTTTCTTTCTTTCTTTTTTTTTTACCTAACCTACTAGGTTTAAATTTTATAATTTTATTACGGCAATTCTGTACAGTGTTTTACTTTCTAAAAAGCTTTAGTTGTTGTCTGTTTTATCTCTGTACCAATGTTATTGTGGAGAGGTGTGAATTATTTGCCCAGTAAGGGGCTCAGACCCCTCCTCTTTCCAATCTCCCTGCTCACCAGCAGCTAGTCACCATACTCTACACACAGAAACCCAACAGTGTCTTAATTGTGTGACTAATCTTACTAACTAACAGTCTTGCGGTGATAAAATAATTCCCTGGCTTATACTGATCGAAAATGTCCAATAAGTCTTTTTCCATTCTGCCATGGGAACGGAACACCAGTGTACTGCAAGAAAGGGTTAAACATCTTACATTCTGTCTTTTCAAAGTACCATTCTAGCTTTGCATATTTCCCAGCAGAAACAGAGACAGTACTATACAGGCATGCACACACTAAAAAACACACACGTGTACACACAGAAGTGAGTGTCTTTTCTTCATTCAGCTTCAGGTTTTCCATTTTGTCACTGCCTATGCACATCAGACATTTTCAGCAGAGTCTGAGCTATAAGGGATTAACCATAGGTCATACAACGCCATATACTTTGTCATATACAAAGTGGAGTAAAAGATAAATAAAGCTAAATAAATTATAGCAGTGTTAGTTTGCTTGAATAGACAGTGGTAACAGAGGTGGGTACTTGTTGCATGGCTCTACAGTTCACAGTGGCGTCATCAACCACATGCAATAATCTGATCAGAATAATCAATAATCTAATTACAGATTAGCGAATGGATCAGAGTTAATGCCGTCGGTATAATCAGATTTTTAAATATTATTTGTAATGAACTGAATGATTGATTGACGTGGCGCGTGAAGCGACTGGATTGGACCGTCATTGACGTCACTGGTCATACGTCACCAAAAAATTTTTTTTGCCCGCGTTTTTTCCCTTACAAGGATTTCCTCTGGCTCGTCATTTTCCTCAGTAACTCTATAACTCACCGCCGGTGCTTACACAAAACCCATCGCGGTTCTTCTCCTCTGTCTGGACGCATCTGGGAGTGTAAACCCATTCAAACACACTTTCACACACGCAGGTAATTATCTTCTATCATCTCTTATATTTTTATTATGTCATAACTCTGATCTCGCAAATACTTTGTCATGTAGATAATAAGTCTCAAATTGGGTTAGAAAAAAAGGCTCAGGTTGGGTTAGAAAAAGGTTAGCTGCTAGTGGACTAGGTAAGGACGTCAGATGAGAAGAGCTGACAAAAAGTATAATTTAGTCAAAAAAAAAAAGAAAGAAAGAAAGAAAGAGAAAAAGCTCCTGATGTGCTGTGATGTAGATCATGACTTCATCTAGTTTAATCCGTAATCTGGTGACAAACTAGTCCAGAAACAAAGCAGACAATGTGTAGAATCTGATATTACATATGTAAAGATATTAGAGGGATTAAATTTGTTCTAGCTCACGTTTTGGATGCTGTTTATGCGTTTTGCCGCGCAAATGAATCAAAGCACGAGACACTTCACTGAGATCTCATCAGCCGAGTTACACTGTAAAGGCATTCGTTTATTTATTACGTCACAATAACGAATAGACTACATGTTATAGCATCGAAGTGTTGTTGTTGTTGTTGTTGTTGTTGTTGATGTTGTTGTGCATTCTGTTTGTAAGGTTCTGTCTCGTCTTTGAAGTGAATCTTTGTGTCTATGCCTTATGATGTAACAGATGCGGGTGAACACGTGGACCAGAGCACTATACAGTATTAATCCTTTTCCATTGTGACCTGCTGGTTCTTAGTTTGCTTAGTTTCTGGCTGTCTTAGTGTAAAACCAGTGTGTTTAAATAACAGTGAAAAAAACAACAACAAAACAAACATTCTTGCCATTTAAAAAGCATGGATTATTTAGACTTAACCGGAACAGGAACTCCACGTCTGATGTGACACTATGCTCAGGGTTTCATCACAACCAAGAAATGGTGTTTTAAAACTTACAGAGCTGTTTAGGAGAGAATTAGCAGCTACTTGGTTGACACATTCATAGAACCGTGTAAAGAATTAAGAAAAGGACAGGAAAAGTGTGTATAAACATTTCTATATAAACATAGTCTATGTGTTTTGCTTCACAGAAATGTCTATCCCATTTTCAAAAAAAACAAAACAGCTATGAGATATATTATCATATACTAGATATATTACTATATATAGTATCAAACAAATGTGCATGTTCTGCTAAACTGAACTTAAAATGAGGGAAAAGAAGTAACACTGTCAGGTTTGTTTGCTCTTTTAAAGTTAGTCAGATGTCATTTAGGCCACTCCGGTCCCATGTAATCCCCACACGTAATGTAACGTAATGCAATATTTAATCACAAAGATGTCACATAATACTGTGACATCTTTGTGACGGCTCTTTACGTTTCAAAACACAATTTCTTGGTTATGATGAAACTCTGACTATAGTGTCACATGAGAAATGGTTTGAAAGGTAGAGCTCCTATTCCGGGTAAATGTAAATATTGCCGTGCTTTTAAAATGGCAAGAATGGTTTTCCTGTTATTAAAACCTACTGATTTTACACTAAGACAGCCAAGTTGTGGGATCACTTTGCACCAGCGTTTCTTGTCCTGGCTCAAATGACCTCAGGGATTGAATGACATTACATCATGGATTTTTTGTAAAACGTCGTCACTGTGGCCTTCTGAAATATGCAGAGCAGTCATATCACTCGCTACCCTAAAATTATCCCCGATATAAATTAAAATAACATTCTTGGCAGGGAGCAAGAGGTCACATGGGATGGCTTTTCATCCAGGTAGAGATAGAGATTTTTTTTTCCATAGCAGGAATCTAATGAAAGAGATCTATTTATGGGACTTGTCAATCACACGTTTTTGCCCAAACGAGTGTAAAATATGACATATAACAGTGTTATCATTCTGATCATGACACATATTGTGTATACACTGCTCTCCCTACTTACTAGGCTATGTGCATGGGAGACTGAGATGCTGATTTACTATAAATGTCAGTGACTCTGGTTATATTCGACCACTTCCTTTAAGCTTGTTGGTTTTCTTGTTAGAAGAAGAGACGTAGTATTCGATGGAATGTACAGGTATGCCACTTTACACGTTGTGGTTTTCACTGACTTCCTCTGCTATCACTTTTAGGTCTCTACTATAAACAGATGTTCTTTTATGGATGGCTGTAGATGTGCTAAATATTCATTCAGTATAGGTCTAGTAAATAAAGTGATGTTCAGTAGCCTATATAAAGTGATGTTGTTCAGTAGTCAGTATTCTTTGACTATGTTCCTGACTGAATCTCTGCCTTGTATTTGACCTTCTTCATTATTTTGAAAGGAAACATTTTGCTGTCTTTGTTCTTATTCATAAAATGCACACGTCTTCAACTAGATTGAGGCAGACCATAAGCTGCTTATATGCCATTACCAAATAAGATGATGTTGAAATGATCTCAGTGTAACTCATTTCCTTTGTAGCAAAGCATGGAGCAACATCTAAAGCAGCTTGTCCTGGTTCATTCCTGTTCCATTAGGTTTAGAATTGCCGGATAGTGCTTGAACAAACATGCACGGCTGCTCGGGTTGCTGCGCAAGTCAAGAACCTGTTTTAAACTCGGTTCCCTAAAATGGAAAATTCCACGCAATCTATCTGGCTTTCGTTCATAATATGCGATAGTGATATTCCAGAATGTAGAATTTTTGATGTCCAGTCCATCAAGGAGAAGGCTAGACATTCATGTTAATCCGTTGATGTACTGTTAGCCTTCCCTGCGTCATCATTCATTCACAGAGGATCAAATTAAAAATGAATGAGCGCTGAATTACTTGGCTAGACTTGTTCCCTCAGGCCAGACGCACGTCTTTGCCATGTTTTCTGTCTTCCTCTTCATCGTTTTGTTTTCATTTTCAGCATTCCTTTGTGATTCATTTGCTTGATTTCCTCATAGTCAGGTTTACAGGAATCTCTTCATTTTTATCTCCTTACTGGTCATCTACTCTCAGTTTACACAGATGCTTGTGGTATTTTTTCCTCAGTATAAGCACTCATTAGCCTTTTTTTCCCCTCAGTGCTCAGTAATGAAACTCCTTTTTTTCCTCACCATAGCAATAGAAAATACATTTTTTGCTAGTAGACATTTTCCTAAACTATTCTCTGAGATAGTTATCCTAAACGGACATGGTAGGTATGCCCGCATGTCCCTTTGCAACCATTAACCACCTGGAGGTTTTTTTGTGCTCTGACAGAAAGCGTTGTCTGTGTGTGTGTGTGTGTGTGTGTGTGTGTGTGTGTGTGTGTGTGTGTGTGTGTGTTATGACGCATAAAACTAATACCAATGGAATTTTGCTATTTGTAAAGTTTGTTGACATTAGTTTAGTGTTTGTTTTGCTTTTTTATCTATGTTTTATCTTAATCCAACAAAGAGCAGAAAGACAAATCGCCACATTTTACACAGTGGGACAAAACAGAAAATATAAAAATTTAGGCCAAAAACTTGACTTTATGATTAAATAAAGTATTTCGTGTCACGTCAATATTATTGTGACGTTCAATAAAAAAATCTAGAAGTTCAAAGTTAAATAATTAAAATGTGAATGAACGTCTGAAGGGTACAGTACAGTTGGTGAACACCTGTGTGTTTGTGTGTTTATAAAAATTTGAATATTGCCTTAGGGCTGAATAAGTGTTTTAATTCATTTGAATATTGTCAAAAAATTGGTTTGGTGAAACCCAATATAGACGAATAGCTAATAGCTGTTTTTTATTTCGAGTACAAGGATAATTAGAGTCAAAACCTAAAATATGGCTCTGGGTCAAAGGGACTCAAAATGATGTACAAATGCACAGATGTTTCTTCAGAATTGTCAGAACTAGTTTTACTCAGATGCTATCTAGCTAGGCTCTAAAGCTGAAGTGTGACACCGCTGCTCCAGGATCCATTAGAGCATTTAAAACATTTATTTCCTTATATACATACAACATCTGCGCCAGATTTTGAACAATTCACTGAGTATTTAACCCAATAGACATATAATGCTTGTTTTTTTCTTCTTTCCAGTTTTTTCTTCAACATTTTTCCTCTTTGCTGTCTGCTGTGATTGATTTGCCACCATGATGTGCTCAAAGTTGATCGGATTTGGGAAGATGCTGGTGCGTAGGCGTGTGCTGGACACCAACGATATGGAGACTCGCTTCGCTCGCTGTCTGTCCACTGTGGACCTCGTTGCTCTGGGGGTTGGAGCCACATTAGGAGCTGGAGTGTATATTCTAGCTGGAGAAGTGGCCCGGCAGAAGGCTGGCCCAGCCATCGTGATTTGCTTCCTGATTGCAGCTCTGTCCTCAGTACTTGCTGGTCTATGTTACGCTGAATTCGGAGCACGCGTTCCAAAAACGGGCTCCGCCTACCTCTACAGCTATGTGACAGTGGGTGAAATCTGGGCGTTTATCACTGGATGGAACCTCATTCTCTCCTACGTATTAGGTGAGTTGGTGAAGTATCTTCCAGTAAATGAAGACGGTGCAACTGAGAATGAAGGAACACAGTGTAGAGGCAGCATGCAATTAACTCTTAATTAAAGTGACTACTTGACATTAAAACAAGCTTGGTAACACTTGTTATGTGTGGATTTGCCAGTGTTGAATCCTAATAGATGAATTAGCAGTCAGCCCATGAGAACTTAGAAATAAGGCAAAACGCTAGAACTAGAACTAAAACAATCAACCTGAAATAACTTAAAACATGTGAAGTGTTTCTTTGTTTGTGAAGGTTCTGAGCGTATAGTGAGTTTTTACAATCAACTGCTTTCTATTTGCTTTCTTCTTTAGGCACAGCCAGCGTGGCCCGAGCTTGGAGCTCCACTTTCGACAACCTGGTGCAGCAGAAGATCTCAAACTTTTTCAGTGAATACATGTCTATTCCATACTCTGGGGACGTGCTGGCGAAATACCCGGATCTGTTTGCACTTTTTCTTGTCTTACTGCTTACTTGTGAGTCCATTTTCCTTAAATCTTTCAACAGATTTTAATGCCACTTCAGATTTTAAGTCTTTTTTTGTATGTTTCATAACTTTGCAAAAATCTGAAATGACTTCTTCTCTCAAGTGAAACAAATGGCTGATGCAGTTCAGATTATATAATTGAGTACAAGTTAATAAGCTGACATCACCTGCAGCTTGATACTCATAAATATTTTCTGTATTTATGCAATGGGCATAGTGTACATAGTGTGAAGTTTGCACTCACATACAAATGCTTTCTTGAAGTAATACAAACTAAAGCCCTACTTTGGTTGTTAGTGAGGAAGAGTCTGTACCAGGCCTGTGCTAAAAGACAGTAATGGCACTAATTCTGCAACTCTCACCTCCCACTCTGCAGGCCTGCTGGCATTTGGCGTGAGTGAATCAGCCCTAGTGAACAAGATCTTCACAGGCATCAACCTGGTGGTGTTGGGTTTTGTCATCATTGCTGGCTTTGTGAAGGGCGACACTGCCAACTGGAACATCACTGAGGAGGACATCAGAAACAACAAAAGCCCTTCAGTACCCAAGTGAGTCAACCAACCACAACTCTGATGTGTAGGAGGTGGTAGAAAGTGTTGTTTCCAAGAAAATGTTGATTGAGCCTCATGAAATGTGGTGGCTACACGTGCATTATATCCTTAATTATATTGTAACAACTGTGCAATATATCTTATAGATTATTTTTCATGTTTTAGCTTCTCCATTACAGAATTAAAGTATGTATGTCTCTTGTGTCTTTCAGTGGAACGGACTTTGGCGCAGGGGGTTTTGCACCATTTGGCATGTCTGGGATTTTATCTGGTGCAGCCACTTGCTTCTATGCATTTGTGGGCTTTGACTGCATTGCCACCACAAGTACGTCACATACCACTTCTAGTGTTACAAGTAGCCTTTTGGTAGGTAAATCAAACTGACTAACTGGCATACTTTCTCCCCTTCACGTAGGCGAAGAAGCCAAAAACCCTCAGCGTTCGATACCGATAAGCATAGTGGCTGCACTGCTCATCTGCTTCGTTGCTTACTTTGGAGTGTCTGCAGCTCTCACTCTGATGATGCCTTACTACATTCTGAACACTAAGAGCCCATTGCCCGAGGCCTTTGAATATGTGAACTGGATGCCTGCCCGCTACATAGTGACTGTAGGCTCCCTCTGTGCCCTTTCCACCAGGTGTGTGTATTTTTAACGTTAACCTTCATGTTCTTTTCACTACTTGGCAACGAACATCCCACTGACCCATCTGTTCTGATTTTATAGCAATAAATCTATGCAGTTTATATAGCCCAATATATCTCATCATTACCTCAATTAGTAGCAGTGCAAACAATACAAATACTCCTTCATTTGCTGATGGCAGGTTTGAGTGAAACTCAGAGAACGATTTAATTTCACCTTTTTTACTTAAGTCACTTAAGTCTTTGTTTAAGGGAAGCCTAAAAGGGAAGAGAATGTAATAATTACTTTTTTAATACAGTTATACTTTTTCCCATAAAATTTAAAATGGTTCATTCTTAAAATGAAAAGAATGTAAGGGTTAGAGCAATGATATGAATTTTGTGATTATCTCTGCATCTTTTTTACTCATTTTCTTACTTACTTATTTGTTGATTGATTGTTTCATTTCTGTGGCATGAAAGTAGGGTTTTTTTGTTTGGTTTCTTGTTAGAGTTTGCATGTTAATTAGTATTTTTGTTGCCTGGCTCTAGCTTGTTGGGCTCCATGTTCCCTATGCCCCGTGTGATCTTTGCCATGGCTGAGGATGGCCTGCTGTTCCGTTTCCTCTCCCGCATGCACGAGAAAACGAGGACCCCCTTGCTTGCCACCATTGTGTCTGGCTTAATAGCAGGTAGAGCTGGAGTGCTATTCCGGATTAGGCTTGTGTGACATTTATTTTTCCCTTCTCGCAATTTTCTGTTTTAAAATATAGCGATATTTTTAAACCCCAACAAAACAGTTTTATACAAATCGGGTGTCTAATGTCCACATGGCCAACAGTTTCACTGTCAGTGCTGCTTATTGTCAAGCAGGAACGTGCTAGTCTAAACACTGTATAAACGTCACTGAACATTGTGCCAATATAATATCGTGTAAAATCATTATATCACACAAGCCTACTTGTATTCATACTCAGAACTTCATATATTTGTGTTCTCACAGATTACAGCTTTGTTTTCTTCTTACTGAATGAACTTCTATGCTGTTTTCTCTGTGTAGCTCTGATGGCCTTCTTGTTTGAGCTGGCCGCCTTGGTGGACCTGATGTCCATTGGGACCCTGCTGGCTTACACACTCGTGGCAGTTTGCGTGCTCATCCTCAGGTTGGTGCATTTTCACACAGCACGCATACACAAACATTGAGAGGCACTGGTGGGCGTAACCAATAGTTTTAACTCACTTCGGGGCTATTGGTCCAAATGACTGATATTAATATCTTACTAAAAGTAGAAGAAAACTAAGAAAGATATTTACCAACATGAAATTTGTTAAAATGTAGTGAAAATCATATATGATATCATCATGTAAAGGGCCAAGTTTTATTAAGATGTAGGAATGCTATGAACAATTTCATTGCTTAACTAAGTCTAATTTTTATTTTAGCAGTTTTGCTATGATTAAAGAAATATGTCAATGGGACCTCTTTACTACTGCATGATGTTTATGTTTATCATTATATTCAGGTACCAGCCAGACAGCCTGAATTCCTGCGCTGAGAAGAAGTCGGTGGAGCTGCAGACACTGACAGAAAGGGAGAATATGAGCGAGCTGGAGAAAAAGGCACATAATGAGATGTTCTCCCCCAGACATCTGCTGCTGCCCAGCTCTGAGTCACCCACCAAGACCTCAGGCCTCATTGTCTATGTCACCACAGCCGTTATCTGTAAGAATTCCTTCCCTGACAAGCTCTGTCTATCAGCAGCTAACACCGCTCTGTGCATATTAACAACTTGTGCTTTGTTGCTTGAGAAATTTATGATATTTTTACTGTTGGGTATTTAGACACTCACACTGAGATTTGTAACTCAAGGGAGCCAGGACTGCATGTAATGCATGGAAAATGTTTCTCCAATAAAGATATAGACTTTTTCAAATGGCCAAAATTTAGATTATATGGCCAAAATGCAGAACAAAATTTACCTGGAACTAGGAGTAAATGCTAGGAACTAAGAAAAGGAACTTGATTTGGAAACAAGTAGCAAATTTGAAGCAAATTTGTCTTAAAAAAATACAGAATTTTTCTTTTTTTATAAGTTGTAACATTTTTTTTCAGTTGTGCAAAGCTAAAAACATCTGCAGCAATCTGATGATGTATAGCATCAATGTACTCTCAGGCTTAGCAGAGGATGTATACTATACTAATGTAGAGTCTTTTACTGTCCCCTGATGNGCCTTGAATTTACTGATTTACCATTATCATTTTTAATATGATCCCAACATCAGACCTGATGCTAAATCCTCTCAGTAATCGAGCCAAATCTCTGCAAGCTGTTGTTGTCAAGTTATGCAAAACATCAGAGGCATGAAAATGTTGAGCTTTAATACAAGTTGGTTCTTGTAATCACATGAAAAATCACTGTTGAGTCAGTTAACATCATATGTGTGAAGGCCTGGAAAAAAACCCATAGGATGTTGCTATGTCTGCCTAAAGATGTTTAAAACCTAAGTGCAACTTCTTTACACGTTGAATGTCAGGCTTTAGGTAAGCTTTCGTACAGGATATATATATATATAGTGTCCCTGGCATAAAACACATCAGTGTATCACACTGGAACAACCCGATTTTGTCTTTCAGTACTGTTATTCAGTATCAGGTCTGTAATTTTAAGGATCCAAGCAATGTTTGATGATAAAATGAGGATGTTTTCTGAGACTGCCTCTCTCTCTCTGTGTGTAGGTGTGTTTTTCACGCTGCTGTGTGCAGTGCTGGCAGTGTGGGGTGAGAACATCATAGAGGGGGAGCCTGTATGGGTCACTGTAGTGACTCTGCTCAGCATCGTCTCTACCATCTGCATTGTCATCATCTGGAGACAGCCCGAGAACAACGAGGCCGTCAGCTTCAAGGTACACATGCGTTCTTCAGTACCTTCCTTTCTATAGTGATCTGACTGCACAGTACGAAATGATCAGTTATGCTGTTAATCCCTCCTTTCTCATGTATTCACTTTTCTTATCATTTTATCTTTTCTTATCATCAGAAATTAAAATGTTGCATGTGAGTTTAATGCCCTTCTCCTCTTTCATTCCAGGTGCCTTTGCTTCCCATCTTGCCTTTGGTTAGTATTTTTGTTAACATCTACCTCATGATGCAGCTGGATGGACGAACGTGGATTCGTTTCGCAGTATGGATGGCCATTGGTAAGAAAAACATTAAGCATTTTTCTAGCACTTAAAGTAAGGATATCTTGACATGAAAATAAATTACACATGATATGAGCGTTCACTGAATTCTTTCCGATTGAAGTATTGTGTCAGTATTTTGTCAGTTTTAGTCTAAATATAAATAAGTATCAGATAATAAATTTGGACGAATGTTTTCTCAGTCCTGAGTTGTCCTCGACTGTCATAATCAGGTGCTGCAAGACTGATTAAAAAAAAAAAACAGTCAAGATAATTGTAGAAAGAACAGAGAGACGCAACTAACATGAGGGTTGATGAATGCACCACTAAGCAGGAGTGCTGCAAAGACAGCCGTGTATCAGTCAGTCAGCAGACTATAATGTCAGTCTTGATCTTGCTGTTTAACTCTGTGCTGATCTCTCGTCATTTCTTGATGTTTCTTGTAGGCTTCTTGATTTACTTTGGGATACCTCAGTCCTTGTCATGTCTTCCGTTTGTCTTAAGGCTCCGACAAGACCTTCCTTTCGCCTGCTATATAAGAACTAAAAATACCAGTGAATTTGAAGCCTAAGAAGGAGGAGGAAAGTATAGTGTACAGTTTACAACGGGATTTGTGAAACCTTTCACACATGTCCAATCCATTGCTTTTTAACCTGCAGATTGCCTTATTTATTGTGTAAATGAGCAGTTTCTCATCTCATGAGCTGTAATTGTGGTATACTACATTTGAATTTTCAAGCTAACAGAATACTCCACCATGACTAGTGTCTGATATGAAGTGCATAACAATATTTCTAATAATATGTGATCTTTAATGGTGCAAAGTATTTATTTTATAATTCAATTCCGAGTTGACTTATTTTGGTTTGAAATGGAAAGTAGTGAGTGATAAAAGAAGCGCTTACTGTTTTGTTTTTTTGGACCTAAAAGCAAAATCTGACCGTTATCACTTATGTTTTTTTTTATTATTATTATTTTAATTTCTCCTATTAAGCGCCATTGTAATTGGGATAACAACGTCCCCCTGTGATGTCAGCATGGCACACAACCACTAAATTCTCATAGGAATAACAAAAGTACAGCACCAACCAACAAATTAGCACCTGAATCACTAAGCACTATACACAGATCTATTGGTATGGACATATTTAACATGTTTCCTTTAAGCTTCTGATCATGCAGTACTTCTTATATACTACAATATTTCAGTGACTTATATAAGTTTAAATATATACATTCCTGTATATATTTTTTTAAATTACACAAATATTTATTTATGTATAGATATATTATTCATGTATAGAAATGAAAATGAAGTGAATATAATTTAATTGTGAGCCACCACACTATTAAATTGTTTAAACTGTTAAAGGGTTATAAATGTTTACAGAAAGACCATGTAGTATGTATGTCAACATGATTGCTCGTGAACAGATATTTGTGTATTTTTACAGTAAAACAACTAATTGTTTGGAATATGCACCTGGTGTGCGTCAGTCATGGACGTTTTTTCCAGACACCCTCTTGGAAACATATGTCACATTGTCAGTGCTGTTTTCTGTAAGCGTGGATTTTGGATGTTAGGACGTGAAACTTTAGGTGTCACCTGGTAATAATTACTCTACAAAAAGTAATAAATACTTATTACTTTCAAAAGTAGTCCTCTATTCGTTATTCGTATGTTAGCTGCTGTGAATAGTAATGCAACCGTAAATAGTGACTGTGTAATATTTACACAGTGTTGCCTTGTAGTATAATAGGTGATCTTTGTAGTGCAGTTTATTTATGTTTTTTTTTTGCCTTTACATTCGGAACAGATATTCTTGTTTGCTGTTGCCGTATTTTTTTTTTTTTGTTAATTCCAATGTAAGTTTGTTTAACTATAAGTAATCTTTCTGTAAATAATTTCTGTAAAAAATGTCCTTTGCTTTTTGATTTTTTTTAAGTATTAAATTCGATAAAAACAATTTGATGTAATTGAATGTGTTTTATTAAGCAGTTTAAAAAAGAACAGTTAATAATACTAAAAAGTAAGGGATGCTTATAGCTGCCAGTTTAAAATTTAAAAGTCTAACAGTCTAAATCATTACACACTCACCTTAAAATTAATTCTCTAAGTATTTGAATTACCATCAATTTGGAACTATATTATCATCTGAATTAGTTTTAATGTACGTAAGTACCTTGTTCCAGAGTCTGATGCTTGCATAGATTGTTAGCAATCACTGTTCTAATAATAATAATAATAATAATAATAATAATAATAATACCATAAATTGTCTTTGAGCGGGAAAGTCGACGAAAGAGAAATAACTCCTGTTTCTAATGGGAAAAACAGAAAGGGTTGCATTTGTATGATGACTGGATTCTACACGCCAGATGCTTTGGATGATTCTTGCAGACTTACAGCAGCTGCCAAAATCTTTTTCAACAAAAACAACAAAAACTTTATTGCTAACACTCTCCAAATGTGGATTATATTACATGTTTTGACCAAGGCAGGGTGAAACACCAGATGCTGGATTTGTAAGATGACTGGTTTCGATGTTTCCTGCCCTTATGTTAATAATACATGGAGAAATGTTCAGAATATATTATTCTTAATATTTAATATCTATAGGCTAGACTATTCTGTTTCTAATCTAAAAATGGGACAAGATGGAGATGGCCCATACAAATGTTCCTCTTTAAGAGGTCTAGGTGCCTCAGGCCTAAAGGATATAAACATTATAATGTAAAACTAAGGCATATGTACATCTAATGCATCATGTCAACAGTTTATTCCCAATATTCTTTCATATAAGTTAAAGTTTTCCTAGCTATGTGACATACTCGGGACAGTTTTAATAGAAAACAGTGCTTTAGCATCACACAGGCAAGTCAATTTTAGATTAACAGCTTAGTTTTCATTTATTTATCTACATTAGACTCATAGATGAAACAAAACAAACAAACAAATTAAAAAGCATATACATTAAACTGATAAAAACTAAAAAGTGTATACATTAAAGTGATAAATTACATCTAAACATACATCTAAACATCTAAACCTTCAGCCTAGAGGTATAGATGCAAAACTTCAAATCTTCAGATTGTTCAGGACTACAGAGGAGACAGTCTACTCCACAGAAAGTAAAAGACTGAGCTGAAATCAAAATGGGGTAGTGATTTATAAACTACAACTCCCGCAGGGTCAGGCTGGGCGGTGACGTCACTCCGCACCGTCCAGCTGCTTTCCGGTGTCTTTAAATGCTCAGCCATTAATCTGAACCCGACACCGAAGGTGTTTTTTTTAACCGAGAAAGAATCGAAATACATTATGGCTATACCTATTAGTTAGTTGATTAGGACGTGATTGTGCAATTGGGCGTTTTTGTTTTATTGTTTTAGAGCCGTCGAGTCGAAGAAGTCGTGTTTTGAGGCTGTTCGTGCCCTGGGATCGCTCTCGGTTCCTCTTATTTTCTGCCGCAGTCAGAAATTGTTTCAGTTCCCTGAGAGGCTAACGGTAGCCTGCTACTGCCGCCGCCGCCGCCGCCGCTGCTGCTGCTAGTGAAGGCCAGCTAGCGGGAGCCGTCGCGGTTCCAACCAAAACGCTGCATTTATTTGGACTGGTTGACTTCCCAGTGCTTCGTCAGCAAACTAAACACTAATGATATTCTTTTTAGTTTGTGTCTACTGAGTCTGTGTGACCTTGTGGAGCTAGCTACGTTTGTTCGCGCAGTTAGGCCGTCTGTTTGCACGGTAGCTGCTTCGCTAGTGCCAGTGTCGGCTAGCGGGCTAACTTCTCTCTCGGTCAGATAATGCAGCTGCAGTAGGACACTTTCACCCGGAATCAAGCCTCGTCTAAAGGTATGTGGCGTTTTACCGTGAGATTCATATCAACCCTGTTCGCTCAGGGTGTTACAAACAGGCTTAGATTCATGGTTCCTTTAGCCTTTAGCTCATTAGCCGGCCAGCTAATCAGCTGTTGATGCTCAGTTCGCACTAGATTAGAGCTTGTCTTTTTTATTTTTGTTTGTTTTACATGATTTTTCATGATTTTGATTAGTTACGTCACTCACTTTAGAATTCATTTAATGTAGAACTATGTCTGTATAGTGTGTGTGTGTGTGTGTGTGTGTGTGTATGCGGAGGTGAGGGAGCATAAGCATCAAATTAAATTGCTGTCAAAATGGAGTCTGAAATCGGATATATATATATNTGTGTGTGTGTGTGTGTGTGTGTATTTATAGTGTGTGTGTGGGAATAATGTATATACTGGTGTCATATTGCCAGTGTGTTGTGACACATTGACGTTATGACTTGGTTAATTACCTTACTTTATGAAGTGTGTTAATTCTGTTTATTACTCAGTTTGGGAATAGTGTGAATGTTTGTCTTGGTGCCAGGCAGTGTGAAGCAGAGAAAGGCTTGGGAGAAAAGCACATACAGGCTCTTTGTGCCAGGGTTTGCCACCTCCAACACACCATTTCCTGTGTGCCTTCCTCCTCAACAACAGCCATGAGCTCGCCCAGAGAATCACAGGACACAGTGAGTATTCTGTTCCCCGCTGTCCACTTCTCCTTTACCTCATAATCCGCTGTGCGGTTCGAGACACGGCCCAGTATGACGAACACATCCATCCGCCACTGGCGCGTACAAACATCTGATCTAACTTAAAGCTCGACTGAAACCTGTCTAATCTACAAATAAATTGTGTTCTGACATTTTTTAATGCTCTGCGTAGACCGACACTGTTACAATTGGGGTTGCATTGGTGATTTATTTATTTTTTTCCCCAGATTGAGTAGGGTTTTTGGTACATATTCAGTTTGAATGTCTTGGCTGATTTAATAATTATTGTAATTATTATAGCAGAATACTTATTTCTGTATTATTTCTCATATTTAAGATCTGTAGGCCACATTCTGTTTCAACCTGCTTGAGGTTTAATGGGACAAGATGGAGATGTCTCACACAAATGTTCCACTTTACCTGAAGTCTAAGGGACTAAAATTCAAAAGCCTAAAGCCTGAAAACATTATAACGTTAAAGGAATACATATTTAAAACCTATGAATCATGTCAACAATTTATTTACAGTATGATTTCATACAAGTTACATTTCCTTAACACCATTAAATATATACTAACTATATATGAACTATAACTATGAGACAAACGTTAACAACTTTTTTTTTCCAGACTGAGTATGTTCTTTGGTACTTGCCAGTACTGATACTGATATAGAAAATATTAACCTACTTATTAGGCATTAAGCAACCTGGAGTGTCGTGGAACGTGAGCAAGGTGTCATGAATGCTTGAAAAGTGTGAGCGAAGGGAAGGAAGCAGTGGGTCCCAGTGCTCACAGAGATGACGTGTGCTTGCTTGCAGCGGTTTCCCTGCATGCTTGTGTCACTCCTCTGCATTTGTGAATACATTTTGTATATACACAATGCCCAGCACCTTGCGCTCTTTATTTTATTTTATTTTATTTATTTATTTATTTTTAATTACCATACTCACCAATGCTGTTCTGCGCTGTCAGGTCTTCCACCATCATGGACTCTGTTTAAAAGATACTGTTTAAAGATGTTTTTATCAAGTTTTTGTATTGTAGGAAGATGCTGTAGTTCTTACTCTGCATATTTTCACAGATATCACAGTTTGCAGTCTGCGTTGCTTTGATTGCCGTCATTAGTCATGGAAAGCGTTCAGATTCTCGTCATTAGCGTGGAGGCATACACCAGGCGTACATCCCATTGTATTTGCTGGTATCAAAGCTTTTTTATGAGTATGAATAATTGAACAAAATATTAGACAGATACCTGATCCCTCTGTAGGTACTGCGCTGTTAGGGTTGGAAAAAAATCTTTCAGTACAGATCAGGTTAAGAAATCCATACAGGTTTGATGTAATCCTCGACCGTCTAGTGATCTCATGCCCTACATTTTAAATACTGTGTTTAGTTTGTTTTCAGTTCATCTCTGAAACACTCCGTATTGTTTCCCGATACACATTTTATACACTGCATTATATATATGCACATGTTCCTCCACGTCGTGCATGTGAGCTTGCAGTGTTCCATAGGATGTGCTGGTTCATATGGTGACGCGAGTGTTGCTAAGGGTAAACGGCAGATTTAATTTGCTGTTTCTTTAGAGTTTTAGAGCAAAGGGTACACATGGTGGATGTGATGGTGGTGGTGGTGTTGTTGTTGTTGAAAAATTACAACTACCCATTATCCACCACAGATTTACTTCTTAACACCCTAAATCCCTTAGGGGCCGGGGGTCAAGCTTTGCACCAGCTTTGTGATGAGCTAAGTGTTTGTAAACAGACCGGTGGCATGATGTCATTGTGTGCCTCATTGTTCTCTTCCTTTATGCCTAATGGCAAAAGTCTGATTGTTCTGCGTGTGACAGAAGGGGGGGTAGGGGCGTCCTGAAATTCAGCAGCACTCAGTGACTGATCTGATTGCTTGACTCCAGTGATTAAACATCCTGTGAAAAGGAAATGCTGAACACGAAGCCAGCCATGTGGCTTCAGGATGTTAGAAGATCCTTGTCTTCTTGCCATAGTTATTATCATCTTGGAGTAATCACTGTCTGAGTAACGAACTAAACATCTGTTACAGTAGAAGGAACTTTGAGCGATCACAATTTTTGGCACCCTCTTTGAATTACACAGTGATAATTGTGAGATAATTGGCTGACATTAGACATCAGTTTGTAATAACTCTGGTGCCTGAAATCACAAGCTCCCATTTTATATATTTTAACTCTCTAAGCAGCCACATAGCACTGTAATGATTTTCTCCTCTCTGCTCCTTCAACGTGTTGCGAATGCCCACCAAGCCACTTTTATTAGGCTTGAATGGTTGCAGCTATTCAAAGAAAGGGTACAATTGTATGTATTGTACACAATCATGCACATGAACAGTTAATATCATTGCAGTTTAATAATAAATTTGCAGTTCAGTTGATTTCTGAGGTTGCAGTTTTCAAAGGTCAGCTTTATAGGCCTTTCCTGAAAGCACCCAACAAAATACAGTGCCTGAACTTCACTGACATTATTGGATCTAGAGTTATAACTGTGTGTTGTGCTCAGATGAGACTGAAAGCAAAAACTTTGGTCACGACCACCACTGACATGTTTGTTAAAGAAAAATAATAATAATAATAAAGAGGAAAATGCATAGAAGAAAAAGCAGTGTAAAATACAGTAAAGGATCATTGATGCTTCTGTGCTGTTTTGTGGCCAGTGGTTGATGGCATCATTAAATCTGCCAGGATAAATAAAGTACCGGGATACTTTATCCCAAAACCTGCTCGCCATGTCTGGAAGGTTCCACCTGTGGTCCGTAGCTGAGTTTCAGCTCAAATGTTTCTGTAATTGTAAACAAATTACCAAAGTCTGCACAATCTGTCTCTCCATCAGTTATGATCATGTGACATCTTGAAGATGACATCGAAGTGATTAGGTTTAAAAAAAAAAAAAAAAAAAAAGTCTTCTATACCCACAGTGCATGGCTGTTTTTTTGCCTGTCTACAGAAAGTAAGAAAAGAGCACCAAAACAATAGTGTAATGGATAGATTAGACATCTGGTATTCATTTATATTCACATTCGCATTATATTCATATTATATATAATCATTTATATTCATTTTCTCTGACTGATTTATCCTAGTCAAGGTCAGAGTGATGTTTGATGTTGCTTCTGTTAATTAAATCATGAAAAACTTTTGGTTTAATTAACTGACTTTTCTTTCTTCAGTCAGTGCACGAGTTGCATCCCTTGCAACTTGCATCATCATTTAAAAAAAAAAAAAGCTATTCTTTCCATTAGCTACTCTTCATCAATGGTCTGCCTTTTCCACCTTAGCCACGTTTAAACCCTGTGTTTCCCATATTAACCCCAAACATCTACTGTATATCTATAAAGAAACTGCAGGATTCAGTGTTTTTCAATGGCCATCTCATTAAGATCTCGTCTCTATCCCAGGAATGAGCATGAGCTGGGAACACACCACATCACAGGGCACCATGTAAACACACACTCACACACACTCTCACACCTAGGGGCAGTTTATTGTACCTAGTTGTGAAAGTCTACCTGCCATCATGTTTTTGAGAGGTGCAGGAGCTGATGCTGATTCATCGTCTCTGCTCGTTTTAATGTCGTTCAGCAAGTTTCATGTAGCAGACACATGATTTCCTGTCATTCTCATTTCTGCACTAGTTTGATAAATAAGGGCCGTGGTGCCTAAAGAGCTTCGATTTATACAAAGATTTTGAAGGAATTTGGGCTAAAAACTGATGTAGTACAATTTTGCTCCTAAAGGGTTAAAAGACTTGATAAATAATCATTATTTTAATACTAAATGCAGAAGTAATCGTGGATATTGGTTTTGCTCATTATCATGAAATCCTGTCTATACCAGTTCTAGTAACTCTGTGACTGAGAGACATCAAAAAGTTTGAGGACCGTAACAGGAAATTCTTGTTTTTCTCACTTCTGCTTTCAGACACTAACCTATGTACAGAGAGAAGAATCAGTTTGATATGTGAACTCCTCAGCATTCTTGGCTTTTCATGCCTTGGCCCTGTTCTAGCTCAAGGGCCTAGTGGCAGTAAGGGGGCTAAAAACCCAAAGCTGTGCCAAGACCAACTGACTTGCCTTTTTCCATCCTTCATCCTCCACCTGATCCTGAACGAGTGCATTTAGTCCCAGCCAAACCCTGCGTACAGCATGCGAGTGATGTAATGTTTAAACCGAGGAGTCATTCAAAACCAGAAATGGTGGAAAATGTACCTTTTTAAGCTCTTGGGGCAAATAAAAAGAGCTGAACAAGAGACCTCTTTTTGCATTCTTTTAGTCTCAAAGTAAGCTCAGACACTGTTCCTTGTCTCATTTTATTTTGGGAGCAGTAATAAGGTCTGGTGGTACCTAACCTCAATCCACAGTGCAACTGAGCTGCCATCCGTGCTTCCCTTTCAGAGCAGGATGTTCAAAACAAATCAGGTCACCTGCATTTGGTACGCTAATTCCAGTGATACAGCTTAAGTGGCAACTTTTCTTCTCTGAAATCCACTTTAAGAGAATAACGTAAACACTGACTCTTTCAGTTTTGCTAGTTATAGGAGAGGAATGAGGAGTAAAACATATGCCTGTAATTAGGTGTGCACAGTCACTGGCCTCAGTGCCCCGGGCAGCCGGATAACATGTCCTGACTATCAGTGTTTTTTTTTTGTTTTTTTTTTTTAATTTGTTGTTGCTGTGTGGCCAAGTGGGATCAGAAACTTGCGGCTAAAAACAGTCACCAACTATTTATTTATTTTTTGTTCATCCGACTCAAAACCTTGCTCCTTATCCAGTTTCACGAAACAAATTTTCATTTGCTACGAATGTTTTAACTGTTTAAATGTATCGCATTTCATTTGCCTTATGTTTTGTGCTGGCGTGATGCATCTTGATCCCCAACTGGCTCTTGAATCTTGCTATCTGCTAAACTGCAAACACCGACTGAGGTGTGGTCTGGTCCTTGATTGAAACTCATTTCACTAGATGGATTAAGTGACTTGCATGAAGGATGGATGATCTTTTGCTGAATTGGAAACAGGCAGTGATGTGTAAACAATGACAGACCGAAGCAAAATACACAACAGTGCAGCTCAAAACTGTAATACAAATACAGTGAGTAATAATGCAATAGACACGACATGCTACTTCAGAGACATCATCAGGCCAGATAAGGCCTATCGCTATATAATCATCCCCTTCATGGAAATTCTGGCCCTTGCTCATTTCCCTAATGCTAAAGTAATGCATATGACTAGCAATCGAAATTGTTAGCTACCACATTTTAGCAAATTTACAATTTCTGAGCAACCAAAACAGAAGTGGGCAAACACACTGGACATTATTATTATTATTTTATTTATTTATTTATTTATTTATTTATTTATTTATTTATTTATTTTTACTAGCTAATTTTTTTCACCCCAGATAATAAACTGGATTTAAGATTTTGGTGCTGCCAGTTAAGCATTTTTGGATAATATTGCAGAAGGTTTCACTCTGTTGAACACTGAAATTTTGGCACCCTTCTGATGGCTGGATTTGCTACTAGGCCTTTAGGTTCATGAGATATGCAGAGCTCACAGCAACGCAGGACAGTTACATCTGTGATATTATGACTCGGATGTTCTCAAGTCTTTAAACACATGATTCATAGCGTTTTATGTCACTCACTTTAACGTCATCCTTTTATGTTTTTAGTCTGCAATTTGAGGTCTGGCTGGTTATGTTTATAACAGCTTGTAGCGGCAGGCTTATCTGCTCGTTTGTTTATTGATTTACTGTCCATCTTGCCAAGTAATGGTGTGTGCTGCAGATGCTTTTTAATGGGGCCGTTTCCACAAATCATCTGTGTTGCTTTCACCTCCAGTGACCGAGTTCATGAAAATTTAATAACTCTGTCCTGGGATGTCTGGAACACCTAAGGTTACCACATTAGGGCGTTAGACCAATGAGAGAGAGTGAGAGAGAGAAGCAAAGTGTGAGTTGTTCTTGGTTTTACGGCGGGCGAGTGCAGGAATGCGTCTTTTTGCCCCACCCTGTCTGTCTGGTCACTCATGTCCACTTAGTAGGAAGTATTATAGGAGCGACTGATTTGAGAAGCAGCCCCGGCAGTACCCTGGAAACAATACCTTTTTCAGTGGTTGTGTTTTTAGGTTTCATGTAATTTCAGCGTGAGGACGGAGGGACGGGATGTGTAACTTAACAGTTGATTTGTTGACAGTGTTCGAGGTTTCAGTTCACTTTTAAACAGGTGATCATTACCAGTTCTTTTTCTGCTTTCAGGTGAACCTGCGTCTGATCCTCGTGAGCGGTAAGACACAGGACTTCACCTTCTCGCCTAATGATTCGGCCACAGACATTGCTCGTCATGTCTTTGAAAACTGGCCTGCAGGTAAGTTTTCAAAGTTAAACTAGATGCCATAGTAATTTTTATATAACAGATATTGGCTCAGGTAGTTTCAGTTCATTTTCAAGTCAGCTTGACTCAAGACAGTTGCTGGCTACTGAAGATCGTATTTAGCTTAAGTTAAGTTAAAGTTAGCCAATTTTATTAACTAGCTTTGAGTAGCATTTAATTTTAACAAATATATATATGTAGTGAGTGATGTGGTGATTTTGTTTCTGTTTTGTTTTGAGGATGGGAAGAGGAACAGGTGAGCAGCCCCAGTATCCTAAGACTTATTTTCCAGGGCCGGTTCCTGCATGGCAATGTGACGCTAGGAGGTAAGAGGCACATTATGCCTGATGACCTGGCTGCCAGTGCTTTACCTTCCTTTTTTTTTTTAAAATAAATAAAAGTAATGTTTAGTAAAAAGTTTGGACTGTTTTCTTTCAACTTCATTTGTTGTTTACTTTAAGATTATATTGGTATTCAATAAGAGTGTTGGTTATTGGTTCTGAATTAGACATTCATGAATTGTAAATAACCAGTATTCAAATACTGTACTGTTTTTTTTTTGTTTGTTTTTTTTTTTTGGTTGTATAGCCCTGAAGTTGCCTCCTGGCCGAACAACTGTTATGCACTTGGTTGCCAGAGAGACCCTGCCAGAGCCCAACTCCCATGGTAAGAGCTGAATTGTCCCTTTGGCAGTTTCTTTACACACATCCAAAGCATGTCTGAATGTGTGGGTCCTTTCTTTTGTCTCAGACTCTGTGACTATTAATCTTCTACAACAAATTCATTTACACTTCAAACCCATTTGGTGCTTTTTATGGGGATGAGCAGCACAAAGCTGATTTGTTGCCATATTCATATTTGTTCGTTTCGTTTTACCATAAGTTAGGAAATACAGTGCATCACTTGCACATAAAAATTTTTATTCTAGAAGTTATAATAAAAGCAGTGACGCACTATAATTATTCGTCCTTGCCCAGAGACAGTCCAGTACATTTCCAAGCCTTGTCAAATATTTGCTCTTTCATTATTAGGAAAGCATTGCTCTCGATCAATCAACACATTAATTATTTCTCTTACCCTTGTTTCATACATTGGCACAGATTCTTTTTTCCATTTAAGAAAAATGTTTTTTCTGTTATTGCCATGCCAAGTGAAACGGTCTACAGCAGCCATGGTAAGAATGCTTGTAGCCCAGTAGAACTGCTTGTAGCTACTGTTGGAAACTTTTTTTCCCTCTATACCCAGGGAAGACCAGGAGACTTGATGACTGCAGCGCCGAAGCAGTACGCTCTGATGTGTGGGCTCTTCCGCAATAAAGACTACTGCTGAAAAGATATCCAAGTCTCCTGGTCTTCCCTGGGTATAGAGGGAAAAAAAGTTTCCAACACTACAATTGCTAGAAGTGGGTTTCGTCTCCCAGTTCTTATTAAGTTCATATTTGCTTTAGCAAAGCATTTCATAATCCTAGCACAATACATACACAAACATGCTACACTTCCAGAACTGCTATCTTCCTTTTGTTAGAGAGAGGTATGTAGAGATTTTGTGTAACTTTCAACGATGTAGACTAATATCCCTTTTTTATGTTGCACCAGGCTGTGTTTTTGAGAGGACAGTCTTCCCAAAGCTCATCTGTTTCCTCATTAAGCTCAGTGGAAAAACTCGAGTTCATTCGTGTACAAGTCTTTTTGTCTTTAGTATCTGATTAAAAAAAAAAAAGAAGTAGTCCCTGTTTACTTGCATTGAGTGTTGTTGTTGTTGTTGTTGTTGTTTCTAAAGGTATCATGTTTCTTTTATACAAAGCTGTAGAAGTATGCCAGTGTGGAAACAGTGAAAGGGTGTGTGAGTATAACTTGTCAGTTAACCTCCTGAGCTAACAGCCTGCTCTGTGGTATTATCAGGGGTGGGGCTTTCAGATGAATTATATGGAACACAGTAGCTACGTCTGGAGAGCTAAAGTGCGTAGTGTCAATATTACAGTGTGTGTATGATGAGAACCATTTAAATCGCACAACTTTGTTACACCAAAAACCTTTCACCTGGATTAAATCAGAGTTTATGTATTAATTCGGCTGTTCCACACTTTACGTCATTGCATGTAAGTCGTTGGCTATAATGCTGATGTTTGTTTTACGGTAAACTGAGACTAAACTCCTGTTAGTCCCACATTTTATACTCAGAGTTAAATTAAATTAGGGGTTTCTTTTGATCTTAAAGCTGAGGTGGTTAAAGATTGTGAAATGGCTGAAAATATTAAACGAATGACAGGCATTTTTTTATGAGATTGTTGAACAAATGTCACACACTTCCTTATCCAGGCATGGAAAATAATGACTTGGTATTAATTCAGAGACTATACACACAGCATTTGTGGTGTAATGGCTCCTATTAATCATTGACCTTGTTCTCAGTGCAAGAATAAGTCAGTGATACTGTTGACTGTTTTGTTTGTATTGAGATTGTGGCTCAGCAGTCAAAAAAAAAGTGTTTTGTTTACATACAGGGAATGTAAGGTACCGATGAGAAGGGTGATTTTTGTAAAATCAATGGAAATACTTAGAATTCCGTAAGAAAAGCAGTTTCATAAGCTGCATGTTTAAAACCGCATTAAAAGCTTCAGATATGTGTGCACTGAGTTACTATCTGATAAACCAGTCCCATTTCCAGATAGAGAAAGAGCTGAGGTACTTTCCAGAGTGTTTTAACAACCACTTAATGGTTGAACTATTAAAGTTATATGTTATGTAAGGGTTGATAATAGCATAGGGAGCCTAGCACTCACTTGATAGCAACTTCTTATATTCTAACTGAATGGGAGGATACGTCATAAACCCTAAACCATTTGGCTTTGAGGTAAACGTAAAGCTAAAGGAAAGAAAAATGAGTGTGTTACTGTCAAGGATATCTGCCTTTTTATTGTTTACTTAGTTTATCTTACTTAGCTGTTCTGAAAGCTACATTGAAACATAATGCAGCTTGGTACATTTTGGTTTGGATTGACTTTGTTGGAGCAGTGATTTCTGCCTGCTGCTCATTTGTTTGCTTTTGTCTTCTTTTAAGGCCAAAGAAACCGGGAGAAGACTACAGAAAGCAGCTGCTGCTTACTGCTGTAAAACAGAAGAGAAAACAACCCCCTGATCCCCGAACATGCCTTCTATTCCTCTATCCCTGCTCCCTTTCTCTGCTCGCCAACCTATGATGCGTTCTGAATGATTATAGAAAGGCTCAGAGGGTCAGATCAATTGTTCATTCACTTTGTTCCTGTATAGTAGCTGGAAACCTTCTGTGCCAAGTACTCAGTTTCATTCTTTCATTTGCCCTATTTTCTTGCCAAAATTACTTTTTTTGCTTGGTAAAACCATGATCCTTTGTACATAGATCTCTATTAAAAATCCAAATATCAAATATCCAGATAACTAAAAGGAAAATGTAAAATAGGACTGTGAGAAACTGTTTAGGGAAATTCTCTAGTGAGAATTTCGAGGTCCCTTTCTCCATATACAGTCTTTTCTGACTGGAAACGTGGTCTTGGATGTGGCTCAGCCCTTAAGGGCTAGCTGGCACTTAAACTCACACATCTGATCATCACCATTGCTTGCACTCTACTCAGACCCTTATCTGAAGCCCACAGTGGTTGACAGCACATCGCTTCATCACTTCATCACTCTTGCTTTGTACAAATAGGGCAAAAAAAAAAGAGTTTGCCCTAACATTGGTGGACTGATAGGACATGCCATGACCACCCCATATACCCTTGACGCTGGACCAAGCAAGAGTTTGAACTCAGTCAAAAGGCTTTTTTTCCCCTTATGTGACGGCTATGTCGACACCTGTGCATGCCCTAGTCTAGTGTTTTCTTACCCTGGGTGTGTACCTGACTTCTTGGAAAACTGTTCATCTCTTGTGTGCTTTGAAGATCTGTCTGCCTGAAAAGGAAGTGAAAAGGTTGCCAAATGTGCTTGAACTGTGAGAAACTCATCATCTCTTTAGCCACATAGACATACTTTGTCTGCTAAGATGTCCTGAGGGACAGTCACCACCATCTGATGCAAAGGATAAAAAGAAGGGACTCGTCAGTGGGCTCCTGCCTGAAAGCCTCGGCCATAAAGGAAGCATTGTAAGCGTGGTGGATTCCTGGAGCACCCCGACGAGCTCCACTGGCATCGGAAAAGACTGCAAGTGAACAGGGGGTGGCATCCCTTAATGGGCCCCACCATGGGGTTAGGAGGAAAAATGGGTGTTTTATTTCCTAATGTTTGTATGCTGTCTGCTTTTTCTTTTGACTTTAAATTGTGGAGAATTAATATTAATATTAATAACAATTGAATTCTAAACAAAGTTATTTGTAATCTTGTGTCTGTGTATTTCAGCTTTTAATTGCTACACATTTAAAAGTCGACTGGTGTGAGTGTGAGATGGGTTTTTGAGGAGGGATGGCCCAAATGATGTGGAAGAACAGATCAGACATGGATGACAATGTCCAGTGGTCTTCACTCTTCCTTTGAGTGGTCATCCCTCAGTGAGTGCGTATTAAAACTTGTCAATGCTATAAAATTAGCTTCAGAATATTAAATGTAAAAATACAGTATGCCTAAAATCCTGTATTGTAAATTAATAAAAAAAATCTTTCAACTAAACTCAGCATCCAATGATCTTTTATTGAGTTTCATCGAGGGGGGGGGGATTACTTTAGTTAGTTATTTAGTTAGTTAGTTAGTTAGTTAACTTTACTTTACTGGACCTCAGGCTTTGTGCTGTAGATGGCAGTGTTGCTTCAGTTCTCTGAGTAGATGCCCAAATCCATTTCTCTGTAGAGGTCATGCTCAGCACCTCCAGCCTCACCATTCTCACCATTGGCACTGTATCAGGAATGAATAATAATCAAGCGGTGATGCAACACCAAGTGGATAGAGTCTTTCCATTTTTTTTTTTAGCTTACATTTTGTTCTAATTAGGATTTCTGAATGGTCTTGGTTTTTGGATGCAGATGAGCCATTAAGCCTGACTATGTAGAAAATGTTAACTGTCTTTGATCAGTCTCCGAGAAGCTGTTACTGTGTGTACATTTGGGTTAGCTACTGTCTAATGCCAGTCTGAGAGTAAGACAATAATAGCCAATAGTAATTCTTGTCAGTATAATAAACTTGCTTTCTTTTTTAAATAGTGCTTGTCTGATTCTGGAAAGAATCTTTCATGATGTATAGCTAAGAGGGATCCAGCTTTCCAGTTGACACTGGCAGAGAAGTGAAGGAAAAGGAATGGACCAGATGGTCCAGGCAGCCTAAGCACACATTTCTTAGTAGGGACTGTGAGGTCTTGTCCAATTTCCTTGCTATCAGCATGCATTTAACTATTGAAGCACAAGTTATAGCTCTTTATAAACACAAAAATGTGAATCTTTTTTTTTTTTTACACCTGGGTCTGAACTCTCTTCCTCTGTATGAAGGAAGGGAAAAGTCCTGGGTTGACTTGGAGAAGGGGAGGGGAGTATGTGCCACAACTGGTTTTGCTGCGTGGCTTGTTGGGGGATTTGGATCAGAGCTCTAGGAGTGATGGGGCAGCTGCCTCACAATTCCATTTCCTCTCTCTCCCTCTGTGGTTTGGCTCGGAGACTGCTTAAGGGAAAAGCCTACTATGTAAGGCACAGCAGGGGTGTATTGGCAGTGGTGACTTGTTATGGTATAATTTGTTTGACCGTCGGAGACCTTTTCTTTCTCTCATTTGAGAGTAATATTCCTTTCATTGTCATGGAGCTTTTACCCCCCATTTTGGACCCTCTGATAGAACATGTCTCTCTGAGGTTATATTGCCACATTTCTACTGAATGCATGTTTTCATGATAAGTATTTTAACTGAAAACTGGCACCCATCCCATTCAACATTTATAATCCATCATTTCTTTTATAACACTGTCCTAATGGATAGTAGCCACAGGCTACTGGCATCATGTCCACGATAACAATGATGTGCTTGTTGAATACTAAGCTATACTATATGCATAACGCTGCATAGAAGTGGAAGATGCGTGGGACTTGAAACTAGCTGATTTTCAAGCTTCCATCATTTCTGCTGTCTTTGGACAGGCAATAGCACACTGACAGTTCTACTGATATTAAAAGCAGCTGGGTGTTTGTCCATGATAGAATACAGATAGTCCAGAGTCTCTTTTGGCCAATTTGTATTCTGTTGCTGCTATCTGTTGAATTCCTGCAGCTGCGTACATGAGAGTCTTAAATCTTTGGTAGCCTTTGAAAAGATATTGAGCTCCAGCATAGACTAAATTATAAATCCTTTGACCCTTTTGACAAAGGTAGTTTAGTCGTGGGAGAGTTCAGCAGGATCACATGTCTCCAATGTGTGAGTCCTTTCTGCGTGTGCTCTAAGGGTCACCATGCCAGCAGACTGTGACTGCTTACTTCTTGCCTCAGCTACTCCAAGTCCCTCTCCAATCACAAGTTCATGTTGCTGCTTTTTTTTGTTGTTGTTTTAAAAGGGAAGTCACTAAAAAAATGAGATGCACTGTATAAAGCTGCGACTGTTGACAGGAAAGAAGTACACAGCTCTGTTTCCTGGTGGTGAGCATGTTGCATGTTTTATTTCATTGTTTATTCAAAAAGTTTCTTGAATTCTGTAACCTGTCACTGAAAGGAAATTTCAGATGGAAAGAGTAGCTTTTAAACAGTATGAGCTCTGTACCTCATGGAAAAAGAGAGAAAAGAGCAGTCCATATGCTTTGGATGCTCTGAAGGATTGTAGGCCAAAGAATTTCTCACACAGTTTGGAAATGAAGCATATAAACAAAATTATGGGTTGTTCTGTTCAACCATTATCTTTTTCATCATCTCTCTGGACAACAGGTCATCTCAGTTAAATGTTAAAGACCACATTTTATCAAACTAGTTTCAACAGGGTTTTGGATGATTGTACCAAGCATTTTTCTTCCTGGAGCAGCGTTACCTTCACTCAGCAGTGTAATTACAGCTTAATTATACACTGGGGTTTGCTAAGCAAGTCTTGATCTGCCAACAGTGTGCACAAAATTCACTGGTATAGTTTCCAACGTTTTATTCCCAACTTCATGTTTCATGTCTCCATCACTGGTTGGTAGTGCCCACCCAAGTGCTGATGAAAGTGCTCTATACTTCTTCTTCGTCGTCTTCTTTTTTTAACCTTAGAATGGTGTTCTGTAATGAATTTGTTATATAGTGTCAGAAAATGAATGCAACACTTTTTGGACACCAATTGTAATAATAATTGACAGTAATGATAAATACATTCTATATTGGTAGGAGAATGTTGGACATGGAGCTGCCAGGCAGGAGGCGAAGAGGAAGGCCAAAGAGGAGGTATATGGTGGTAATAAATGAGGANGATGCAGAAGATAGGGATAGGTGGAGAGTGATGATTCGCTGTGACCCCTGAAGGGAAAAGCCGAAAGAAGAAGAAGAAGAAGAAAGAAGAATGATAAATACATTCATCCCACAGGGCTTGTGTGAGTGCATTCCCTAATTACCGCTGCCTGACAGCCCTTTTTGCACAAAGCCAATGAGTCTCGAATTCAAGTTGGTTTTGTTGCCATTCCTCCATATAAATTGTATACACTATCCCACCGAAAGTTTGTGGACACCTGATTATCACACCCATATGTGCGTCTTCCCCAAACTTTTGCCGCAAAGTTGTAAGCACACACCTGTATAGGATGCCTTTGTATGCTGTAGCAGTATAGTTTTCCTTCACTGAAGCTATGGGGGCCAAACCTGTTCCAACATGACAGTGCACAAATCGAGGTCCATGAAGACAAAGTTTGGCAAGGTTGCAGCGTAAGAACTCAAGTGGCCTTCACAGAACCCTGACCTCAACCCCAATGAACACCTTTCGGATGAATTGGAATGCTAACTGCGTCCAGGCGTCCTTGCCTGACTTCAGTACCTGGCATTACTAATGCTCTTGGGCGCATCCCCACAGCCATGCTCCAAAACATAGTGGAAAGCCTTCCTAGAAGAGTGGATGTTATTATAACAGCAAAGGGGGACTAAGTCTGGAATGGGATGTTCAAACAGTATATAGGTATGATGGTCCGGTGTCCCATATCATGTATGTTGGCATAAAACACTGTTTCTTCAGGACCATGTGACAACACACAAGGCGCACAGTACACAGGAATACATAAAGTGCAAAAATAAATACACAGAACTGCATGTTAACTAGACAGATCATTATATGGCATAATATGAGCATAGCTGTGTAGTTTTATGTTGTGGGATTTTTTTCCTCATTCACAAGGGCCTGATCTTTGATATACTGTAGGAAAACTAGATGCTGCATTAGCTGCTGTAACGTTCATGTGTTTGCCACACTGGGAGTGGTGAGATCCATGTGTAGAGCAATACAAGTTCAAGGAGAGGTGCGAGTCATTCACTTTATGATTATACATGTAATCATACCATCCAGAGGAGAATGTGCTTCCTTTATGAGTCTGGGTTCTCTCAAATATTGTTCCTCATGTCGTCTCACAGAGTGTTTCCTTTGCCATTGTTGGCTTTGGCTTGCTCACTAGGTGTTTACAGAAATCCAGATATAAATTTAAAGTGGCTTTGTGTCTGTTAAAAAACTCTGTAACAATAAAATGGATTTGAATTTATGTTCAACTTGTTTTTACAAAGTTTACTTCGGTACGGGTGTCATATTTGTGCATATCACAGGTGTGTACTCTACCTGCATTGCTGATAGTGTCTAATTGAGCCTAATGTCTGGAAACTGTGGCGTAGCAGAGTTATGTATTGTATGATTGGACAGAACCAATGCTAATCAAAAGTGAAAAGTGTACGTCTTGAGGAAACAATATAACTGCTGTATTCTTAATATAACAATATCTTTCTCATAAATTGATCAAGTAACAATTGTTATTACAGATATCGTCTCAAGCTGACCTTAGTGATCCAAGTTACATATCAGACAAGTCAACAGTTAAACTTAAACCAGACTAGCAAATTAATCTTAAAAAAAAACTACATACATGCTACCAAATATTAAGAATATTTTTTATCTTTAGCTTGACTTTGAAGTTTTTAGATGTTTGAGTAAACATGAATAAACATAACTCACTTAGGCAGGAGTTATAACACTGCTAAACTCCTCTATAAAATGAAAACACCAACACTGTCAAAGCTTTCAGCTGGGTAACATGATGTTTTGAGGTGTTGACTATTCTTGCAACAAAATGTTGCCCAGCATGTCTGCGTTTTTTAGTAAAAGTTGACAATTGACGCTTTAAATTCAGTCCAAGTTAATGGAGAAGTAGTTCACCCCCACGATCAACACAAAGCCTGTGGATGGATGGATGTACACAGACAGAAGTGTGGAGAGCAAGTCAGACCGCAATATTCAAGATCCAGAAAAGTGTACAAAAGATGGTAGTTCTCACTAGTTCCTTATCCTGTGGGTGGAGCATCTGAGGTTGAGACTAAAACTGTAGTACTTTGAGGTCAACCAAATATTACAAGATTATCTACCCTGCCAGTCTGTTGAAACTCTGTGTAGTAATTTTACAGATGTGTTTGGAACCACTGGGACACATGGTCTGCTGTAGCATGCCTGTGGCCCTCTCCCTCGTTCCTCGGTACATTTTCCAGTGCACAGGAACCTAAACAAGTTTGACCTTTTTTGCAGTGACCTTTGCTTTGATTTTATAATGAACTGCTCAGGTGTTGCGCCTGGACCCCATTAGGAAAAAGTTCAGCAATGACCTTTTGTGTGATCAGCAATTAGTGATGGTTCACTGCACAAGCTGCCATAAGGTTTCAATCAAATCGACAACTTTCTGGAGGCATGCACATCCTCTGAATGCAGTTTTCACATTTTTCTACTAAATTTCAGAACTAAATATTAACCCAGATGAGGATGGGTTTCCTTTTGAGTCTGGTTCCTCTGGAGTCTGGAATTTAAAATTTGCATAAATGTATAAATTGCTTATAAATTTAACATTTATATCCAGAATTTCTATATTTCTGTAAATCTGCTTTGTGACACTGCACTATACAAATAAAATTTTATTTAATGACATATTTTTTGTGTCAGTTATATACATTTTTTTTATATATATATATATATATATATATATATATATATATATATATATATATATATAGGGAATCATCACATCCTCTTCAGGTTCTCTGTACATTGATATTCTGATGCCAGGAAAGAAAACTATTATGTGGGATTATGGTTTTTCAGTAAAAATGTAAACATTTTTCTTCAGTCCATTGAACAGTCCATTGCAGCAGTGAGTGCATGGTAGACGGGTGTTGATGGAAGATTGTACTGCTTGAAATCTTAAGATTGTTTGACTTGGATTTACAACGTCATTTAAAAATTACATGACAATAGAAGGAAATGTTTGTGGGAGAAACAGCTCATCCAGGATGCATTCTCTATAAAAAAAAAGATGGTGTTTGAGAAAATGCAGCAGAAAATGAGGCCAGTCAAAGCCTGATGAATGTCCATCATATGGTTCAGAATCACCATGGAGACGAGCCATTCCGACAGCAGACTGGCTGATGGTCCATGGCTGAAAACAGCTAAGCATCAAATTATTCAGCTGTTGAATATGCACATTGCACAAAACCTCAGTAAACTAAGTCAGCTGGATCGTTTCAATTCTGAGAAAACTGCTACATTTGATTATTTCGTACAGAGAATATGTCCCAGTCATGCCATCTAAAACACATTTGAATTGTTGAATGTTCACCCAAGACTGAAACCACTGGAATGTGCTGAGGATGTTCTCTTGCTTTATACTCATGTACAAGCAAAGAACGTTTGCCATGCACCAGTTATTTCATGAATAAAAATCCCTCTCCTTTTATACATTTTTTCTTTACTAAATTGTAAATGGCTGCATGAATCATAAACATGGCTCATTAGCAAGTTTGACCCTGAAGATGTCCTTTGTGTTTGTTTGCATCCTGCACTTTCATCTCTCTTTCCTCCATGATGTGGACCCTTCCCCTTGAGTCACCATTAACTGGCAGGCTTATGGCTGTGTATTTTGAACCTGTACTTTGTGACATGTATCTGAGATCTCAGTGCTATTAACCTTGTGCTTCACCTTTCGATGGTTCCTTTGAATTTAATTGTACCTCTGCCCTATTTCTCAGAAAGGCCAGTACTCCATTACATTATCTTAAACTAGAGGTCAGAGTTGTCTGAGATTGTTAAACTGTTTTTATCAAGCAAAAATAAGTGTTCCCCATGTAAAACATCACTACACTTATTTAAACCCGTTAAGAGTATATTTCTCTATGTTGCTCATTAAGTCTTTCAACAACACTATACAAGGATTTCCTCCTTACAGTGCAATTCCAGTGACAGAATGAACAGTATGTTTGTTAGCACAGGCATGTGTACACATATTTTTAATTCCTGTAGCGTTCACATAAAACAATTAGCAAATCTGTATGTCAATAGGCTCCATTGTTTGCTGAGTTGTTTAGGAAAAAAGGCAATGCATCATTCTAGACTAAGTTTATTTACAGTTCATGCATGTGTGAGGTCCACATGCAAAACACCACCATCCTCTTGTAAGTTTATTTCAGCAGGCAGTGGTAAACTTACTAAGTATGTCCTGAGTTTGGGTGGAAATGACTCTCAGCCCTAGTGCATGCTAAGATTTCCTGCTTAATAAAGCCCAAAGTCCTCTGTATAGTGGCTGGGTGAGTCATTAGAGTACTGAAAGATTGTATAGGTGTTAGACACATGGGCTTCACTAAGGCTTTGTGTGGCCTCTTGGGATGCCCTGTGCTTGCAGTTCCAACTATACAGGAAGCACCATTTGGAGGATAAATAGCACAAGGGAAGAAGTGAAGGACAAAAAGGCTTTGAAGCACAGAATCAAAAGGATTATAACGGGTCAGAGGAAAAGATAGAGGAGTGCAACCCACCAATCTGAGGTGATACAGGAGGATTTCTTCATTTCGAATTTGCCTCAGATTTGGAGTGTTTGGCTCAGATCTAAACTCATCTGCATTTCATATGGCGCAAAGACGTTAAAAAAGATCTTGATCGTCTTTCTGTCCAAGCCGTCACCCCTACCACATCGATTTTTTTCAGCTAATATACAACAGACCCATCCTTTTGGTATGTTATGCAACTTTTTTTATAGATTATTTTTTTTTGAACAAAGCAGCATGTTTTTTTTTTTGTATAACTATTTTAATTATGAAATTAAATGTACCTGCATGCATTATGTAAGGCAGTACTTGGGATTTTCTGCTATAATGTGTTTGTATTAATAATCAGATTCTGTTTATTCTGGACATACAAAGTGGTTATTCATTTTAAGAGATACTCCACTGTTTTTAAACCTAATTTTTGTTCCCCTGTAGTTTGTGTGATTGCCATGGATAATAATTTTGATAGATTTGTCCTGAGAAAAGAACAGAAAACATGTTCACAGAAAATTTATGTATAATTAAGTCAGCTTGTGCAATCAATAAATGTTGAATTTTGTGACTATATAATAGAGAGGAGACATTCGAGACGTTTAAGGATCAAAGTCGCACTTGAGTTGTAGTTGACTGACTTGTGACTTGATTCGCATTTCAGCTTGACTGACGCGTGATTTGACCCACCCCACGTGTCATGAAATATCTGCCAAAATAAAAAAAAACATGAACAAAAAATAATAAATTAGAAAATAACACAGTTAGTGAATAAAACTGCAAGTATTGTTTTGTGACTTATTAGAATAATATAGAATGCTATCGCTGCTGTCAGAGTGACACTAACCTCTTGTGGATGTCTGTGAGCTCATGTATGCAGAAGATAATGCTTTCCTCAGAGTGTGTTACCCTGACCTGTGATGAAGTTGTCTGGCATTACAGGTCTCTGAGAAAGCATGTGTTAGCCTTCATCCTCCCCAGTTGGTAGTTGTTGTATGATAAGGAAGAGGTGGATGATCAGTGGGAATTGGCAGGTGTCCAGATTAGAGAGATCAAATTGGTTACTAAGCAGACTCTACATATTATGGTAATTTAATATATCGGAAAATGGTGATTGTAGATATTAAAATGTAAATATGTCCAGTCTATGAGCCCTGGATGGTTTTCTAAATACTAGAAATGCCCCTGCCTCAGGTATAACATTAATGTAATGTTCAGTTAGAAAAACTTTCAGTGTGATGGAAATGACAGAAAGTGCCAGGCACAGGAGAATATCTTACCAAAACTGTTCTTCTGAAGTTTATTCCGAGGTTTTGTGGTACTCTTGTGTGGAAATGGTTGTTTAAAAAAATTTATAAAAATAAATAAATAAAATAAACAAGCAAAAAAAAAAAAAAAGGTTACTGTATTTTGAATGCTACATTTTTTTTCTTATAAATCTGAATCCATTACCTATAGTGCATTACAGGCTAACCCACAGGAGCAAACTCTTCCCTCAGTAAAAACTGTCCAATCTATGAGAGGATGAATTATACCTATTGAGTGAGTATAATATGATAAATATATTTAATATAATATACAATATATTTACAAATTCCTGAATTCATCCTACAAAAGCATGACTGTGTAACTGCCCTAAGACTTCCATGAGAGATAGATAGATAGATAGATAGATAGATAGATAGATAGATAGATAGATAGATAGATAGATAGAGGTAATCATTCTGATGCTATGGTTCTACTAAGGCATCAAGTGGAAATTGACACTATACAGGGATCTGTATGAATCCCTGCACACATCTGCTGCTGTTATATGTGAGCTCTGTGTAAATCATGTCAAGACCAGGCTTGACTGCTGTGGAAGAATGAGCTGGCTTAAGCCTTTGCCGTCAGAACTGTCTTTATTCTCCTCATTAAAGAATATGATAGAAACAGAGTATGTCAGTTCTGAGTTAAGGGAGAGTTTGCTCTCTCTTGTTTGGATTATACCTGCTTCCTGGTGACAGTGATACCCTTTTGTATGTTTTGTAAAGTCCAAGTATATAGGCTTCACCCACCCTATTGGTTCTATAGAAAACACACCCATTCTCACAATCAACCCTGAAGCTGTGTGCAACCTTAGACAGGTGTTCCTGCATAGCTGGTAGCGTCTATTAAAAAAAAAAAAAAAGTGAAGGAGGAAGCCACTCTGTTGTGTCCATACAAAGAGAAGCTCAGTTATAAATCTGTGTGTCAGATCTCCACATCCATGAGCTCTAGTTTAGACTCTGAGTATTGTATATTTTCCTGCTCATTGTGTACTATACTAAATCACGCACCACTATACAAATCACTAAAAGTAATAACAACGGCTCTAGCATGCTTCATGTCCAAAGCATGCCTACTGCTAAAGAAGCAGTTTGGTTTAACAGTCTTAATCACACTAAGACATACCCTCGCAAACGCTCATAAATTTGCCCCTCCAGGCATGATAGCTGAGATGGTAGCTAAGATGAGAGAGGTCAGGAGTTTACAGTCTAGCCTGGTTTCCCCAAACCCTCCTGAAGCCTGTTGGTGTGGGTCATTTAGGAAGTATTGCATAATAGCAGATGGTTTGCATTTGAGCCCCAGCAGATGATAAAGTGCCTCAGAGCTGGATGGACTCTATGGCTCCAGAGCTTCATTGCAACTCCTGACGCCTGCATGGCTGTGGTCCTCCATAAACGAGCGTAGCAACATGATTTATTCCTCCATATTATTCATCCTAAAGGTGTAAGAGGATAAACCGACACGGTTTTCCGATAGTTTGGGGATTTTTTTTTGTGCAGAGACTTTACTGAGCTTCTGTTCCTTGTATGTTTGATAGTCAGCTGTGGAAAGACTTGCTTTAGTATCGGTGTGTGCTTGGCCAAAGTATTAGGGAGAATATGTCTCTTGAGAGAGAGGTTTTTAAGCTCAGCTGAAACAAAATAGAAGCATGGCAGTTGAACGAAAGGACAACCAGCTGCAATCCATTCTTTCTCCAATCTCTTCCAAACACTCAAAAGACAGTATTCCTCATTTTTGTAATTAGAGAGAAATGTGACAGTTCTGTTAGTCTGCGCATCAACAACAGCTGGACGAAATGCTAGTTTAAAACTTAAAACCATATAAGAATAATGATAGAGTGGGACATTCGTTGCACATCTGTGCATTATATAATCTTATTTATGAAATGACATCATAACTGGTTCATTGGTTGGTGTTCAAAATGCCAAACAGCTCTGTATTGCTTGTGATTTCTTTGGCAACCTCTTTATCCTGGTGGATCTAGAGCCTATCCTGGGACCAGTGGCCATGAGGCAGGAATACACCCTATGTAGGATGCCAATCTATCACAGAGCACCATGCACTCACACATTCAGATCTAGGGCAATGTAGAGTTCCCAATCCACCTACTGGCATGTTTTTGGACGGGAGATGGATGCCCTCATGGACATGGGGAGAACATGCGAAACTCGGTAACAGTAACCGAGACGAAGCCTAGAGCTGTGAGCCAGCAATGCACCACTCGGAATCACTTGCATGCTAAAATCCCAGTTCACTGCTGAACTCTTTAAATATTAGTGAGTCTATTTTTAGGAATAATAATGTGTGCAAAGTTCTCTATAATTAGAGTTGTCATGAGTTTGTTTTTGCAACGATGTTGGGATTCTGTAATTATCTTGAGGAGTCTGTCTGAATGGCTGCATGTGCGAAGAATGAAGAAGGCACATGCCACATCACATCTCTTTGTATTGGCTTCAGCACAGCAAAATGACTAACTTGTATTTGAAACATGCGGTTCCTTTCACATTTGGGGCAGCTGATACTATTTCAGTTCTAGGCAGTAATGTTAGCTATTTATCAAAGAAGAGAAACAAATCAGTCTGAGGAAGTGGAAATTTCTTCTGTTGGCTATTGTGAACTAGCATGAAGGAAAAACTGTTTAATAGTTATATAACCATTTTTAATTTATGACTCAGGCCTCAGTTAATGCCAAGTGATATCTAAAGTACATTCTAATATCTAATTGTAGACATTTTCTGTCTAGCATGTGGACTGATAAAAGATAGGACCTCTCAGATTAGGACATGCATGCAGTGTTGGTTTGGTTGCTAGTATAGGCGCAATATCAAAATCCACTCTTTAATAGAGCGTGGTCTGTTTTTCTAAGCTTCTCTCAAATAGATTCCTGCTGTCAGGAACAGGGATGAAGGTTTCTCCACGGTGTTATATTTGGCAAGGTGCTGGATGTGTCAGACCATTCAAAGATCTCTTTATATATCACAGTGAGAATGGTCTTGCTGATACTATTAACCTGGAGTGGTGGTGCATGGGGTGGGGGGTGTGGGGGGATGGGAATGGGGTACTGTGTGTGTGGGACGAGAAAAAGAAGCAATTATGGCTCCTTTCCACGAGCTCGACTTCAAAGTGTAGCGTTAATGCCTTTCCTGGAATACTCAACTTTTCTTGTTTTCTCTAAATCAGGATTAGATTAAGTAATTCTCAGTACAAGAAGATTCAACCAGTAAATGAGTGTAAATAGATGATAATAGTCTAATCGGTTATTATAAGTTATAAGTCTTGCATCAGTTATTATCAGAAGGTGGCAATTCTAGTGGCATGAGCCCTGTGTAAGGATTGCCAACAGTATACTATTGTTTTAATAGAGGCCACGTGCTTTGTATACTGTGCACTTAAGTGGCTTAGGGTTTTTTTGTTGTTTTTTTTACAAGTGTTAAGTGATAGTGTACTTAGTCTCAGTCTGCTTGCTGGTATGTATGACATTAAAGGGCTTTGAGTGGGCCTTGGATCCTTTCAGGATATGGAACAATTTAGAGACACACACTAACACTGCTCTTCCAGGCCTCTCAGGGACCAAACACACTCCCTTGTCCTTCCAAAAGGAGCAGGAGTAGGAGCCAGTAATAAAGGACGCCTGCCAAAACCTCAGCGAATTCTTGATGAAGGAAAGAATGCAGTTGGAAAAGAAGCTACGTTCTCCTACTTTTTGTCTTTTCTCCCTTTGTTTATATTTCAATAAACATAAAAACGGCCTTGTTTTCTCCTCTGCTCAGCCCACTTTACCTTCTTTCACTTGCCGCAGAACTGAAGTCAAGCCTTAGAACAGAACAATAAAATTGCATTGGCAAACAAACTAAATTTTTGGCAACACTAGTGCCATCCTTGGTTAAACGACCCAGTCGGTATGTTGATGGATTCACCATTCATGTGTTATGATTTGTTTTTATTTTTCCCTAAACATAAGTTCTTCACTAGTTGAGAGTACAGCCATGTGTCTTTGTTTATACTGTTAAGTATCAGAGAGGGGAAATGTTATATTACTGAGTGTCATATTATCAGACACAGACAGCACACTGTAGTTTGTTTGGCTCATGATAAACCTCTGGTAATTACTTCTACATTCACTTCGCAGCCTATTACATGCCTTATATTCCTCCAGTGTATGGCTCAGATGCCTATTAGGAAACAGCAAACAAAGGGATTTTTTGTTGCATGTGTATGGATTCAGTGTAACTGTAACTGTTTCAGAAACATGTATTCACTGTTTAGAAACTATTCCTCACATATACAGCATTTGCAACTGTTTACTAAAGTACCCACTCATCTGGATCATCAATACAGTCAATTCATCTCCCCGAGTAAACATCCTGATAAAAAATTCTGTGCATAAATGAAATCCATAGCTGAATAAATACATCCAGCTGTATTTTATCTCATTATCTGAAAACACTTCAGTGTATTTTTTTGATTGAAAATGATCTATCTCTCCAATCCTTGGAACTGCTGCAGTGTTTATTGAACAGAGCCACCACATGGGTCATGGGCCTGACATTAATATTGCAAGAGTTTAAATTATTAAACCTGTTCAAAGCCATGCCTGCAAAACTCACCTTCAGAGAGCTGTGCAAAATAACTTTTTGTGGCTCACCAAGATGTCTAAAGTATTTTTTATTATATACACAGAGTCTTGCAGCATTCTCTCTCTGTTTCTTTACTTATGTGCTGTCTTTCGTTACCATTTTAAGGCCTGCAGTACACAGCAGGAACTCTCATCCCTTCCTCAGCATGGCTATGCCATTAGTCATGTGTTTAAGCAATGTTCCCAGCTGATGAGTCAGTTTTCAGCATCTCATTAACTTCATAGGTTCCTCTGTTCAAGTTGGAAGTTTTATTATGTAGCGATTCTACTGTTTCTGAATGCTTCGAATATTTGAACTAAATAGCAGATGATAATGGCATGCTAACAAAATGCCATTTACTCAAATAGAGAAGCCATTTTCATAGACATCTGCAGGGATGTAGATCAAATATGGTCAACACATACTGTAGATGATGATACTCTAAATAAGAAAAGTATCTACATTAAAAATGTTTTTTTTAATATATTTTTTTATTTATGACAGATTATTTTGATTATTTTTTAAAACAGAAACGAGCTTTCCTCCTCCTCTAGCTTTGCCCACTGGAGCTTCTTTACTGCAATCTGCTCAGCGCAATAATGTCAGCATTTTTGTTTATAATGCAGTTTAGAGTTGTAAACCTAAAGAATTTTCCAGCGGAGCCAAGACAGGGCTGTGTGCCTGTACTGCAATCTTAGTCTTGTAGTGTTTAATTTTGGCACTGACCTGTAAAAATCTCTTCAGTCTCTGATCTCAGTTGGAAAATATCTTGATATATTCCAGCTCTCGCACTGTTATACTGCTGTGCAATAATGTCTCTGAATCTGCTTCAGGCTTTTTGGCTGAAGGAGATTTGCTTGTAGGGCCATAATATGATTCAGATATAAAGCCGTTTACCTGGACCAAATTACAGCAACTGTTGTCTCCTTCTTGTCTACTGTATGGATTGAATGTGTTGCCTGACCCCAGGCAGAACTGCTAAATACAGTATTATTATCCCCACTATATTCATTAATCTGCCTGCATCACTGTGTAATAGCTGTTCGGTCAGCTGTTTGTGATTGCATCATTCTTCAAGGTCAAAATGTTAAAAAAGTTTTGTAAAAGGAATAATGACGCTCACATACAGAGACCCATAACAATCGAATCAATATCAAACAACTGCCTTAAATGGAGCTACAATTAATATGATATATATGAAAATGACAGTGGTTCTCAAGGTTTTTGTAGCCAGGGACCCCTTTAACTGTAAAATAAATTTAATTAAATTCTGAAATTAAATTTATGAACATTATTTAAATTTATTGGGGCTATAGAGATTTTCTTTCCACCGATAGAACACATTAGATCTGAGATTACTTTAGCACTTGGACCCCTAAATATAATAACTTTGATAACATAGGTTGTGATTTCCACCACTGAAGCAAAATTTGTAAATCAATCAATCAATCAATCAACCAATCAATCAGTCAGTCAGTCAGTCTTGGACCTCCTGGCTACACCTCATGAACCCATTGGGGTCAATGAACCCCACTTTGAGAACCACTGGTGTACACCTGATGTGAAAACAGGATATTTGTACACATTTAAATTTCATACCAGAAATTTTGTCTCATTTAACATATAACTATATGTCTTCCCTATTTGTTTCCTATTTGTAGTTATTGACAAATTTATAGAAGTTACAGAATATTTCATTTTAAAACAAATACCTGAATAATAATCACAAAAAACAACAATCACATGCACACAAAAAAAAAAAACAGTTGTGATTTTTTTTAAAATTAATGACAAACAGTGTAAAATGTTGTATTAGTTCAGATATTGGGAAACAAAAGCTGTTGGATTACTATATTACTATAGATAGCTTACATGAGCCGTCACTTGGGTGGAATACACATGCGCAGTGCTGTAAAAATGTGACCATGAAGGACATCTGAGAGTTTGCACATGACTAAGTGTGTACATTAACCCTTGGAGGTTCTGTGGTAATATCTGTGATCCAATGAAGAAACTGTCCATCATGTCCACCAGCTGAGTCTGTCAGTCTGCATCAAGAATCCCAGATTTCACAAATAACACATCTCCCAGAGACAAACAACATCAGACTCATTTATGAATATGGTATATTGTTTTATTTCACTTTGAGCTGAACAACTGAACAGAGAGCTAGATGTTTAAACAAGATGCCATATCATATTGCTGTAGATCCTAAAACAGGGTAACATAGTATGGATTAAAGATGGTAACGCATTGCTGTAAAAGATTACAGGCTAGGCAGAGTGGAATAAATATAAAAGTTAATTTGAACGACAGAATTTTCCTGCAGTCGAGTCTGGCCATGATTCCTGTAAAATCCTTCATGGAAAGACTGATAACTTTTGCATATGCTGTAATGATGTCATGTAATGTCAGGCTTGCTAAGCATGATGGTTGGGCAATTAAATTCTTTTCATAGTGAGTCACACAGTAGTGCAATGTGTTTTCTATTCTATGGCTACCGTAACTGGAAATATAAACATTTAATATAGCTGTGTATATTCCTTTCATCATTCAGCTGTGGACAGAGGGTTAAGATGTTCTCTTCTTCTAGCCTCAAGCGACAATTCATAACCAATTCATTTTCCAGCAGAATAATTATGTTTTCATTTTCCACTGTGTCAAAGTAGTGGCCATGACCTTTTTTTAAATTAGGTTACTAAATTAAGGATCTGATTTAACCATTGTCATTTCCACCTGATATGTTTCCATCTCATATAAAATATCTGGAAATAATTTCAGGGCTTGAGGCAGCATTGTAATTACCTAACATCTGGTCTAGCATAATTCTGCATAAAGAAAATAAAGCTACTTCTATTCCACAATTTATCAATTTAAGTCTTAAGCTATGAAGTCAGGCTCAAGCAATTTTGTTGGACATGAATAGAGTTAGATACAGGTGCTTACAAACTTATTTAAGAATGGTCTTTTTTGTTGCTTTTGACTAACTCTGTTCTGTGTACATCGATTCAACTGGTAACCTTCAGTCTGCTTAGAAGTTGTCTTTTAGGCACCATTATAACTGACTTTCCAGACTGGAAGTTGAATAATAATTTGGGGGGTGATGAGACATTTTTAAGAGAAAACTTAAATGAGAAATAGTAGAAAATTAAGATAATCAGAGTACATGGTCTTAAGGCAGGACAAGGGGCCCTTTGGTGTAAAACACACAGGAAAAAAAATTAAGAGGATGATAAAAAGGAGGCATAAAATGGTAGGGTGCAGAAAGGGGACATTGTTTGGGTTCACGGCTCAGGTCTCCTGCCGTAACTGGAAGCCTTGCATTCCTGAGTCCATGAGTGACAGTGTACAGGGCAAGAGAGGGTCAAGCTCAGTGCTTATTGTTCTAAAAGGTTCTTTCTACTGTTGGCAGTCCATTTCTCTCACCTGAGTCTGAGGCCAGTGAACAGCTTACAGAGTGTAGAGGAAGCCCTCTGATGTTGTTAGCAAACTCCACTTTCCTCAGAAGGCTGATGGCTAATTTATTTGCAAAGCCGAATGCTCTGGCTCATTTGAGAAAGTAGAAGTGTGTGTATGTGCATGTGCACTTGACCGGTTAAGCAGCATGGTTCTGAACAGATATGTGGTCTTAATTAATATATACAGAAATGATATAGAACTACATAGGAGTGTGGTTCTTGTTTTATATTGCATGACAAATCCCATGAAACTCAGTTGACCTGTAATGCATATTAAGTTGGGAATGTATCAGAACTCATCCACACAGGTCCTGACATGTGTTTGGTGGTAGAAGCATTTCCATGGCAATTTAAGGTATGCTTGCTCAGTTAATGCAAACTTTTAGCCTGTACGTTTCCTTGCAAGCTATGAATGTACCTTGAAACTACATCAATGTACCATTTGCATAATAAGGGTAGTTCAACATTATAAAGTATGAAGGGATTTATAAACATAAGGCTAATCTATTATGCACACATTCATAGTAGATGAACACATTTTCTCCTCACATTCTTTCTCTAAAATGTCATTTCTGCTTTAGTTAATAGTGAGGGAGAGGACCTTTAAAACCAGTCAGAGAAACTGTGGCCCAGGGCTCATATCTGAACCTAGAGGTGATAAAAGAGTGGCTTTCAGTTGGAAAAGGGCACACGTTAACTGAGTTCCCTACTCATTGTGAGCTCTTTCTTCACCCTTTGCCCCTCCCACAGCCCAGGACAGGTCAAGAACAAGAGCTCCACTGTACATGGAGCTGGGGATAGTCCAAGGTGGTGCATTCCTGCCGGCTGGAAGATTTGAGCTCCTTGAGCTCACCCCAACTTTTAATAATAAACTGTGACATGACATGGTAAATATCAATGATTTAGAACAAATTGTGCTGCAAATCAGAAAAAAAAAAAATCTGTGGATGTTAGAGAGGAAACGTGCTTGAAAATATCTGAACACAAGATATTGAAGCACTCAGTGCCAACACAAACTGAACACATGTTGCTAAGCCACAGTGACCCGCAGGCTGTCGAATGATCCTATCACTGCACCAAGCTGTGTCGTGGCCTCACACATTTGCACTTGCCCAAATACCACCACAAGTTCAGTGTTTAGTTATCAGAATACTGTAACTTGGGCAAATTCACAGATCTTTAAATAAAAAATTAAATCTTTGATGTGTTACAAAGCATGTGTTCCCCAGATCCTGCATTAATTCTCTGAAACTTCATAGAAAATACCCAACAGTTAGCTTAATCACTTGTGCAGTTGTGACATCATAATGTTGTCTGTTATGTTTTTATGTTATAATGTATGTGTTTTTTTGGAACAACAGAATAAACTGCATGAAACCTTATAGTAGAAAAGTGTTGAATTCCTGAGCTAATGACGTTGTGCAGAACTTGACACGGGCAAGAGAGTATGCTCGATCCAGTAAATAAGAACACAGTTGAGCCTGTTTTTAAAGACAGTGATTGATTTGCATTCCTCTGTCAAGTAGTCTGTGTGGACTTACACTATATAGGAAAAATATGTGCATCTTCCCAAAACTCTTGCTGCAAAGTTGGAAGCACACAACTGCGTAGAATGTCTTTACAATTCCCTTCACTGGAACTAAGAGACCCAAACCTGTTCCAGCTTGACAGCACCCCTGTGCACAAAGTGAGGTCCATGCAGACATGGTTTGCTGAGCGCCAGGCTTCCTCAACAACAATGCTCGACTTCACTAATTCTGTTGAGGCTGAATGAACACAAATCTCCATAGCCATGTTCCAAAATCTAGTGGAAAGCCTTCCCAGAAGATTTGAGCTTATTATGGACAAAATCTGGAATGGGATGTTCTAAAAGCACATATGATTGTTATGGTCAGGTGTCCACATACTTTTGGCCATATAGTGTATGTTGGGGCAAGAGTGCAAGGTGTGTAAGAGTGCAAGGTCAGAAGGATACACTCAACTTTGACAAGCGGTTCAAGAAGCAAATGCAACGATATTCCCAGTATTTCTGAAAATATTCCTTTCAACTTGGGTGCAGTTTGGGTGTAAATACATTTACATTTCTTCATTTACCAGACACAGTGAGACACAGTCCAGACACAACTATGAGCAGTTGAGGGTTAAGTGTCTTCTTCTGGGGTCCACCAGTTAGGGTTGCCAGATTTAATGTTTTTAGGCCAAAAACAATTTTATAATGCATTATTTTTAAATTTTGCCACAGTGTGTATCCACTGGCTTAACTCCGCTTCTCAGAGACTTCAGCAGCCTTTTAAGGTTATTATTTGTGCCACAATATGAGATGATTCCAATAAAACTCTTGGTTGATTTCTATAAAAGACTCTGTGATAACGTGTTCTATCCTCTAGACACATCCTCAAAGTGAGCTTGTAGCAATAAGGATATTTTGTTCTGCCCATTAGCCTGTTTTTTTTTTTTGCATTCCACTACCATATTTGTAGCTGTTCTGTGAGTTTCACATAATTCTATCCTACAACTGGTGACTTTTAGACGTGTTATAGCAGAGGCCACTCTGAGATGTTTTAGCAAAAATTTCTGACACTGCCAAAACTTTGTTGTCAGACAGCGGATCACACTAAGACTGTCAATCTCAGCTCGTGAACAGTGGCAGATGAGTAAATGAGGGTTTTTTTTTTTGTTTGTTTGTTTGTTTTTTAAACACATATGCATTTCATATAAAAGAGCACATAGCCTGGACTGAGGGGCACGGTGGCTTAGTGTTTGGCACTGCTGCCTCACAACTTGTGACTTCTGCCCCATGTGCACAGAGTTTGCATATTCTCCCTGTGCTTCAGGGGTTTCCTCCGGGTGCTCCGGTTTCCTCCTCCAGTCCAAATCCATGCGCTGTAGGCTGACCGGCATTTCCAAATGGTCCGTTGTGTGTGAGAGTGTGTGCTAGTCTCCTGGGATAGGCTCCACAACCCTGTGTAGGATAAGTGGTACTGACAATGCATGGATACTCTGGACTAAGACTAAGTTAGGACATTGTATTACAGGTCGAGCACACACAGCGGCGCTAGGACCACGAGGTTAAACTGCAGCGCCAAACTCATCTCTGGTTATTTGGCTGAAGAGACTCCAGTGGGCAACACACACTGTCCTGCCTTTCTCCAGGAAACCGATTCATCCTGCGGGACTTGAGTGCAGATGTGACAGAGACAGCAAGTGGATTGTGTCTGAGTGTTAGTGTGGAGGCTGTTTATTTTTGGGTTTGTTTTTTTTTTGTGCCATTGAAGTGGAAAGGCGCGTAAAGGCGGAATGGAAGGAAACTCCAGACCTCGAATAGCCGGTGCACTTGAAGACGAAGACGTGATTTGGATTTGACTAGAAACTTCTCAAGGTTGAGTTCTTTTAATTACGAAAATCATTTACAAAATCAATTTATGTATGTATGTATTAATTTTCGACCGTATAATATCCTACAGTCCTGTGCGCAAAAGCAGAATAACGGCGACTGGTGGAGCGCGCGCGTTTTAATAATAACAACAACGACAACAACAACAAAAACAATAATAATAATCCATAATGATTGTGATGCCTGTGATTAAGCTGAGAGTTTAAATGGCTTCACATTCATAACCTGGGAGACTGCTCACACTGCCGAGGTAACCCTCTTCTCATTGTAACTGTCTGCTTGAGCATTTGCACGTACTGCTTTAGGGTTTGTACAGCCTCAGTGCAAGTGAAGCTAGGTAAACATGGTGTGTTTTCCTTGAATTTAACAAGACGAGTTAGGCGTGGGTAATGATGGTTGGACACCCATTCACCACGTGAAGCATAACAAAAGACGAGGTGAGTTCTGGGTGCTGGGAAACAGGTTGTTCTCTGGGATTTCCAGGGGTACACAGGGGTCACATATGGCCCAATGACACGTTGTGGAACGGTGATGAGATCCTGAAATCAATCACATAATTCTGTAGATTTAGAAAAAAGTAAGCCATTTTGTATTAACACGTCACTGGAGTGTATTAATGTATTGACATCTTTACTATTTAGACACAAGACTAATTATAAAGCACATTCAGGGTTATTATTATTGTCAGTTAATAGTGCCAAGTTAGAGTAAGAAGAATATCATTACTAGTTGCATTCCAGTAATTCAGGTTTGAAATTGTGGTGATCAGTCGAGAGACTGACAAAGCGACTAATCTAAGATCTACATCTTTGTCAGTAGAATTTCCTGGGCAAAGAAAAATATTGATTTAATTAATTAATCAAATTAACTACTCTTTTTGTAAAAAAATGATTAAATGATAAAATGTGCCTGACACAACAGTGTAAAATCTTTGGAACTCTTGCTATGTGGAGCGTGTAGATGTCTGTAGTCTTGTCTGAACATGATTCACTGCATTTTCCATAATGTGCATAAGATATGACAGGAGGCCTTCTTGTATTTCACTCAAAATATGGAGTTTTGAAGGGGGTATGAAATAAATAAAAAGGTAAATAAGGTTATCTTGGATGTACAGTATATTGTGTGTATTATACAATACATTGATATTTGAACATTTATTCACTCTAAATCCATTTCTAAGTTTAAAAGCATACCTCAGCCATACACTAAGAAAAAGGTTCTTCAAGAGTCCTTAGGTTTGCTAATTAGAGCTACTTTCTAACAGAGAAAGTCTCTGTTGTAGGGTTCTGCATAGAAAATGTAAGGATTCCTCATGAGGGACAATCAAAGTATAATTAAGGGTTCTAGATCTAACCTTTTTTTTCCCTAAGAGATTTGGCGTATTGAAATGAATATTCCAAATAAAACTGATTGAGTGTTAAACTGTTGCCGTCATGTTGTAAGTTTTGTGTTTTGCTCTAATTTCAGGTTCCTCTAATCTCAGCCATGGCCCGTTACTGGAGACTGGGTTTAGCACATTTCTGTCTTGCTGGTCAGCTCCTCTTACTTCTCCTATCCAAATCTTCTCTGTCAGCGAGAGCACCCACCTACCTGTCTCAGAATCTCCACATCCCCTCTCTGGTGCCTCATGTCCCTTTGGCCCTCTCTCGCTCCCGTTTCAGTGCAACAGCCCAGCTGGACTTCACCACTCACTGCAATGCCAGCTGCTACCACAAGGTAGAAGACATTGACAAAGAACATCTAACTGAGCAGCTGGCCTTCGAAACACTGTATGCTGATGGCTCACGTACACTAACCACTGTCAATCTGGAAGATGAAGATGCCGACATCAACATCTCTCCTGCATTGTCCATTAAGAGGAAGCATAAAATACCATCTTTTCCTCACAAAAGAACAAGGAGGCAAATCTATGGAGCAGATGGACGCTTCAACATTCGTGGTGACCACTTCCTTTTGGACTACCCCTTCTCCACGGCTGTACGCATCTCCACAGGCTGCACTGGTGTTCTGGTATCCAAACAACATGTGCTGACCGCTGCCCACTGTGTACATGATGGAAAAGATTATGTCAAAGGTGCACGCAAGCTCAGAGTTGGCTTCCTCATCCCACCCTCAGCTAATAGCACCAAAGAAGACTTGAAAAAGCCCGTGGTGCGCTGGGTGAGGGTGCGGCGGACACGTGTGCCTAAAGGCTGGATACAAGGACCCCAGGATGTCAGCATGGATTATGACTATGCCCTTCTGGAGCTGCGTTGGCCACATCGCCGCCCCTTTATGCGCCTTGCCGTAGCCCCTCCTTCTAACGATTTGGCTGGAAAACGCATCCATTTCTCTGGGTTTGACAGTGATAGGCCTGGAGAGCTTGTGTATCGTTTCTGCCCTGTAGAAGATGAGAGTAATGATCTAATCTACCAGCATTGTGATGCAAGACCTGGGGCCAGTGGCTCTGGGGTGTATGGCCGTGTGTGGGACAACGCGCTGGAACGCTGGGAGCGCAAGGTGATTGGCATCTTCTCTGGGCATCAATGGTTGGAGATCAATGGCGAGAACCGTGACTACAATGTAGCCGTCCGTTTCACTCCACTCAAATTTGCTCAGATCTGTTACTGGGTGCATGGAAACAGAGCAGACTGCAGTCAGGAATGATTTAGATAAGCATGAGAAGACAGAAGGAGAGGAAAGAAAAACTGATCAATAAACATGCAATTGTACAGTCAGTCCTTTTATAGATAAAAGCAATTACTGTCAAATCAAGATATGATCCTTGGAAAGAGGTTATCAAAGGATTCCAGATTTGATCATCAAAGTTTAAGTTAATCCAAATTGGATCAGATATCATGTTTGCATTAAATTGGACATTTATTTAAACAAGTTAAACACTGCTGCCTCTCCATTTTAATATATTCATCTTGGATTATTTGGTTAGGACTTATGAGAAATGAAACAGAAGGGTGAGGAATTCTGCACTTGCTTTAAGCCAAGTCAGTACCAATATAAAATAGAAATTACTGTTACACTGTTGTGACTTTATTAGATATCCATAATAACAATCAGTATACCTGACATGTATTTGTTTTAAAACCTGTTTAACACCAGACACGGTGCACAGCCCAGTGGCAATGCTTCCAGCTCCCATGTTAATCAATAGCTACATGTACATGCAGCCTAATATTCAGGTAATAATCTGATATGTTTTTTAATCGGAATATAAAACATTCTTGTTTACACCTCAGTAGGAATAGAGTAAACCTATTGAGGCCAGTCTGAATAACCTTTGGATCATACTAGGTCATTAATCCTTTTGGTAATCTGATAATAGAATATTAGTCATGTAAACCAATGTGTCCGATTTCATTCACTATCAAAATGTGTGTTTGGTTCACGATGCAAATAATTGTAAAGTGGGTATGGCCTCGAACGTAAATTTTGAGGCAGATATTGGACAAATTAAAGGTGCCGGCTCAGCGTTATTCCCAGTCAAGACATTGGCTATTAATAATGGTAACATTAGAAGATGGGCACAGGCAATATATGTGCACTACATGGCTAAAAGTTTGTGGACACCTGACCATCACATTCATATGTGCTTTTTGAATATCCCATGCTAGATTTAGCCCCCCTTTGCTCCTAAAACAACCGCCACTCTTCTGGGAGGGTTTTCCACTAGATATTGGTGCGTGGCTGTGGGGATTTGTGTTCATTCAGCCTCAGTTCATCCCAAAGGTGTTCAGTAGGATTTAGGTGAGAGTGCCATTCAGGCAATTTGAGTTTTTCCACTCCAACCTTGACAAAACTATGTCTTCATGGACATCGCTTTGTGCACAGGGGCATTGTCATTCTGGAACAGGTTTGGGCCCCTTAGCTCCAGTGAAGGGAAAAGGAAACACATACAAAGGCATCCTATACAATTGTGTGCCTCAAACGTTGTGGCAAGAGTTTGAGGAAGGCCTACATATGGGTGTGATGGTCAGGTGTCCATACACTTTTGACCATATAGTGTATCTGCTTTTAAACAATATTACATGTGTGCGTTTCCTGTTTTAGCAACCATACTTGCCCATGAATGTCAAATATCAAAAGCTGATCAACTTTACTGAGGTCACAAACTCTTCTTACTGTCCGTTCAGTAATGACATTTGGATGATATTTTGTGAAACGGAAATAATTTAAAACTTGTTAAAAGATGAAAATATTTATATGCAAACACAGCCATTCTGGATTAAAAAAACAACACTACAAAATGCCATTCATGACATCGTGTGCATCCTGGGCCCATAATAGTAGTAGTAGGCCTTCAGTGCCTTGTTTTAATATGTAGTACTGCAGTGAACTATCAGTAAACTGCTGTAGGGTCTCTGGAATGAATAAGACATAACGAGCTAGTTTGTCTTGATCAAATGCTTGCATTTTCTGTGTATCACAAATTGAGGTAACACAATAAAGACACACACCATGGTATGGAGTTTGATATAAAATGGTATATGAGCTTTGATAATATAGCTACAGCGGTGACATGCTCGCAATAATACGACGGTCAGTACATGTTGCATTTACTAACCCAGTGCAAGAAAGCACAGAACTGAATTCTCAACATTCAGCCTGAGAAAAGAGCTTCTGGTGTATAATCAGGTTTAGACTGTGATGCTTACAGTTATAACATTGTGTAGTCTGTCAGATATATTAACCTGTTCCTAATGCTGAGGTAACTGGGGCACTTTAATACTGCCTATCATGATGATAGCGTAAACTGTTGATATGAGTGAGCTAAATTTGTGTTTTATAGGCTAATATGGAGGCTAATTTAATTTCTGGGTGTAGAAACAGCTGATGAATGTTATATGGACCATCTAAGCATAACCTCCTCTGTGATATTCCTGAGTAAATATCATAGGATACAGACTTCAACTGCTTTAGCAAGAAAAATATATGCAACCCAATATGCTAGATTGGATAGCAGGTACAATAGATGTGGATACATTGATGAATATATATTTTTTTCTATTTCTATTTTCTATCAAAATCCTTCTATTTTAATAAACAAAAAGATGTCTATCATAATTGTTTCTCTCTATTTTGCCATTCCATACTATGCAAAGCTTTGCAGTGGTGTACACAGAAGTCTGGCTCTCCCTTGTGGTAAGAGGAGGAACGTTCTTAAGAATCCTTGGTCAAGTTGCTGTAGGCTTCTCTGCAAAACCAAATGAGTAAAAAAATGGTTTCTAAGGCAAGTATCAAATTTAGAAGGTCTGTTCAAAATTAAAATAATCTTGTGGGCTATAAATTAATTGATGAAGAGAGTTAGTCTCCGTTATTCCACTAGAAGGCAAAACAGAGGAATGAACTTCATTTCATTAACAAGCTAAAAATTTGATGCTGTAACCACAACTTTTTCCAAAACAACTCATTTAGGGGTTTCACAGTAATGGTGGAGAATACTTTTAAACACAACTTATATGTTTTGTTTGTAAATCACTTTCATTTTAGAATTATGGGCTACTTTTGTGTAGGTTCATGACATATAATTCCAATTCAAGGGGGTGAATAGTTATGCAAGCCACTATGTGTGTGTGTGTGTTTTTGAAGGTGATGTATATTTAATCTGATTGTGCATTCAGAAAGTACTCTTTAGACAAATTATAAGGCGCTCTTGATGTGTTATTGGTCACTAAACTAATTTTATTATTATTTTTGGTCCGGGTCACTTCACACTGGATTAAGTGTAATGTGGCCTGTTACGTAAATGAGTTTGATACTCCTGCCTCCTGCAGATCAGCACAAGAATGTGCAAACATACAAGTGTATATAGAGATATGGAACTATAAAAGTGCAAACCATGAATACGATACACCATAAATACAATACAAATACAACACTATGCTAAAGGGAAAGGTCAATTCTGCTTGTTTGTTATAGATTTAGATGGCTTCTTGAGAACAGTGACTGCTAGTGTTGGCTATGATGGTACAGTACTCTTTACCTGAGGAGAGTTTCTGGGGTCAATAGTGATTTTTTTTTTTTTCAGCTCACTTCTTGGCCCTGATGTAATGCAGCTCTTGAACTGAGAGCTACCGCTGACCAGTCAGTCTTTCTGCGGTGCACACAGTTCGCTTTTAAGCAGGAGGAGGCTGAGCTGACCCACAGAGTTATTGATGAGTTTAAGATGCTCTCAATAATAGATCTGTTCAACTGAAACAAAACTGGTTGGTGAGTTTCTTCAGAAATACTCTGTGAGATGCTGAGCTTTTTCAGAAAACTTTTGCTGATGAGCTTTTTTAATTGTTTGTTGTGTTTATTTGCTATTTGAAATCTTTGAGAGCTGAACTGCCCTGGCAGTGCCAAACACTCCAATCTACACTCGAACCTAGTGCACACAATGTACAATCAACTGTATATAAATGCAGATATTTGGTAATATCTTGGGATATTCCACAAGCAAACACCTCATATCAGTAAAATTCATACAAGAGCAGAGATAACCAGTGTCCAGGACTGTCAAGGGTTAAAGAGGGTATGAGAGCCACTACTGTTCCATTTATCTGTAAATTACTTGGGGTATATGTATAGGCACATAGTGTGATAGTAACACCATGAAACAGAAAGGATTTATTTAAAATGCTCATTCAGTGTCACAATCATTAAACTGAACAGTAAGTACTTAGGGAATTGCCTACACCATAACCACAGCAAGCATCCAGATGTGTGGTCACTGGTAATTTGCTGACCACACAAGAAAGTGGTCAAGTCATGTGAATGACTGAAACAAAGCCTTTGTGCTTCAGGGCATTGCTGAATAGAGAAAAGCTTTTACAATGGCATCATTCAACCAGATGTGGTCACAGACATCAGAATGAGCTCCTTGGGGTCTTGTAATAATTCCACTAAATTCCAAAAAGGGGATAAATGATTATACCTTGGCATGCACTACCAATCTCCAAACCGTTGAATGAGGAAGGTTGCTTCTACAGCATTCTGTGAAGCGGTTGACTGCCCTCTAGTGGCCCATGCAATTAATAATTGCTCAGAAATGCCACAACATGGTGACTGGAAGATACGCTTTTGCAATCACAAATGATGCGTTTTACTTTTCACCCTTGCTGGAGTACTTCAAGTTACTAGAGTTCAATAAAATCAGTTACTAGTGAAATGGATTCAGACACAAATAGATTTGTATGAAGAATTACATAATTATGTCATTAAACCACACTAGCTGGAATTTCTGTATACAAAAAAGCAGCTACAGTACAGGTATTACTAAAGACTCTAGGCTGAAAGGATTCTTTAGACCCTTCTTTAGAAAGGGTTTTGTAGTTTGTACCTCTGTGCGAACCTTGAAATGTTCCATGTACAACCTTTTCCCTTTCAGAAAAGGTTCCACATATAACCTCCATAGGAGGCTAGAACCCTTAATCAGAGAATCCTTGAAAACGTCGAGGCGTGTAGAGCGAAGTGATTGAACATGAACAAACGTTACCACAAATCACAACAAAGGGGGTCATTTAGTGCTTTTTTTTTATTAGAGATAAGGAGACGATACAAAACATCCACTATGCAATATCTTTCAAGCTCTGTACACAGGTTGTCCTAATGCATCGCTCCTCACCTTTCCTTCTGCTCAATCCTCCCGTTAGATCCAGAATGTTTGCATGTAAGGAATGTGAACAATATTCTGACACCAGTGCCATAGTTTAGAATCAGATTTCAAAACGTTTTCAAATAAGAGCTGGAATCATTAAAACATTTGGAATTGTAAAACAAGAAAGGAAGAGGGAATGAGAAAGGAGAATATTCATGTTCCCAAAATGGTCGTCTTGATGCATCTTGTGCAATCACTAATGGAGTAAGTTGTTTTGTACTACACCTAATCTCATCTACACACACATACTTAGAAAAATTAACTATAAGTTTGGCAAAAAAAAAAAAAAAAAAAAAAAAAAAATATTCCATTGTGTAAATGTGAACAGTATTCTGCAGATTCAATAGTTTAACTGTAATGGTTGCTGTTCTGCCTCATCTTCCTTAAACAAAAGAACAAAACCTGCCTGCACACGTACAGTTATTATAATAACCTTTCAATATGATTTTTATTTTGTTCTTGGTATGTGTGAAATGGAATGACAGCCAAATTTTTTTTTTTGTGGAGTTTGGAAACTGTCACTTTCATCCAACCCACCCCACCCACTAGAGCCCACCCACCAGCATCACTGCCATGTGCCCTTGCCCTACCCATGTTGAAATGCACAGCTATACAGCTCTACCCCACCAGAGTATTGGCCTCAATCAATCAGAGGCTTCCCTTCAAGGCTGATAACTGAAGAACCCCCGAGCTTCTCAGCAAGAGTCTTTCGGTCCTTGATGTCTTCCAGTCCGTTCACTTGCCACTCGTGCTTGATACCTGTTCAACACAAGCAGTTCAAACTAAATAAGCTGAACCAATAATCACACTTTTTAAAAAGGTCTAATTTTCACAGTAATGTTCTATCCACTACTACTACCTTCAGCTCTTTGTTTTCCAGTAATATAATTCTAATGATCATCTATGCATGCATTACATCCTCTCCATGATGTAACAGACTACCAACCAACCAACACATTCATTAGAGATGCAGTGCCATGCACCAAGTTTGATGCTGAATATATCATTACTATAGTACCACAAATACTAATAAAAAATTGACTAACTGACCATTAGCAAACAAAAACAACTGATCATAATTCAGGATTCTCACCTGTGAACTTCTTCTTGATTGCATCCTTGGAGCTGGCATAGATCATCTTGCTCTTGAGTGGAGCACTCTCTGGGGCCCTGGAAGTAAAAACAATAAAGCAGTTTAGCTGCTGCATCACCCACTTTAAATTAACCTAAATCGAACTTTTCTACCAGCACCAGGTGTTTCACCAAGTTTTCCTCACCAAAAGATGAATACCAGGTCCTCCTTCTTGGTCTCCTTGGTCTCGTATGTGGCGTCATACAGAGCATAGCGGCAGTCATTAGGGGGCAGCATCTTGACAAACTTCAGGTAGGGATCTCCCTCTTCTCTCTGCAGGATCTCACGGCCCTCTTCCATGATGATTTGCTTTTTGTCCTCGCTCAGGCAGAACAACACAGCCTTCTTCCTCGTCTCATCACTGGCCTGTGCCTTGCGCACTTTCATTTCGTTGAAGATGGTCAGCACATCATCTTGGACTGTAACTCCGGAGGCCTACGTACAAACACATTGTATCACCATAAGAACCCAAAATGTTTCCTGAATGTAGAGACAAGGACAGGTATGAACGTGAATGTGCATACTTCAGTGAGACTATGATTAAATGAACATGACATGGAAACCAGCAGGGCCAACTCGAACTCAATCAATTGCAACTACCTGCCTGAGTCACTCTGCAACACCCAGATGTGGAAACACCCGACACAGGAGAAACACAAGGAGGCCCCACTGAGGGCCAGGAAGTTGTAACAGGAATGCATGTCAAGAACAGACGCTCTAAAGATTAGGTGTGGCGTGACTCGTTTTTAAAAGAAAAGAAATGCAGGGTGTGGGGCTTGCTTAAGTAACACTGGAATTAAGAGATACAAGAACACGGATGGACTACTTTGTGCCTCTATAGCACTAGCCATAAATATTTATATGACTGATTAAATTACATTAACTATTGTTTAAAAAAATAAATAAATAAATAAAATCCCTCACAAAACGTCACATAGCTGCCATGCAGTAGGATGGAAAAAGGACGAGAAAGCTACACAAGCGATCCAAACAATGGCACTACTGTGAAAATCAAGAACAGCCTGAGTCACAGCGTATAAATCTATTCAGGTCTTCTGATTTCCATTACAACATACGGCAAGTACAGACAAGCTGCGGCACAGAGATTTCAAGAAGTGGAATTCCAGTAGAATCGTGTAAAGGATCTGCTCCTGTACTGTAATCTCCAAGACCTTAACTCTAATGGAGCGAACCTGACAACCAAATACTAATCCAATGCCGCAGACTGATGCTCGATCAGCCGCTCAATAACCACTGGATTATATATTATATCGCTCTGTGCGGAAAAGAGACTTGAGAAGCATTTGCAGATATAATCTATAAATCTTGGTTACTGAATGACTGTGCTGTATTAGTGAACCACCACACGGAAGTGTGTATAAAAGGGTGTGGATGGTTTTGCTCAGGGTCATGAGGAACACAGACTTTACATTGCAACAGCCTGTAGACTATAATAATAATAATAATAATTTATTATTATTATTATTATTATTATTTTTAAATGTAGCAGCTCTGGAGTATGTACAAAAGCTGATATGCGATTATTATTATAATTATTTTTACCCCCCCCCCAGAGCCACATCTTCCTGTTAAGACCAAAGGACGTTATTTGAAGACCAAAGTTCACCCATCAGTGTGCTGTACAGAAAGTACTGAGATTGAGAAACCTGACGGACGCCTAAAAGCATGTAATCAAAATTTGTGCAACTCCATTAAGGCGACTGCACTTCTCTCTCTCTCTCTCTCTCTCACACGCACGGGTTTGAAATGGCAGATAACTGCGTGGGCTCAAACCGGAACCGGGATTTCCTTCACATGTGACAACACTCCTCTGCAGAATAACTAGGGGAAAATAACGACCCTCACTAAAACCATCGTTTTGCTCTCAGACCTCAACTCCGAGCGGCGGGATTTATTTTGTTTATATGTTTATTTTTTATTATTTCTTTGGCGACGCATACTTCTCGTGCGCATTCGTAAACTGGTGAGGAAGTTCCGGCCTTCTCCGTCTGCAATGAGAGAGAGAGACTCGTACTGCTGCTGAACCAGGCCCTGCTGCAGTGTTCACTACTGAACACACCAAACACACCAAACACCAAACACTGAACACACCAAACACTGATCAGAGGTCTGGGGAAGTGGCGGATGAATATTCGCGGCTACAACCAGGAAGAAACACCGTTTCCTTCTTCGTGTCAAACAAGCCAATGACTTACTAATAATAAAAGCATTATTCGCTTTCGTTTTTTTTTTAAACATTTTTTTATGTACTTCGACGGATGACGGTCGCTACAGCCAGCCAATCTGCGATCTTTTCCACTTGCTCTTCAGCGCGGAGGAATAAAAGGCCAGTTTGCGCGTGCATCAGTAATCAGGGTGGGGCCACGGAGAATGCGGGTCGAGGCATGTGCTGGTCATCTAAACGCACAAAAACGCCGGGGGGAAAACCATAATAACGCCTTTAATTAAACAAACCCGTCTCTTGATTATTCACACGAACAGACCTATATGCGCGACCAGTTTTTATTTCTCGTTTTTTTTTTTTTTTTTTTGACTGCGCCGGATGCTCACGTTCAGACAAAGGACCGGTGGTGTTAGCAGGTTAGCATTAGCACATGCAGAGACGGCCTTCTCCGCCGGGCTCTCAGACAGACGCGGTGCCCGCGGCGGCGCTTCCACAGACCTGCTGCTCCCCGCAGTCCGACAGACAAGGCCTGAGAAGGGCCCGAATAAACCCGTGAAAACCCACCGACAGGCCTTAGCTAGGGCTTACATTAACGGAAATAAAAGGATGGCTGAGGAAATGGCGCCATTTGTTTTTGGGTCTTTTTTTTTTTTTTTAGTCATTTTCATTGTAAACATTTGACAGCTGGGGCTGATAAATTTTCCATTTTAAGTGCCACACTAAAAATGGGATTGATTTTTTTGCACCAGATGGCGTCCTTAATTCCCACGTTTTAAGATCACCGCAAGTCAGGTTGGGTGATGAAGCTAACAAGCTAGCAGCGTTACCGGACATGGCCAAGAATGGCGTCAACCCAGACTGATGAGAAAATCTCCCAGAAAACATCCCGTGTTCAGATTAAAAAGCAAAAAAAGCATTCAACTCTTATCACTGAAATGGTCACAATAAGTTGGTATCAACCAAAAGGGTAAATATGGACAAATGCAGACATACCATCGCGACGTCTCTGTTAGTCGGCGTGTAAAGGAGGAATTGAATGAGCGGTGGGTGATGCGGTCTCTCGCTCTCGCACACTTGACTCACACGGACGCGCCCTTCAGCGCGCGCACCCGCCGCTTAGATGGGGGCGAGCGTGTCGTAACGGTCACGTGATTCGTGGCTGAATGACGGGATGTGGAGTTCTGTGTCCTGTAACTGCGCCACGGTCGCGTGTAGGGTTAGGGTTATCTGAGCCTGTTTCATATAGAAACCACGCCGATGCGTTAATCGTTAGAATAATTAGATTTGTTGATTAGATGCGTTTAACCAATCAAGTCATTAAACGCAGGAATACACCTGCAACTTGTCCTGGAATAAATGTGCGTGCTGGGGTACAGCTATCTCCTGTAACTAAGCGACGGAATATGTAATAACTTGTGTTACGTGTAATAAAAGTGATTAACTAAAATGGCACTCCTTCCAACCCTACTTAATATGCAAACTTGTACTTTCATGGTACCTTCATTTGTTTTATTATTTATTATTTTTTTGCGACAAAGGACGCATGTTGCCGATCCATCGAAAGAGCGAACAGTAATAATGTGAAATTTCATCAGTCAGTGTGTCCGCGGGCGGCTGTGTGTCTCTGCCCCTTTTAAGGTTCGCTTAACTCGCTTCCAAATAAGGAAGCAAACGGCGGCGGTCGTGCACGCGCACCGAGCGGCTCGCGACTCCTATCGCCATATAAGGAAAAAGGCCATTTCTGCTGTGTGCGCGTAGCGTCAGTTCTCCCATTGGCCGCTAGAGGGAGCGCTATACAGCGGCGAGGAGCACATACACGCACACAAACGATAGACAAAAACAGGGAAATGTCTCGTTTTTTTTCTTAAATATTATTTGAAAGAATCGAATGATTAAGCAAACACACGCCTAAAGCCGAATATCAGACTAAAACTATGAAGTTAGTGCATTTTTACGACAGTTGAACTCTGTGGTGACGTCGACGTTCATCTCTACAGCAGTGCTTATGTAAATCAAGGCATGGACTCATAACCACATTAAAATACACCAGTCAGTGCTGACACCTAGTGTGCAAAACCTGCCCTATATTCCTCAATCAAGTAACACTGCATTTCTTCACCCTGAAAATGAAACAGCACACAGACATGTCATATGCATATGACTTTTAATGGAATGCATAAGGAAATGTAACATTGCTATATGAATAGAGCTCTTCATATACAAAGAACATTTGGCAGATTTAAAGCGGATCCTTTGCATTGCCTGAATGAATAAAACTACTATACACAAGCAGAGGCCATAAGTGAGGCTGAGATACCATACAATGTGTATAAAGAATGTGACAGATCAGTAACTTGCAAGCTGAGTGATCACATGACTCAGATCTTCACTGAAAACAAAAAAATAAACAAACAAAATGTTCCCATATAAGCCTGATATCTAAACTCCACATTATCCACAAGACTTATGTTTTAATCAATTAACTTAAAGATAAAATGCAGTGTGATTACAGTTTCAGTTTGTAACAGAACCTAGGTCCAAATATTAAACCAGCACAGAGGAAAAACTGAGAAAAGAACAATTTTATGACAAAGAAAAGAGTGCAAGAGTGCATCACTTACTTAATCAGCAAAGGAGCAGTAACAGTTACAGGAGAGGATGTAGAAAAAACGTGACATTGTCATTAACATTGTCAACCAACCAACAAACAAAAAAAACAAAACAAAACAAAAAAATTTGAATCAGACTGACCTCTCAGCACACCGCTTCCTAATTTGGTTAACTGCCATGCAGCTCCAATGGCACTAGAGACCAAGTTTTAAATGATTTCTTACCATAGTTGTTTTAAAAGCACCCAACAATTTAATGTGCTAATGTGGCCAGGTTTTCCCTGATGAGTACAATTTTTTAACTCCCAAAACAGAAGACACAACAATAACACAAACACACAAAATTCCAAAGGAGTATAAAGCAAATGCAATGTTCAAGTTTGTTGAAAAGATGGAATGTATACATAAAGTAACAATGCTCTGTAAATGATACACATTATAGTGTTGTTATATATATATTTTTTTTTTTACAGTATACCAGATCTTATTATATCAAGTGTGAGTTTTAATAAAGTCATGGCTTGTTGTGTAAAGATATAAATATGAAAAAGACATTTATGTCCAGTGCAACTTCCTGTATGGCAAACTGCCATGAAAGGTGTCTGTGAGTCTTAGTACAAAGGGCAAGATCTTTGGTAATATTAAAATAAGTGCTTGTAAACAATTACTTCATCTCCTTTAAGGAGGATAGACCTTGTGCAAAAGCAATCTTGTGCCTGGTAAGTTGTCTGATGATGTGTACTTTTTGCCAACATACATTTTTCTTAAAAAAAAAAAAAAGATACAATCAGTACATTTTCATAGGATCTGAATATCTGAATAATAGGCTTTTTGCAATTAACAACTGAGATCAAACCAAATTCCTCATGAAAGAGTCAAATAAGTCCAATATGGTATACTATCTGTCATGGTAAAATACACTGATTGCACCTTTTTAAAACAAAATACATTGCAACAGAAGACAGGTTTAAGTGCCATGCTTAGGAAAGTGTTAGCAATATTTGTTGTCAAATGATTGGTTGAATTTGTGTTGTGCTGTTTGTATCTCAATCTGGATTTTTTCCCCAAAAAGCTATCTTGATTTTTTGTCTTGCGTAATTGCTTGGGTTCTTGATTTATTCAGCATTCCTGTAGCCTAGACAAAAAAGAAATGAAGGTTTGAAGTTTATTGTCAAACAATTATTAAAACAATGAATAATCAATGCATAATTTATTAATTTATATAAGGTTACTTTTGGATACTTCCTACAAAGAGAAATTTCAATTATCCCCCCCCCTACATACCTGGTCCAGTACCACCCCAGCCGCCTGGTCTATGGCAGTGCCAACAGTTCGGTACTGGCCAGAGTAGCGAATGAAGGCCCAGGTGAGCATAGCTACCATGGCCAGACCCAGCATACAGTCGCATGCGAACGAAACACTGCCCAGGCCGATGAACAGTAAAAGCGCAGAGAGCACATACAAGAGACAAACCAGGACAAAAAGCACTGCTGGTGTGCGGAATGCGCTGAAGACGTTCTTTGACTGAAAAGAGAAATGAGTTTGAAAAAATGATGTAAGTATCAGAAAAATATTTTAGCACAAAATAATTTATAGATTTTTTTTTCTGTTCCTGCCTCTCACCTCATTGTGTTTGCTGAAGGACTCATAGAGTTCATTTAGTTCAAACTCTAGCTGAGCCTGATAAGGGGCACAGAAGTCCTTCCCACCCATCTTCTTAATGCTGCTAAAGAGATGGAGGGCCTCGCACTTGAAGAAGTTATGCTTCTCCAGCAGAGAGTCAGGTGCCACATAGGGCAGCTCTCCACCACAGACCTGGCAGAGGACAGGAGGAACAACATTTGACAGTAAGACAACTCGTACTCACATTCCATCTTTATTATATAAATTATACAATGTTTTGAAGGGTGCTATAATACTGTTTCTATACAGATGTGTCTTACAGTTCAAAAAATTTTTTTTTAATATATAGGATAACATTAAGCATTGTCATACTCTGACTGTACACTGTGAATCAGAATTCTTATTGGAAATGTTTTTTTATAGACATCAAAAGCAGTGAACCGATTCCAAGTCACATACCAACCTTCTCCATATTCTTGTAATACTGGTCCTTAGCGGATGCCACAGCTGCCAAATTGTTAGCCTCAGCTGTAGCCTGCATGAGTCAACACATAACACTTAATGACTGTTCTGAACATGTGGTTGGAACGTAGACAGGAACTGGTAATTTGGGCTGACTTTCAATGAATGAGTGTGCAAGTGGTTGCAGATTCATTCAGATTCACTCAAACCAAGTCAGGAAATGAGCAATCAAATGGAAAACAGACCATCACTTTTTTTGCATTGTCAGAAAAATGCTTATTGTGCAACTGAAATTTGGGTCATATAACTCATTTTATTTTAGATGTAAACAAACGGATTTCATAATCCATTTCAAAATAAATTATTCATGCAATGCATTGTGATTACCTGCAGCATAGACTTTGGGTGTGGTAGATCTTCACCCTGATATATTTTAATGTATGACTGGAATAAAAACATAAGACACATGAGAATGACACGATGCTTATTCCTGCACTGAACATATTAAACACTAAACGTACACTAAACACCAGGTGCATGATGGCTGTGCTCACCTTGAAGTACTCCAGCAGGCCCCTGCATGTCACCTTGTTGCCATTGATCTCCTTCACAGCCAGTCTGTCAGGGTCCAACAGCACGGGAATGAGGCTGCGTAGCTCAGTTTTAAACTCTGGAGCCACATCTAAAGAGCGGACAGGAGAAGAAAACACCAATTTGCACAAGCTGTGTACACCTAACAGGAGTGTTATCAGCCCTCAGCCCTCTGGCTGGCTGAACCCTAGACCTCTACATTTATGCATTCCTGTAAATCTGCTAAGCGGTGAGGTGGAGTACATCATAATACCCTGTAGAACACACTTGCTGGCCACTTTTATTCATACAATTATCCATTATTAGCCAATCATGTAGGAGTAGTGCAATACATAAAATCATGCAGATACAGGTCAAGAGCTTCAGGTCTCAGCGACTTTGAACATGGCAGGGGTTGATGGGGCTAGACAGGCAGGTTTGAGTATTTCAGAAACTGCTCATCTCCTGGGATTTTCATGCACAACAGGACGGTGCAAAAAACAAACATTCAGTGAATGGCGGTTCCGTGGATAAGAGAGGTCAGAGGAGAAATGGCCAAACTGGTTTGAGCTGACAGGAAGGCTACAGTAACTCATATAACCACTCTTTATAACTGTGGTGAGCAGAAAGAACTCACAACTCGTCAAACCTTGAGGCGGATGGGCGACAGCAGAAGACCACATGACAGGGTTCCACTCTCATCAGTCAAGAACCCAATGGGGTCTTACACACACACACACACACACACACACACACACACACACACACACAGGCCTCAAACCAAGAGTACACATTTAGAGCTATTAATTGTTTAAATCAGTCTAACAGGGCATACTGAAACACCTGTCAGTCACATGTTCCAATATTTTAGATCACTTGAAAAGTAGGTGTGTTCAAACAAAAGGTGCCATGTTCTAAGCTGTTTAACACATCTAGATGTGAATATCAGGAAATGAAAGCTGAAAATCTGTTCTACTGTCTCATGTTCATCTTTTGATCTAAAAAAAAAAGGGGACTGTATATGTTTTACAAATGTACACTCTTAAGTACATGAAAATAAATTAAAAGGTCAAAAAGTAGTTTCCTCATGTACATGATCTGACTCTTTTCATGTTCTTAAATCAGACCATAACTCACTACTTATTACCTTATTCCTCTATGTGGGCACAGAAATTGAAAGTCAAAGCACTGCATGGTTTACATGTTTTTCTGGTATACACACACCAAGCTCATCAGCTAATCATGGCTTTTTGAATTTAAAATCAGACCTGTTAGATCTGCAATGTAAACTGGAGCTGGGCTTTTCCCTTAAATGTTCCTTACTGTCATGGACTCTGATACACTACTATATATGAAAAAATAGTTTTGGAGATATTCTCATTTTAATATTATAGTTAGTAACCTCTGGGAAAATAATGAAAAAATTCTGATGTTACACATTTAGCCACTACTTTGTGAACGTCCAATTAAATGCTGTCTAGACTCATACATATCTCGCCCCCGGAGGTTGCTCCTGTGCTAAAGTAATAGCTCATTAGCAGAAAACATGGTTCGTCAGTGCATTTTTGTCTTTGTGTCTTCCTGCACACTAACAAGTGGAAAAAAAGCTGACTTTATTCATTTTGAAGGTGTTATACCAACTTCGGGCTGTTCAGTGGCAGAATATATCACTTCCTCAGACTGAGCGAGAATGCGCTTCCATCTTTATAGAATGTCGGGGCTCCTCCATCAGTAAGAGTAACTAAAAGGCTCTTGTTAATCTCTTCCTTGTTCTCTGTGTTTAGTTAGCGCACTAAGCTACTGTCAGGTTTGCTTAGACCCGGTGGGCAGTGCGGCATATATCAAGCGCCACTGCCTGTTGTCAGTCAAGTAGTTCACAGTACGTCACTCTGACTTCCTGTTTCAAAAGGAAATACGTCAAACTATGGAAACAAATCACAGCAAAGAAGACATGTCATGGGGACTTCAAGAATGCAAACAATGGCAAAGCAGAGGTAAGTACCACAGAGTTGTCCCTGAAATGAAGGGCTTGTGGCAACCTTCAGGCCAGGGTGCGGTAACAGGAAGCAGGAAATAGACGAGAAACAGGAATGAATGTGCTTTCTCACTGTCTGTAGCTCCTCATGTTGAGATTCCTTCACCTGAAAAGAAAGGACAAGTGAAGATGTTACTGTATGTACAGGCATACATTTAGTTTCAACATTGCTGTAGTGAAATGTTATTATAATATAGGCCTACTTGATAAACTGAGATGCTACAAAAATTGTATAATATATAATAATCCTGTCACATAGAGCCACAAGCTTAATATTGCACATTTTATCTGCATTATTCCTTTGACTACTCAGTGATGCAAACCTTTTTTTGAGCATTGCCAAAGCAGTGACGAAATGCATCTACTGTACCTGGAGTCGTTTATCCAAGAATTGAGTGCCTCCCCTCAACCCATAGCTGTACTCATACGGGAAGCTCCAGTCTCTTATCAGAAACATGAGTGACTGAGGAAAGACAGAAACAAAACCAAAGATTCAAGTAAAAGCAAGGACCAGTTAGACATTTTAAATCATTCATTATTCATTCTGGAACAAATTTAGCAAACAAAATAATTACAGCCCAGAATGCTGAATGTGGCATATTAATAAACATGTTTGGTCAAATATGGTAGTGGACCAGGTAGCTTTGTTAAATTAAAGCTACAAATTTCTGTCTCATTTTATGCTGCTACATCTTCTGTGGAATGTCTTTAGTAGCTCCAACAATTTTCTTTTTGCACTGGTAACCCTATGCACAATAATGCTAAGCTTTCTAATGAAGAAAAATGAAATTACCAAAACATTTAATATGTAGTTACTTGCCTGTACACCAATTATACATTTCTTTTTTAAATTCACACCTATAATGCAACTGATAGATATGAACAGTGTCATATTCAAATTGCAAAATAAGCACCCCTACTGCTCTCAAGACTGAACTTACCTGAAAGGGCTTTAAAAAGCTTTCATCCAGTGCCAGTCGGCCATACTCTGTGAACAGCTACAGGGGAGGGGGGGGGGAAACAAAAATAAATAAAAAATAATAAAAAACAAATACACGTTATATGTGAAATGTACACTCACCATCCGCTTTAATAGGAACACCATACATCTACTCATTTATGCAGTTATCCAATCAGCCAATCATGTGGCAGCAGCACAATGCATAAAATCATGCAGATACAAGTCAAGAGCTTCAGTTAATGTTCACATTAAACATCAGAATAAGGAAAAATATGATCTATGTGACTTGAACCATCACATGGTTGTTGGTGTTAGAAGGGCTGGTCTGAGTATTTCAGAAACTGCTGATCTGGGAATTTTACACACAACAGTCTCTAGAGTTTACGCAGGATGGTGTGAAAAACAAAAGACACTGAGTGAGTGACAGCTCTGTGTGTGTGTGTGTGTGTGTGTGTGTGTTATGGCCCTGTTAAGTTTGGGCTCTGGCCTAGGGGAATAGAGCAGCGTTGGAGATAGATGATGAAAAGCTGGGTTGGTAGGGAATGAAGACTTTGGAACTGGGCACACTTACAGCGTTTATTACGATATACACAATTCACACAGAAGACACTTTGTAAAGCAGCTTTAACAAGTGGCAAGCTGAAGGACAATCAGTATAGCAGGTGGAAAGGAAAGATATGCTTATACACATTACTCTGGATTTATTCTTTTGCCTAACTACCCAGATAACACTAGCTACTACTCTACCTTAAGCCTATACAAAAATACTAGGGGTGGTACCCGCCCACTTACCTAGTGTGTCTAAACAGAGAAATTCCTACATGAGGGTTATGTACACTATATTGCCAAAAGTTTTGGGACATCTGCCTTTACATGCACATGAACTTTAATGACATC
>CM074951.1:14774286-14784849 GCA_037577455.1 Pangasius macronema
AGCTCTCTACACACACACACCTCTCCCCACACACACACAGCTCTCCACACACACACACACGCAACTCCACACACACACACGCAACTTCACACAACTCCACACAACTTCACACAACTCCACACACACACGCAACTCCACACACACACGCAACTCCACACACACAGCTCTCCACACACACACACACACACACACACACACAGCTTTCCCCCCCCACACACACACGCAACTCCACACACACACACGCAACTCCACACACACACACACACACACACACCTCTCCACAAACAAACACACACACACACACGCAACTCCACACACACACACACAGCTCTCGCCACACACACACACACACGCAACACCACACACACACACACACACACACACACACACACACCTCTCCACACACACACACACAGCTCTCCACACACACACACACACACACACACACACACACATAGCTCTACACACACACACACACACACACACACAGCTCTCCACACACACACACACACACACACACACGCAACTACACACACACACACGCAACTCCACACACAGCTCTCCAGCTTGTCAAGCTGCTGGACCGCAGGACTGTCCAACCTTGATAGCAACGTGTCACATTTACACAAGACTTCAGAGCTTTTCCTTTCACAGCTAAATAACATGAAGTCATGGAAACCCCTAAATATACACCGATATTAAAACTGCGTTTAGCGACAAGAAACTATCTTTGCTAATTCTGCCTCTCTATTCAGTTAGCACAAATTCTCGAGTGACAACAAACAGTTTATAAACTCTGACAAACGACCTGTTCATTTTCTTAAAATTATGACTCACTAGAATGGATGATGTTGAAGAAAAAAATGCAATGATGCACTGCAAACTCGTTTAACAACAAAAGCCGAAGGCTGAGGAACTATTTTCAGAAGAACCTCAGCTATAAACACTACATACACTCACACTACAGCGTTTTAATCCACCTTACCTTTATTTCTATTAGGTTATTAAACTCGCCACAGCTTCAGTTTGAGAACAGGGGAGTCTACTGTAGTCTGGAAACAATTAGGTAACTTTTTTTTTTCTCCAAACGCTGAACGGAGCTGAAGCGCCCTCACCGACGTGCTACATGGGAGGTGTAGTTTGTTTGTTTGTAATGGCTCCACCCTCAGTTCCACACCGCTGCAGGACGCGTCACAACCCGGAAATGACGACAATACAAACTACAGCTCCCGGGATGCACTTCAATAAAACAATAGCGTGCTCTGCATTGACATAGGGCTTGTACAACCTAGGCTGTTAATACTTTTCTACTAGTTTGACTAACAGGGCTCAGAGGTTAATCCTATTGTTATTCTGTCTGAAAAATAATGTGGCTGTCTACAGGCTTACATTTTCATACAGGCGCCATATTTTCATTTCAAATACGGAGCCGCATCCATTATACTAGGCAAAGCAAAGGGAATCACTGCAGAAGTTTATTGCCAAGTGCCTTACATATAAACAAAAGCTGGAGGCATTTTGGTTCAAGCTGCTAATCACACCATTAAACAATTTAACCAAATTAACAGAATAAAATATGGTGTACTACGTATGACAGAAAATTAAATTTTAGAATACATTGACATTACAATATTAATAATCAACAGAGGAAAAAAAAAGATTGATCATTACACTTTGTGTGTATATCCTAATCAAAAGGCTGAGTTGCTGGCAGTTTTTCCTTTAATATCACGATATCATTAGAAACCATAAGGTGTCATTTATACCATTGGAAAACAAGAAGGTTCATACACTGATTTGTTCATTTATTAGGTGCAACCACCATGTAAGTGCAGTTATCCAATAACTGATGGCAACCCATGGCAGTTTGTCAGTTACAGTCTATTAATAGAAAAAGGACCATTACTAATCAGATATTATTTGGACAAGTTTAATACAGCAGTAAAGGCAGTTGTGCTGGTATGACTGCTGAAAATGGTCCATCTCCCATATAATAGCTGGTGAGCAATAGTCCTGTGGTGATCACTTACCACTGCACCAGTAATTGTACACCTACACAAGTGAACTTTATGAAAGAGTTACCTAGTAATGAGTGTAGCAACAAGGCGGGTGTTCCTAATAAACTTGCAACCCAGTGGATATATTAATAAACTATGTCTTCGAAGAGTACATCTTCTCTGGCTATAAAAAGTGCTGTCTGATAAGCGTCTTTATCAACCACAATATTGTTTTGTTTTAACAGTGATGTGTGCTTTAAATTCTGAATGTTGAATTTTGGACTGCAAGTGCACATCATAGTTTAAGAACACTTTAGAAAGAGTACAAGACTGGTATACTACAGTTGCCTCTTGAATGTCATGAATGACAGATTCTTTTTTTGTTTTTTGCACGTTTACTGTGCAAAACTGCAAAGCAGTTTATGTAAGGTTGTACATAAACAGTCCCCTCGTTTACATTAATCTCTTTCAAGCACAATTTTTGCCTCATTTTTCATTCCTGCAAAAGTACAGTACGTGCTGTCTACACCATCTGTATGGCCTTATCCATGCATTTCTATCAAAGTTTCAGTGGTTTCCTCCTGCTAAATCGAGCAGCGATCCTGCAGCTTCTTGTGCCTCTGCATCAAGTTGGAGGATCTCAACTGTTTCCAGGTCCAGGTCGCTGTTCCCAGGCAGCACCAGATACTGGTATTGTTCACATTGGTAGTAGTGGAATTCAATGTAGCCGCTGTCTGCCAGTGGGTCTTTCTCTGACTCGGCCTCGTCTGTAAGCTCTACAGACTGTATGGCCACCAGCTCCTCATGCTCAGAGATCAAAGAGCATGGTGCGTTTGAGGACAGAGTTGGGTTATTCGAGTCCAAGTCTGTGATACAGAAGAGAATAGGTGATTTATTTAATGCTTTCATTTCCATTAGCTTTCCAATTTACTATATAGCGTCTATACATCATTACTTTTGCTCCCATATGTTAAAGCCTGGATGAAGATATATTCCTGAGAAAAGTTACACTGCAAACTGCAACATCTGTCTAGGTAGTTATTTCTATAAAACAATGCCTAGCCAAAAGGAGAATCTAAGCACAAACACAGGCTCAAAATCCCTTTTCATAATGCCTGGGCTAAAAAGACGGATATAAAGAGGCCTATAGGTTGCCAGGGTAAGTCCAGGTTGTTGTTGTCATGACAACAGCACACAAAACGAATCTTTGTAAGAAAAAGAAAACAGTACTAAACATGTGGGAAACATTTCGCTATTCAGAGAAATTTCACAACCCCACATGCAGGTACATTGCAAGAGAACCTAATTGTTTTGTTACGTTGTTTTGTCATTTTACTAACATGTTTTTCATTACAGATAAGATCTCTCAACCTGAAATCGCCATAGTGTCACACACAGCACTCCGGCCATCATCAGCTGCCTCCAACCTGTTCCGAAAAAAGTTTGAATAGTGGCATAACACAATTTATGAAATTAGTATTTCATAATATAATCAAACTAATAATAATAAAACTAACAAACAGACGTATACTCACAAAACAGGATTATTCAGCAAACTGCTGTTGCTGCTGTGGCAGTAATGAGTTTTCTTAAGCACCTCTAAAAGACCTGGTCGATATTCTGGGCAAACGCACCACAGTGACCCCTTTCCAATGGACTATAATTAAAAGCACAGATTTCATCATTAACACAATGAAGTACTTATCCTCAGCATGAGCACAACATCCAAATTTTGTGAACTAAATCTAAAGTGAGGGAGAGAGACACACTTGACTCTTGTCCCTCTGCATCCTGCGAAAGCTCTTGCTCAAGGACAGGTTGTGTCGCACTGAATTTCTCCAGCCACTTGGGGCTGTCCTGTAGTAGGGGAAGTTGTTGACTATCCACTCATAGATCCCTCTTACAGGAAGCCTTTTGTCTGGCGAGTCTTCGATGGCCATGAAGATGAGACTGCTGAAAGAGTATGGAGGCTTGGCCGGGGAAGATGGTAGATTTGAGATAGGGGGTGATTCAAACTGAGGTAGTGGGGGCATTTTGGACAGAGGCAGTATGTTTCTCTGATGCAGCCAGTTGAGGCAGGTCAGGTCATCCTGATCTGAGGGAGTTGAGGGACTGAGGCAGTGTGGTTTAAGCCCTGCTGGGGACTGAAGGAGGTGAGAGGGAGAGGATTGAGGCGGAGAAGGTGGAGAGATTGGGAGTGAGGCAGGTGCTGTAGCAGAGGGCTGGGGAAGAGATGGAGAAAGGGAAAGACGAAATCTGCCCAAACACCCCCTTACCTATCCCCTTTCCCTACCGTCACACACACACACCGAGAGGTAGACTGAGGCAGCTCCAGGGCACATGTACACACATTCAGATTCCTGTCTGTTAGGACACACACACACAAAAACAGCTATTAAACTCATACAAAGATGCAGATAAAGTAAAATCAGCTGCATTCCAAATAAGATTAGCATTAATACTGCACTTTTACACTTTTCATATAGATTGCACTGTACTGTATAGGGCTAAAAAATCTGTGAATAAGTTAGATGAGTAAAATATTTTGTAAGAAGATGCATAAAGGTAAAAGATCTGTCAGTCCTGTACAAAAACTAGTCTTTTGGTCATGCAAGTCTGCAAGTTGGTAAATAATTGAGCAAACTAGTAAGCCAAGAATGTCTCTCTCTCTCTCTCTCTCTCTCTCTCTCCCTCTGAGAGACAGAGAGAGAGAGAGAGAGAGTGTGTGTGTGTGTGTGTGTGTGTGTGTGTGTGTGTGTGTGTGTGTGACACTTCCAAGTGCAGTCTACTGGAGAGAAATGCGGGGGAGGGGAGACAGAATCATAATATCACAAATAATTAATAAATAAATAAGAAGGAAGAAATCTTTTAAACACGTCTATTACACCACCCTAGCTAGTCAGTTACATTAATGAAAACACATGGCACATGGAGTTTACCTGACAAAATGGCGCTAGAATATTAAGTTACGGTGCGAACAATTATGCACTCATGAGCCTTTCATGTGAGGAATAAATAGCGACAGGCAGGAGAAACTTACCTCACGGACTAACTTTCACTTCGGATTTAAGATTCCTACTACTTTGCGTCTAGTCTGTTAAAGCTGAGGCGCAAAAAAGTAGGAATTTTGCTCAAATTTGACCAAAAGAACGACCACTCATTAAAAATATCCCCTCACTGTCCTGTCCGCGTTCTCTCCTTTCCCACGTTTCCTAGGAAACCAAAAAGACGCTTTGCAGTCGGCGCGCCTCGAGCGCGAGACCATCCTTAAAGGGCCACGAAGCTATTTAGAGAGTGGATAGAGGTACAGCTATCTTTCAAAAAGCTAAGACAAACAAACAAACAAACAAACAAACAACGTTAAATAATACCCCAGTACAGATGTACACGAGTTATTTATAGCTTTTGCATAGCTAAAACGCAATCTGCATACATTCTGAGAAAAAGAGGTACTCTACCTTTCCTTGTCACTGAGGTGATATAGTCAAAAGTACATCTTCTGTACCTTTGGTGCATCATTTATATGGAAAGATGCATGTAGATCTTTTACACTCAAGGTTTAAACGATGTACCCAGTCGCAAGGAAAGGTACAGTCCCAGTACCATCTCAGAGCTGGACTTTGGGATGGGTGGTTTGTCACAAATTAGAGTCCCAAAATCAGTCAATGACTAAGAAATCAGGGCTACTTCATGTAGTGTGCACTAGGCTTTTTTTCTGAAAGTGTATTACATTACTAAATAGCATGATAAGACACATTCATTAGCTATTTCATCATGTACACCTACCATACAGGTGCAATTTGTAGTGTACAATTACTGTCTGCTGCCCATCTGCTGCAATGCGTAGTTTGTCAGTCCTCCTCTACCTTATCCATAAATGGAACAGGATGGAAGATGGATAGGACCACTGCTAATCAGATATCATCTGGGTGTGGATCATTCACAGCATATCAATGGCAGACATGGTAATGGCATTTTGGTGGGTGTTGTGTATCCTTGGTGGTATACAGATAGACTATAGCTCTCTTAAGGTAAACCTAAAACACAATTAGTAATACATTGGGTAGTGGCAAGTAAAGTTCTCGTGTCCTGACGGATCTATAATCCAGTATCCTTCTAAAACCCAGCAGTGACCTTAAAATCTTAGCAAAACTGTGGTGCCTGATATACCTCTGAAACCCTATTCATGTCAATGTCAATGCTGCACTGAGAATAGTTCAGAAATAAGATCATAACGTTACACGTTATCAGTGAGGTAGAGTGGGGTTACATTCTGTAATTCTACACCATCAAAATTCACATACAGTCCCCTTTGATCTTTGACTGGAACTGCAAGGCCAGTTCTTTTGTTTTTACTATACACTGAAGACATTTGGCTTTGACATCAAAATATGAATATGAGACAATAGATCAAAATTTCAGCATTCATTTCCTGATCTTTACACCTAGATGTGTTAAACAACTTAGAATATGGCACCTTTGGTGGCGGACCACCCTATTTTTAGGGGGGTAAAAGTATAGGAACAGATAGTCTTGAAGTAAACAGCACTTTGTTTGTTGGCATGTCCCTTGCTTGCAATAACTGCATCAAGCCAAAGGCCCAATGATATCACTAAACTGTTGCATTCTTCTTTTGCTATGCTTTTTCAGGATTGTACCACAGCGTCTTTCAGTTGGCATTTATTTAAGGGGACTTCTCCCTTCAGTCTCTCTTCAAGAAGTGAAATGAATGCTCAGTTGGGTTAAGGTGTGGTGATTGACCTTGACCAGACTAAAACCTTCAATTTTCCCCCAATGAAGTCCTTTGTTGTGTTGGCAGTGTGTTTTGGGTCATTGTCTTGCTTCATGATGAAGTTCCTCCCAATTAGACTGGATGCATTTCTCTGTAAATTGGCAAACAGAATGTTTCTGTAGATGTCTGAATTCAGTCTGCTGCTACCACCATCATCATCATCATCATCATCATCATCAATAAAGATTAGTAATCAGTGGACAGTGGATAGATTTTAACCAACCGGACTTCTTGCAGAAACTGTGATGAATTTATTGGATGCACAATTGCACTACTTGTCCTTATAGCGCACAATAATAGAAGAGATTTATTTATAATCATTGCACCCAGATGAGGATGGGTTCCCTTTTGAGCCTGGTTCCTCTCAAGGTTTCTTCCTCATATCATCTCAGGGAGTTTTTCCTTGCCACCGTTGCCATGGGCTTGCTCATTAGAGATAAATTCACAGTGATAAATTCAAATATTTATAATATATATTTTGTTAATTCATTTATTTCTGTAAATCTGCTTTGCAACAATGTCCATTGTTAAAAGTGCTATACAAATAAACTGAATTGAATTGAATAGTGAGCCCAAGCCATGACACTACCTCCACCGTGCTTGACCAATGAGCTTGTATGTTCTGAATCATGAGCGGGTGATTTCTTTCTCCACACTTTGGCCTTTCCATCATTTTGGTAGAGGAACTTTTGTGGCTCATCTCTGTATTTCTTTGTGTTTCCAATCTGGCCTTCCAATTTTTACTGCTGATGAGTGGTTTGCATCTTGTGATATGACTATATTTCTATACCTAGCACGCTAGTAGTATGTTTTTCAGATAGGGCTGGACAAAATGACAATGTAATTGACTTTTTTTCCATAGACATTAAATAAAATTATCATCAAACACAAACTTAGGAAAAAAAAACGACCTTCAAAAAATCGTTTGGAAATATAACACTATGTATAGACATAGCATCTGAAGTTCTTAGCAGATGTAACGTTTTTGTCCTTTCGACCACCCCTACATTTGGAGATGTCATGTCCAAGAACGTACAAATAAATTACTTGTGTATGCCTTTTGTAGAATACTACCTTAACATAATATTTAGTGATGGATAAAATGAAGGTTCAAAGGTTCTTTAACTTAATAGGGACCACACAGACTAGACTCAAATGTGCACACTGCCATACTAAGCAGTATACTGAAATGGTGTTAGTTATATGCGTTTTAGTTTATGTAGTTTTATACATAGCCACACAATCAAAATATGACACCTTCAGAGTTGTACCATTTTGACATATAAGTCTGGAAAAGTGCCACAGAAGCTCCTTAAAATGAAGGTTTTTCAAGAACATCTACAAAACAACATTCATAGACAAATACAAAGAGAAGGTGTTTTAATACATAGTATTGTGTGGGGTGTTTGGTAGGAATCAGTTTAGATTGAGATGATGTCATCAAACACATAAAACTATTCATGATGCAGTCTCGTCCATTATTCTTCTTTAGAGCTCTACATTGTATGGTCTGGAGTGCACAATAGCCTAAAAAAAGTAATGTATCAACAAACCTAATTAAAATTTAACTGACTGTTTATTTCCCTGTAAGAAAAAGCACTGTTGTTCATGCACAGATAAATAGAAAATAAGGGCACATTGGCTCAGCAGAGAGTGTGTTTAGCACTATTATAATATACCACACAAAATCACGCTGGGCATAAGGGACACAGGGTAAACTGAATAATTAAACCTAAAAGAGACGTTATATTTTTAAACTGAAGATCTTTTCTTCCCTATGACTTAGTCAATCAAGTCAGAAAAAAAAATTCAATAATACTTAAAATGTAAAATACAAATCCTGAAGAAAAGTGTGGGCAATCACTTTTTCAAATGATAATAATCCCATGGCATGTTCTCAAAGCCAGACAAAATTTAATTTTTACTGGCAGGCCATATTTCAGGCTGAAATGGCAAAGAAAACTATGGAGTCATCACATTCACACCAGACGCTGCTTTTCGTACTGTTTTAAAAGTTCCTTTCCTCCATGTGAACCTTTACAGCTGGTCATCTGACCAAATGAGCAGTCAGCCAGTAGATAATGATTGGCTGAAAGACAGCAGAAGCCACAGTGATGTACAAGCGGAGGCGGGGTTTAGCACTCGCTCCGGCACCCATGGCGTCTGAAGACAGTGAAGAAAGGATCTTCATTCTGAGAGAACGGACCTGGAGACAATTACAATAACGTCATTTGTGCACTTGTTTTACCTTCAGAATTTTGCAATTCTATCATGAACTTTATAGAAAGTTATATGACATTATATATCAGCAGTTCTAAAATGCAAATGTAAAATCTTGGTAAAAGATCTTTTTTTCCCCAGGTACAGTGTAGGACAACCACAGTGTAGTCTAAACTCATGCCTCAGTTTAAATAAAGCATGTTGTTCTTCTTTCGTCTGTTCCCGTCAGGGGTTGCCACAGCGGATCCTCCGTCTCCATTATGGAAATCTCCAAATACTAGGCGTATAAACTAAACCGTGTCCAAAATGTGGCCTGCGTTGGGAGGGTAAAATAGACCCGGTCCCTGTGGCACTGAGAGCGCACTAGCTCATGCAACCCCAGTGGCCGGGTCTGGTGCCTGACTTGGGGCTCAAACCCATGACCCTGAGAGTAAGAGTCTCATGCGCTCAACAACAAGATGCTGCACTTTAAGGCTAACAATAAAACTCACACTACAAGAACCTTGCACACTAGAGTACTTTCTGTGCTATAGAAAAGCATGTGCCAACTGGTGATGAACATTCTTGAGGTTTTGAATTTGACATATGCTAAAATTCTAAGATACCGGCCTGTAAAACTATATTGACTTTCTTTGCCAAGTGTACTTTCGATGCTGCATTTAAATAAGCCAGCACTAATGTGACACTGTATTTTGCCTACTGGTGAAACAAATTGTGCATGCTAATTTGACTCAGATGGCAAGACACAGACAGTGGTTCCAGCTACAGGTGCATGGATAAAGACGACATGCTTCACACCTTCAGGCTATGGAAAAGACAAGCGAGGCATATTTAGGCATATTTTTCTTATCTGGATTTTTCTTATATCTTGCTGATGAAGACGGACACAATAAAATCAGCATGCAAAACAGACAATACAAACAACTTGGCAAGAAATTTGGCCAGCAATCTTTGCGGTGACTTGACTAGCTAGACAGCAAGATGCTTTTACTTAGAGTAATTATTTTTTACTAATAGACGAAAAGGTAAAGGCATCGCTGAGAACGTCGACCACTGTGATGATCAACGAAGAAGTCAAGTTAATCAGTTCCCCCCCCATTTTAACTTCTTATTTTGGGAAAAAGTATTGGCGCTAAATATTTAAACAAGTGTTACTAATTTATTTGTAAATATATAAGAATGATTAATGTTTTGACATTCCAACTTTAATTAGCAAGAAATCAAGCATCAATGAGCCTTGCATAATGGCAAGTAAAGCTACACTATTTAGCCAAAAGTTTGTGAACACATGACCATCACATCCACTTGTGAGTCTTCCCCAAACTGTGGCCAGATAATTGGAAAAACACAGTCATACAGAATGTCGTTTATGCTGTAGCATTAAGATTTTCCTACACTGGAACTAAGAGACCCAAACCTGCTCCAGCATGACAATGCCTCTGTACACAATGCCAGGTCCATGAAGACATGGTTTGCCAAGGCTGATGTGGAAGAACTCGAGTGGTGTGCACAGAGCCATGACCTCAACACCAACGAACACATTTGGATGAACTG
>CM074951.1:14784920-14804665 GCA_037577455.1 Pangasius macronema
TTATTATAACAGCAAAGGGCAACTAAATCTGGACTGGGATGTTCAACAAGCACATATAAGAGTGATGTTCAGGTGTCCACAAACAAAACTAGTCATATAGTGTATGTAAATCCCATTTAAAAGCATCACATATGAATTTCTGAATTTCTCCCAGTACTCACAATGAAAAACATGAGGGCACAAGAGCACCAGGCAAGAGCAACAAAGTAGCCATCACTGCCAAAGAGAAGTCCACACAGAACGGTGAAGATCATTCTGAAAAGAAAAAAACAAAACAATTGACTTTTTTGTGTATAACTGTGTAATGGAAAATGAATGAATAGCAATGGCATGATTATGGAATTTAGGATGATATCATTAAGAGCACATGAGAGGAGGGGAAAAACCCACCCAACATATTTGTATCCACTGTAGGCAACAAGGTCGAAGGTTGAAAGATCTGTGTGCACTGTGAGCAGGTACAGACTCAGCAACATTACAAGAACCTCAATGATGACCCAAACCAGAGCAGTGCTTGCACACAAACCAAGGACCTCTGGGCTGAACCTAGCAACAAACAAACGCAAACAGAAATCTCCAAGTTAGATCATGTTCAGACATAACAATGAAAACGATGAATAATTCAACACTTTATTTTATTCAGAAGTGTACACTACAATAATGTAAAAGACAGACATATAAATAAAATATGATGAGTTTGTATTATTTAACCAAGGATCTTTAAATAAGCACTTCATAAGCTCTTTCTGTCCTGCTTCTGTGGGTGACATTTCAGAACTCACCGTTTCTGTATTCCTAAAGCCATTCCCGCCAGCAAAATATAAGTGATGAAAGCCATTGCTACAAAAAAAAACAAAAAAACAAAAACAAGAGTAAACCCTTCCGATAAGCAAACCAAGCAATAAGCAAGTAATACAGTATATACCCTGCCAAATGTGTCTGACTTTATATATAGCCCAAATAGCATAAATTTTAAATGGAATATGGTCATACTTTATATAACAATGTAATATCCCTAGATGTGTTATTCAAAATGACTGTAGTAATATCAGAGTTTCTGTGAAATTTCAGTCTGATCTCACATTCTGATTCAACTGATCTAAAGAGCTGTGAACAAAACAATTTCACTCCAGAAAATCCAACATGAAATATCAACGACTGGATCCTTTATACAGAATAAATACAAAGCAGTGAGTATCTACTTGGTATGTAGAGATCTGGAGCATTGACATCATGTCGAGGGGGGAGTGGAGAGTCTCTGTGGTACCGAACTTCCCAGTCCTGATGATACCAGAGTAGATTATGAGACAGACAGTGTTACAGTGCTGTACTCCTGTTCAGACATCAGTTCATGTCATTTATAAACACTGCATCGAGAGAAAGCTCGTCTAGAATTCTCAAAGATCAGATCCATTAAACATTTTACGTTAATGAAACCTGCCCACTGAATGCAACAATTGCTTTTGTTACCTGATGTGTATAGGGGAACATGAGAAGCATTAATTTCTTCATGACGTATTTGGTGTCAACCGCAAAGAAATACTTCAGCTTGTTCACGGACATAAATTGACTGATCTGTAACATAGCAAGCAGAAATAAATTTAATCAAAAAAGCTAAAAAAAATTTTTTTAAAAATGCAAATGTCTGAGAAAGAACTAAATCAATTGAAATGTGATATCCACAGCTATCATCATCTACATGTCTCACCTCTTTGTTTACTATATCTTTGCCTTGATTTGCAAGTGAGGAACCGTACATCATAGCTGCACTGGCCATGGGGTCTGCAAAGAGGTTGTTCACTCCACCGGTGTCTTGGCCACCTGATATGCCGGCGCTCATGTTATAACCGGATTCATAGTAGCTCTGGTTGTTCATGGGTGGCACCCCAGAACTAGTGTCGTCAAAAAGAAGGGGATCTCCTGGAGGAGCTGCACGAGCTCTCTGTTTTGCTGTGTGAGACGATACACAATTACAGAGATTTAATACAAACTGCCATGACTTAAACATTACATTACAAACACTAATCACATGGTTAGAGAGAGGCATTGGTCAACATGTGACTGTAACGGAATGTAAAACTGCTATGGGGATCCATTCATTTTCCGTACCGCTTATCTTACACATGGTGACAGGGAGCCTGGGGGCTCAAGCCCCAGCACTGCCAAACAGCCACTGTTGGGCCCTTGAGCAAGGGCCTTAAACCTCTCTGCTCCAGGGGCACCGTATCACGGCTGACCCTGCACTTAAGATGGCCTATGCGAAGAAAGGAAATTCACTGTGCTGTAATGTATACGTGACAAATAAAGGCTTCATTCCTTCCTTTCTATCCCAGGGACCTCAGGGCACAAGGCAGGGAACACCCTGGACAGGGTGCCAAACCATCGCACAATCAGATGGCTTTACTTTCATTTCAGCCATATACATCTACTTAGTACACAGTGAAACGAAACAAGGTCGCTCCAAGACCATGGTGCAACATCAGACAACACAGAACTACACATTTCTACATAAAGTGCATGTGCAAACGTGTGCAAACAGCACAAGTCAGTACAATAACTCCTAAAACAGGACAATAGGCGCAGTAAGAGACAGTGCAGCACCAACCAGTTCACAGTTCTATTAGGAAAGTGCCAGATATAACAATAATGCAAAAGAATAACTATAATAAATTGCTGTGAATGTAAACACAACATACTATGACAATATTCAGTGTCAGCAGTAGCAGTTATTGGGGTAGCAGCCAGGTAGAGAGTATAGTAATGACAAGAAATTACATACAATTTTATAAATACAGTATTAATAAATTGGACAGTTTGGAAGCACCAGTCAGCCAGTCAGAACATGTCTGTGGAGTGGGTGAGGAAGCCGGGGTGCCTGGAGGAAGCCCCTGAGGACACAGGGAGAGCATGCAGGCGTGTCACTCAGGGCGGAGGTGGGACTCGAACCCCCCCAGAGGTGCGAGGCAACAGCGCTAACCACTTGGCCACAGAACAGAATTTGTTTTCAATTTTCATCTTGATTTGCTTAACAACCTCAAGTGTACTACAACTTTAGAAATGATGCATGTCAAACCTGACAAAGCGTATTGACCTCATATTTTAGATGACATGCCGACTCTACTGCAGTATTCTGAGAAAACTAGGCAGCTTGATTGCAAAGTTCTCATACTTACTAGCCCGGTAACCATGATGCTGATGGGCCATCGTTTTTCCTCCTTTAAACAAGAAGACAATATGATTATCTAGTTAGACTCACCAGAAGAAGAACAAAGGTGCATACACATATTAATCAAATATCTAACGTGACTTCCTGTATGTATTATAAATAGCCAGTTAGCTCATTTAAAGCTCAGCGTTCCTCCATTTCTACCTGAACACTGTGCTATCTGGCTAGCTAGGTGGCTACACAGACTGAGAGCCAGAGAGCTGAGTTTAGAAGATGACACCGACTAAAAGCTATTGTCAAAGCTCGGAATCAAATGGACCGACAAAGTCAAAAAATTATTACATTTCAGCTACCTTAACGTTACAATAAATGCAGAACTTCAAAATAGGCAGCTAAGTTGGTGCGTTAAGTTGTACTTACAGCTACGTAGACGCCCGTAAACCCGCCCTACCTGGTATTTCATTGGCTGATGAAAATGTGCCTGCGTGGCATCGCAGCACTGTCTCTAACCTCATTGGTCAAATAGCCAAGTTAGTAACCGTAACTCTGAATGTTGATTGGATTCTGTGCATGTCAGTCCAAATAGTCAAACCGCGTATAACATTGAACGTTGTGTTGACAGAAAGGCCAATGGTCAGGCGAAGGCAGTAACCCCAAATCAGTCCAATTTATTATTATTATTATTATTTCATTTAGGACGTATTTAAACAGATTTCCTCAATTATGTATGTATATATTTACAGACTTTCATCTATACCTTATATACATTATTATATATTAACGTCATATAGCCTAACACGGCGCTGTGAAATTTTCTATACTGACTGGTCAGAAGGTGTTGATTAATTTTCACTAACAGCATCTGTGACAATAGTTTCCTAACGATTTGTTCTCCCTCATCAAACTGTCCTACTGTAGTAAGGTTCTGTAAAATAACAGTGCACGTTGTGTATTAGTTTGTCTATTACTTTATTACTGTGACCATTTAATAAAAGGTCTCCAGCCTTTGTTATAGGTAGCATATAGAGTATAGGCGTTTTATAATCAGAAAACGTCACTAGCGTTAAAATGCATTAGAGTGCAAAACTTACCCTTAGTTAGTTCATTAGGTGGGTAGGTATAGCACAATGCACCCTTGGCTTTAAGACAAACCGTTTGGTTAGCGGTCTTTCTACCATATTATAGTTCTTCAAGGGATATTCTGACTCCATTTATATGGTGGACGTCCCACAACCTCGTCACTGTCACTAAATTGTAGCCTATGTATGGACTTGAAAGTTTTGGAAGTTTTGCTGAAGACATAAATAAACTATATGACACATCACAGTAATTATTGTGTTATTATTACAAAACCTGTTATGTCAGGCAGAAGAACTAGGCATTCACAGTTCCTATGTGTCTATGTAAAGTAATTAATGTTAGAATTAATCTATATTAATGGAAATCAGTTTTCTTAATGAAGCACAGACTCTCCAGGCACAATAACATTAACATAGAGACACCTGATTTATCAACACACATTTGTAGGGCTTTGGTGAGTTTATATCTATTTAAATAGATGTTATAAAATGTAACGCATTGCAATGCTATTTGGTTATTTTGTTAAACAATTTCAGCTACAGTTAAGCAAAGAAAAAAAGCAAAGCATCACAAACTTTATCCATTGGGGGGAAAATGGCAGTGAGAGGTCTGAGATCTTATTGGACCTGAATTCACTGTAAAACCGGAAACGTGCAGATTTGTAAAGAAAATGTTTAAAATGTCAGTAATCTGATTTTTTTTAAATCACCTGTGTGTGTTTTGTAAAGGGGAGTGTCACTGTGCACCGCCCCAAAACTCATCAACGTCATCATTTTTCATTAGAATAAAGCCCGCGGGATATCAGGGCATGCAATCTCACCAAGAAACCACGTACCTGCCGTACACACACACACACACACACACACACACACACACACACACGGCTGGGCGTGTTTCAGTGATCTTAGTGTGTGTTTTTTTTTCATGCCCTGGCCCGGGCGGATCTGCCTCAATCTAGTCCCAGTCAGACATTTTACAGGCATGAAGTCACACGCACCTATCACCTAATTTCTCCCTCGATCTGCTTACAGTGCTAATAAAATACAAGACTGCTGAGATATGACATTTTCTCATAACATCGAGTCCAAAACTCAGTAACTGTAAATTAGAAGAAGCTCAAAGCATATTATAATATGATCATATAATATGAATTATACAATTCGTTATAATATTATGACCCCAACATTTGTGTTTATTATTTAGAAAAAGCAAAAAACAAAAAACAATAGGCACTGTTTAGTGTTTAGTGGCCCCAGTTGGGGTAATGTGGCACCAGCTTTATTCAGGACATCACTGATGAGTCACAGGATTGCTGGGAAATGAGTGGCAGAAAGACGCAGCTGTCGATTTTCATATCTCATACTGCCCATATGGTCACACTACGGATTAACACACAATTAACACACAAAAAAACTAACAAACTGCATTAAAAACAACGTTAATAACATGAAAAGAGAAATGAACACAACAGTCTTTGAATAATTCGACTGTTTTGTTTTCACTTTGATCAAAATAGCTGATCAATCTTTGTGGAATTTATAAACTTCCTGTCTGTGAAATATTCTGAAACGTTAAGCTGAACCATTTCGTCGACTTTCTTTTTTCTGTTTCAACATTCCCACCCCTCTTTCAATTCATCCAAATATGTACTCAGGTTTATTCTCATTATCACTCATCAGGTGATGCACTGTACAGTACAGTAACAGATATTCTAACTGATATTAAACACCATTGAAAACTTACTACATTATCAAAAAAGTATACATTAATACATTATAAAATTATTTTATTATCACTGTGCTGAACTACACACAAACACATTTCTGTTGTTACCAAGGGGTGAACCCTTCAAAAAAGTGTAGAAAAGAAACAAAATGGGATTCCCGGAAAAAAACTAAATATGGGCATATACGTCATCTTACACGTGATTATTCGTCATCCTTTTTGTAGACCGCACCATTTCCCGTAAAGTGGGAGGGGTGCACACAACACAATATCAAATAAAGCGAGTATGATCGCAAAATTCCGACATTTTAGTTTAGCTGTAAAAGACTAACGTGATGTGGTAGTTTTCGAAACCATATTTTCTTTTTAATCAATTAGTTTGAATAGCACGAACATAAACTCGCACTATTCAGAGTACACCCCTGAGAAGTCACAGGTGCATTCAGCGGTTTTCCGGCAGCTAGGCAGGCGGAACTAACTTTTGAATTCTCGGACTACAGCAGACTATAAGTTAGTCAGCGCAGGCGAGTTCGACCATTTGAATCTGTCACGGACTAAGACGCGTTTTTATTTGGTTCGTTTTCTTGGGATTTTTGAAAAGTAAACGGCCTACATGTATCGAGACTACGGGAACTTTGGCCGAGGAACGGATCAGAACTTCCGCGATAGCAGTTCTGGGTCTGGGTCTGGGTCTGGGTCGAGCTCTGCCAGCAGTACTCAAGCCACCGGCACCAGTGCGACTCGGCATCAAGAGGTAAGTCCTTCACATAGCTGATTTATTTTCGCATGTCTCTTTATAATCATAGACACAAAATAACTCCACGTCCAGTAATAAAGTGATGTTATAACCCTGGACAATGCTCCTAAGTCAAAATTAATATTATAATTCATAACTCAAGAGCCAAAATATAACCATAATCATGAGTACTCATTTGAAATATCTTGGCTCTATGAGTGTTTTTGTATTGGACTCTTAAGAAGCCATATGGTCTCCAAAATCTGTATTTATTTCCACATACACCTTAATAATAATAATAATTAATAATAATAATAATAATAATAATAATGATGGATGATGATTATGATCCTTATGGTGCCTTTATTACTTCTGTGTCACATCTTAATAAGGACAAAACCCATGTTTTTTTTGGGTTTTTTTTGCTTTAATGACAAACTCTTCATCTGTCCTTTAACCCATAGCCAAAGTACTCAGTGGCAGGATCCAGTCAGTTTGTCCCAACTCTAAATGCCATAACTTCAAACCAAGACCTACAGTGGCTTGTGCAGCCCTCTGTATTTCCAGTGCCAGGACCATCCAAGCAACCTCCTCGTCACCCGTACCCCCTGCCACCAAGACTGGCATCTGTGAACCCTCAGCCTTCCCAGTCACACTTTGTTCGACCAGGAGTCATCAGGGCAATAACAGCACCAGGAAGCTCCACAAGACGCAGAAATGATGAACATGTAAGTTTTGTTTATTTCCCAATTCTGAATTAATATTAGTGTGGTTAACCATTAAGGCCATAAATCTCTTTTTTGCTAATGCTCTAAAAGACTTCAGTCATATTGCACCCTGTTCTTAAATGACTACGGTCCATTAGCCCCCACCCCACCCCCCTCCTCCTCTACATTCTGTAGAAGCTGCTGGCAGATTTTTGTGAGGGATGTAGAAACAGACTATGTGTAATATCCTGTAGTGACTCTGAAGGGTGTGCATATGACCTAACTATAAGTGCAACACTGATCATCAAAAGGTGTGGAATAGGCATGGCACAATTGTTTGTCCTTCCTTGGGTGTGTCTGTGTGTCCTTTGCATTTATGGTTTAATTCAGTTTAAATGAATCCAGTGTTTTTTGGTCATCAATATGGACATCGTTTCCACTTCCATGTTATGATATACTGCAATAAAATATATCCTTGATTAACCTGTTGATGTGCTAAAGAAAGGCCAGTTTTGTCTGATTCATGCCCTCAAGTTTGTCTTGGGGTGTGAGACAAGTGAAATAATGAGACAGGAAATCATGTGACTCATTGGAGCAAAATCATATGACTCACACCTGAGTCAGTGAGGGGTCTATATGAGTCATCAAAATAAGGGGCAGGAAGAAAGAGCCCATGAAATCGAACAAGAAAGTGAATTTTTAAATTAGACAAGTGTGAGTGCTGAAATGGGAGAAGGCAGACTGCAAGGATGCTGATGTAAACTAGTGGTAATTTTTACACAGCCTCTGCCAGTGGTACCCATCAAATGGAAGTGACCCTGACCCCTAGATGGCAGTATTACAGTTCGAAAGTTGGTGATGGTGACCTTTTCACCATTTTGGTGATAAAAGTCCTGAAATATTTTGTACTGTTTAAGATTTTGCTCTAAACTACAAGGTTAAGTAAATACATGAGCTGCCTATATGAACATCTAAACCACGAGTTGGTTTAGATCTTTACACTTTAAAGATTTTTATCACATTACTGTTGTTTTGTCCTTAGTTATCACCGGAAGAACTTGAAAGGCGCAGAGTTAGAAGGGAACGAAACAAACAGGCTGCTGCCAAGTGTAGGACTCGTCGCCGTGAGCTGACCGACTCACTTCAGAATGTAAGCTGATCTACATTTACACATTGTTTTCATTTAGCAGATACTTACTCTAAAGTGACTCATAAGTGAGGCTACTCATAACACTCGCCTTTTTTTGACTGACTTAGACCTAATTGTACCATGAAAATCCTTTGTTGCAGGAGACTGACCAGTTGGAAGACAAAAAGTCCCGCCTGCAGAAAGAGATTGCTGAGCTACAGAAGGAAAAAGAGAAGCTTGAACTGGTTCTTGAGGCCCATCGACCCATCTGCAAAGTCCAGGAGTCTGATTCAGACTCTGACTCCAATCCCGTTCTTCCTACACTGGGTGGAATTAAAATTGAGCCAGTAGATTCTGAACTTCCTGGACCCTCTAGAAAATGCCAGGTTCCCACTAAACAGGAGAAACCAAAGCCAAAAATCACCATTCCACCTCCATCTTCAACCTCTTCTGGCAGTATGAATCCAGAGTCAGATTCCCTCCACACTCCGATCCTCATTTCCACACCTTCTCTGACTCCTTTCACTTCTAGCCTGATCTTCACCTATCCTACTACCTCTCTTGACACCAGTACTCCTACTTCATCACAAGCACTGAGCCTTTCTGCCTCCTCCACCACTCAGCATGGTACGTTCCAGCACTCCCGAAACCCAGAGCCGTGTGGTATTGCCCATCGGCGTAGCAGCAGCAGCGGGGACCAGTCAGATCAATCCCTTAACTCACCTACCATCATGACCATTTAATGTTTTACCTCATGGAAAACAAGTGCTCTGAATGTTCACAGGTGTGTTTAACACTAGGTCAGAAAACAAGTGTATTTGTGAATACACTGCAGATTATACTGATTGTACAAAACTTGTACCTTTAGCACTGTGCCTTCTTATACACTCTGAGAAAATAAGGTTCGTTAAAACCTTGGACAGTTGGGTTCCGGGCTATCTAAAGTGGTTCCACTCAGAACCCACTCTGATGGAGAAACACACTGTTGTTGAGTTCTACATACAACATTTAAAGGGTTCCCCCAGTGAGACAAATCCAACAAATCCTCAAATGGGTTCAAGATTTAAGCAGTGTAGCTTTAGCGCTCGCACTGGGTATTAAATAAGAACTAAGCAGAAATACTGCAAAGCACAATATAGTATTTAGAATATTCTGTTAAGAGTAAACTTTTAAACATTTCTTATGAAAACTATAACTATGAGCTATGAACTATGATATAAACTACCTTATATACTGAAAAGTATTTACTTATACTTTATACTTTATACAAAACTATTATTATTAGAAATATTCATTAAATGACTACGTACTGATGAATGGGCATGTAAGCCTATCACTGTGTTTGGATGGACACTACTTTACTATTGTTGACAGATTTGATAACTTTGTTCTATGCAATCTAAAGCTATAAGTCTAATGTAATTTTTTTATGTTTTTACATGGTACAGTGTATTAAGCTACTTAGTTACATCATGTCCAATTTAAAATATTTGGGTATTTTGATTTATGTGAAGATCACAAACATTACAAGCCTGAAACATTTCAGTAATAATTGAGTTACACTGATTCATTTGAATTGTTCTATTGATGATGAACAGTCTTGGACAAATATGCACTTAATACAACTTTTGTTTAAATGCTAGCTGTGTGTGTGTGTGTGTGTTTTTTTCTTCCTAAAGTAGCAAAGTTACATATATATATAAAAGATAAAGCACTTAATATATTTAAATCTACAGTGTATGTGTTATTACAGCTTATTTGATCCACTACTAGGGCTGGTCCATACAATTTAACAGATATGTATTTATTGTTGAGAGTAAACTATATTTGTACTTTTTCCTCACAGAGAATTGTAAGCCTTAGCAGTGAAGAAATGTTTTCATACTGTACAACATGTAAGAGTATAATAAAAAAAACCCTCAAAATTAGTTGGCATTTGTGTAAATTATTTGTAAACGATTCAAAAGTTTGTTGATTTTAATGTGTGCCTTAAAAAGCACTTTCAGAAATGCTACTTCTTCCAGAGTCCTTTTTTTTCAGTTGACATGCAGATTTCTACAGTTGCACTCATTTAATTAAAAAAAAAAAAGAAAGAAGAAGACGTGGATTGAAAACAGAAATGGAGTACAGCAGAGGCCTAGGAGATGGGAAAGGAGGAGTCAGCACTGTTTCCTCTTAGGATGTCCTGATAGCCACTGCATTCCCTGACTCCCTCACAGCTAAACATGTGCCAATGTACATTTTTAGAACGCAGTATTTGCCTAACATTTTCAGTGTTCATAATAGTGTCAGTGTATTTCATTATTAGTATTATTATTATTTTTTTTTAAAGTGACCTAAAATGCATTCAACTTCAGTAACCACATTATCCTAGCCAGGGTCATGGTGGATCCAGAACCAATCCTGGTATGACCAGGCACAAGGCAGGTGACCCCAGTCAATCACAGGTCTAATGTAAAATTGTATGTATAAAAACTATTAAACTATGTCTGTATGCATTTTTCCTTGGTTGGCATGACAGTTCTGCCCTCTGTGTTCTGCCTCCTATCTGTGACGCTACTAATAAGAAAAGACCCGTCCTTAATCTCCCTTCAGTGAAAGATAACCTTGACCCTTTGCACAGTTTGAGTTAGAGACAAATAACCNAAATAACCCAGGAAGTGATGGAAACAAGGGTTACATAGAATGCTCAAGAATGATGGTGACAAGAGCAATATTTGCAAGTAGCCAGGGCAAACTGAATAAATGTGGTGACCCTGATTTGAACACAGAGTCTTCTGTTTGCTCTTGTAAGAGCAGCACTTACTCAAAGCTTGGTGCACGTATGATTGAGATAGTGAAGAGAGGGTTTGTGCTGACTGAACCAGTGAGTGCATGCTCTCAAGGGCCTGCTGTTTACTCCAGTAGGGAAAATGGTAAGTCAAAAATATAACATGCTTCATACTTCAGTCTTTTTGGCCTCCGACATGGCCAAACAATTTTTATAAGCAAATCAATAAAACTTTCACTCTGTATGAAATTTGCTTGTATAGGTGGCTCCCAGCACACAAGAAAGATTATTTCACATTCGAGTCTCTCAATCAAGCTCAATCAAGTGTATTTAAAGCTCTCCTACTGACAACAACCATGGCCCAAAGATTACAGCCAAGAACACAAAATCAGAATCTTATGATATAAATGGGAAAAAAAGACATTAAAGTAATACTGATGTACATCTAAATCAAAATATATAGGTAAAAGCTAAAGAACATAATTAAAGTAATTATACAATATTACAAATTCACAAACATCATTGTACCCAGTGCAGTTGCCAGTGTGTGAACATAGCGTGTAGCTAAGTAAAATCCCATAAAATCAACAATCAAAAACACAAAAAATGGTACACTGAGTAGTTACGTAATAAAATTTATCAATGCAAAAAAAAAAAGATATGGTGTCCAGTGTAATAGTCAACAAGATTGTTTAGTGTAACATATCTTACTAGAGCAACTTTAGTACATCCTAATCGTGAGAAAGTGTACTAATTCTGAATGTGCGGTTTCAGTGCACATTTCATACAGCCAAATAACTGGCAATCCATTCATTTTAAATCAGAGGTCTTGAGAGACCCTTGAAAAAGATTCAGTGCTGTTGTGCATGACCTCAAAGAGGTCATTTTATGGCTCTATGCAGTTTAAAAACATGAATCACTTGAGATTTGTTTCAGCCCTGTTTAGTGCATCATTAAAACATGAGACCCCCTTACATTTCATTTCAGTGCAGTAAAAACAGGTGGTAAATAGCCAGTTGATCTGTTGGTTTCTATATACAACCACTTTTGTGAGAGATTAGTGGGGGGAAATCCCAGTGACCTTGTACTACTTTCTTTTCAAAAGATTTAATAAACACAACATGACAGAGCTAAAGTAAAGCTTAAAACTATTGCAATCATGCTTGCTCTCTAAAGCAAAGTAATATCATTCACATTAATAAAGTCTATCTACACTGGGGGGAAAAATTAACAACAGTCTAAAGGGAAAAGCAAAGAAAAGACTAATGTGGCCTATCTATTTGTCTAGCATAAGCAGCTGAGATGTTTGATGACAACTAAAATCGTAAACTTCTTTGCTCCTTTGGGTTGGCCCACATAACTTCATTCAGGCCTTTCTCTGTCATTCTCTGAGAGGAATAAAGGGATAATGGCTATTATCCTCTCTCTTTCTCTTAACTCTTGCTCAGTCATCAGGTGAGCACACCAGGTGGAGCTGGTCAGGGCTGCCTACGCTCCCAGTGCTTGAGCTTCCATCCCCGAGGTCCCGGGCCACCATACATGGCAGGTTGAGCTCAGTCGATCCCCCAGGGCTGGAATCGCTCCTGCTCACACACTCCTCCTCAAGCACTAGACACAGCTCCTTCAGGTCCAGATTCTCCTTGACCAGACCATCCTGCAGACGCTCCAGGTCAGAGAGCTTCTTCAGGTAGCCGCCCAGGTCATCCCGCATCACTTTGGCGGCATGGTGACCAAATAGCTGCCATTCTCGTGCCAGCTTCTTCACCTTCAGCCTGTCATCATCTAGGAAGCAACACAAGTCACGCAATTCCTGGTTCTCTTCCTGCAGCCGCTGGTTGATGGCTTTGAGCTCCCTGATTTCAAGCAGATGTCCCTGAAGTTGCTTGTTCACCTCCTTGATTAGGCGCCCACGCTGAATGAGCGCCGACATCTTCTCTGACTCCTCTCGCCGCAGTCGACTCACCAGCTCTTCTTTAGAGCAAGCCAGCAAGTCCTCATCAGACACCTTCGCCAAGTCATGGCTTAGGATTTCACCGTCACTCCCCATCTCACCCAAACTTTTACTTTGGTATCCTGAAAAAAGTAGACCTGCAGATTTGATTGTCCAGATATAAAAAGGGTGCAGTCAGTGATCCCAAACAGTATGTTGCATATTATGGGAAAACACAGGAGCTTAGCTGGGAACTCAATGCCATTGAGTTGATCTGATCATGTTTAAGAGGCACGTGTATCCTAATGTCTTATAGCTCGTTTCTCTTTAAGCACACCTCGTTTCCAGGCCTTAAAGTAACGCTGTGGTTTTACCTCCACGTCCTGCAATCGCGTGATTACATTAGGGCACAAAATCACAGTGGAACATCTTTACATGTCACACTGATCTATAGGTAAACATTACCTGAACACAAGTCGGGGCAAATTACCCGCCCTATTCCTTTACAATTGGACGGCTTGGGGACGATATTAACGTCGTTGTGATTGCTGTAAACAACAAGATGCTAAGACCATGGAAACAGCGTTACATACTGTGCCGATACGGTCCTGAGTATCGAGATGTAAAAGACTAGGTTTGGATTAATTGTGCATCTTCTGTGTGCGGCTGTTTTCGGGTTCACAATGTCCGCCACTCTGCCTTTTCTCTGCGCCTCGGCTCTTCACCTCATTCCCGTGTTTCTGTCGGCAAATTTTCTGTCGATAATTTTCCTTTATGCCTTTATGGATGAAGCAAACATCCGCCTGAAGATCTCTCCACGAGACAGTTTACTGTAAACATTAAAAAAAAAAAAAAACGCATAGAGAAAATAGAGTATAAAATGTAGGGCAGCTCCGCCGAGCTCGAGCTTCCGATGTCCCAGCAATAATAATAATAAAAAAAAATCTGATAATCCGAAGCCTCTGGCAATAAAGCTGCTTAATAATTTCCAGTACAAGTGTATTATATTCTCCAGTTAGGCCTGCAATATGAAAAATTCTGGCTGTTTCTTCAGGGATGAGCTTCCCTTTCTCCACTTGGCAAGCATGATTCTGGAGGCTGCTGATGTCAACCCACTCCTCTCTCTCTCTCTCTCCCTCTCTCTCTCTCTCCCTCCCCCCACTCTTCTTCTCCCTTCCTTCCCTTTGCTCTTCCTTTACCGTAAGAATGTGTATTGTAGGCAACCCCGCCGCATATGACATCATAATTCCACGAAATTCCCATTCTCTTCTCACTAAATGCGCAATCTTAATGTCTGCATTAGAAATGAATGAAAATATGATCATCTGGAGATCATAAAGGGACTCTTAATGTTTGTTCACAATCTCTATCCAGCCCATATGATAGTCACATGCCCTTCCTTTCCTCCTTCCCTTCCACATGTTCTACTAGAATGAGCCTGGACAAAGCACAATACGCGCGCGCACACACACACACACACACACACGCACTGACGGAAAGAGTTGCAGTACTGCACTGTACATTAATCCATGGCATGTGGTCATATCCTTCCGTCCTCCTCTCCAGCACCATTGTTACTGTGGATCCATAACAATGTGGGGTGTTAACCGGGATGAAAAGAGGGCTGTAGCCTGAGGCTGGAGTGCAAACAGGCTGCTGATACCGGTGGGGGTGAGGGGTGTCATGCAGCCCACCATTTTCACTCTTGTGCTCATTTTGACTGTTGACTGAGAATTGGGAGCTTGAGAAGGATTTGGAATTTTGTTTTTTACTCATTTGAATTTAAAGAAAAAAAATTAAATGACCTAATAAATTATTTTAATATTAATATAGCCTAATAAAATATATTTTATTAGGTTATATTAATATTTTATATTAACCCAGTATTGCAAACATTATGATTCCCTCATGGAATGTATATATTTGCTTCTAATTTTTGCAGCAAGCCTTCATTATGTTTTTTTTTTTTTTTTTTTTTTTTTTTGTCTGAAAAGCAGTCTCTTATGTAATATGCTGCTTTCTTTACTGACATACAAACATTTTTCTGTAACATTTAATTTTGTGCTGGAAAACTCATGTTTGGAAAGTTTTGTACTAAAAAAGTCTTTGTACTGAATTGATAATGTAGAAATCATAAAATCAAAATCTATAACAAAGTTTGTACTAAAAAAATAGGGTGCCTAAGACTTTTGCACAGTGCTATATATAATTTTATAACTTTTTTTATTTATCATTGACTGGGGTAGTTTGTACTGTAGGTTGGTGCAATACTGTACAGCAGTGCATATTGTTGCAAATTGCAACAATGCATTTTTTTGTACCGAAGATTTGAAGTATTTCAAATGCAACATCTACTCTCTGCAACCATACTTTTTACATTTTTTCTTTTGCTGAATCAAATTTCTATTTTTAAACTGATCTTCTACTTTTTAGAATGCTGACACTGAAATATGACAAACTTATACTTTAATTTGAATTAGGACTTTACACATCATCTGAACATTTATCCAAGCATATAACTGTCTCTGGTGCCTGTGCATCAGAATCAGACACAGAAAGAGCTTTATTGACAAGCATGCTCACTCACACAAGGATTCTGACTTGGTAAGAGAAGCTTCCAGTACATACACAAACAACAGCAAGACACATAATAATAAAATTTAAAAAATATATAGAAGACACAGTAAAGCTTCACAGATGCTATGTAACAGATGCCAGCTATGCAAGGGGTAATGCAATGTCCAGAAGGTAAGGGTACATACAGGTCATGTAATAAACAGGAGTGAATTTACAATTGCCCATAAGATAATATCCACAGTGAAAACTTGCACCAAGAAGGTCCCTGGAGGCAGTTAAATGTTCATGAGGGAGATGGCCTGTGTAAAAGCTGACAACTGACTCTTCCTCAGTTCCTGCATTATTACTCCACTCTTCACTATGGTCTAAATCATTTTCACTCTGAACACTGGATAACTGCCAGGGGTATTGAGAATCACCTGAATACCTTCTTGTGCGTGTGCACACATGCTGAGACCTTAAAGAAAGTTGCACAGTGACTGCATGACATACAATTTGATATAAATACTGTTGTAATATAGCCATGTGTGAAATAACTTTGACCTGGAGAAATCTAGCCACCAACACGTTCATGGTGAGCTTATAACTAAGGCACTGGGATGACATACAGGACTCTTAACTGACTGCTGAATTCTGTGCAGTGTGGGAAGAATTTACAAAATGCATATAGAAGAGAGTGAGGCCAGTTGCGAGCCACTTAGCAGACTGCTCAGTTCTGATCGGGAGAACCACAGTCAACAGTGAGGCATTGGTGAAGAGGTCCATTTGCGTGGTGCCAAACTTTTGCCAGACCTGGGACACCACTTCTGGGTGCAGATACCATTCTCTTGGCTTATGTGTTGTCTCAACAGTGCATCCACTGCACTGTTGTGGCTTTCAGTGAGGCTAACTGTGGGCTGGGCCACCTGAGGAATTTGTCAGAACAGACCAGGGTGTGGTGATCAGAAGCAGTAATTTGACGGCGAGATAGACCACAATTAATTCTAAGCTGGATGATGTGCTCTACTCTCACACACTGATGCTCCACCTGTCTCCTGTGCCCCTGTGGCACCAACACTGCTGTCAGCCAGTGGCACAGTCATTCGTGGTGACTATCTATCTCTGATGGGGCATGGATTCCATGCACACCCCTTTTGTGAGAAAAGCCTTGTGATTCCAGCGAGTTAGGGCTTGTGCTCTTCTCACTGAGATCTCTGTCTGTGGTATTTGGGGTTTAGTCACAGACCGTGCCTAACTGAGACACACCTCTGTGTAACTCAACTCAACAATATGCAGTAGAGGGTGCATTCATTAACGATTTGATTAGGTACTTATACCAGATGCAATTTATAGAATCTGTCAGCTACCATCTCCCCTGTCCATTAATGATAATGATAATAGACCACCAGACCAGAGATGACCAGGTATTATTTGGTGGTGGACCATTTTCAAAAGAGCAATAACACTGACATGGTAGTGACAAGATACTGTGTGTTGCACTGTTACAAGCCACAGCTGTGGTTTGTAAGCAATACATACTTTCACTTTATTACACACATCTACTTAAGGTGTACTTTTAGACACAACAGCACATTTTCCACATAGTTAGTGTTAATTATTCTCTAGCCCTTTATCAGTGGTCAGTTTCTGATTACAGGACAGTTTATGATTGACAGGATTATTTGGTGGACTTTTCTTATCCCAACAATGACACTGAGAAAACACCAAACACTGCACTTGTGCCTGATGCATTTGTACCAGTGTCACACACATGTTCATGCCTCTACCATGTTAGTGTCACTGAAGTGCTGGGAACTGTCCACCAAATAATATTTAGTCAGCAGTGACAGTTGGCAGACAAACTGCATAGAAAGAGATGAGCTCCAGTCAGTAATTGTACACATATAGACTCACTCACTCTCAATAACCTTTTTTATCCTGGTCAGGGTAACAGTGTATCTGGAGTCTGTCCCAGGAATGCTGGCAAAACTGACCTTTTTTGTCAGCTGAACCTCTTCAACCTAATTACTTTATATTTTCATTAGTAAGCTGCTTCAAACATGTCACACACTTGGGAAAATGTATGGCCTTGTCACTGTCTGTGCATGTAAATCCAGATTTAAAATATTCCTAGCTATACTTACAGAACCTTTCCCCCTTTGGAGCTTTTGTTGTTTATTGCTCCATGTACTGACGTGTCTGTCCAATTTAGGTGATTTTAAAGAGTTCTAAAGATGAAAATGGTTTTAGGCATGAAGAATCAGCTAACGCTGTAATTTACATTTAACTGTCGCATGCTAAGAACTGGGGGCATGGTGGCTTAGTGGCTAGCACACTTGCCTCACACCCCTGGGATTGGGGGTTTGATGTGTGTGAGGAGCCTGCACGCTCTCTCCATGGTTTGGGGGTTTCCTCCCCCAGTCCAAAGACATGCACTGTAAGCTGATTGGCATGTCCAAATTATCCATAGTGTGTGAGTGTGTGTGCAATGCAATGGTGTCCCATGCCTTGTGCCCTGATTCCCCTGGGATAGGCTCCAGGCTCCCCCGCGACCGTGTGTAGGATAAGTGGTACACAGGATGAATGGATGGAGAGTACAATAAAATGCTACAGTATAAATGGTTTTAATCAATTGCATTTTTTATTTGTAAAAATATATATTGTTAAAATGTAACTTAATGTGTCATTTGCATCATAGTTTCAGGAATCCCTTGCAATGCCACCTCTAGGTATCTCTAAAAGGTGTCAAATAAGTGTGTAATGAAATATTTATTATATTATGCTTATATATGTAATTTTATTTATTTATTTAGAGTGGGTAGGATTGCTGTCTGTGTATATGTGAAAAATATAAGGAAAATATGATTTGCCACACCAGCCATTTTTCTCCGTCTGATCTCCTCTCACAAGGGATCTCGCTAACCCGGAAGTGGTTTGTCGTTGAAAAAAGTGGTTTGTTGTTGAGTTTTTCTAAGATGGTCGACTCATATCGAGCTGAGTTGATGAAATCATTTATACTGTTCGGCGGTTTATTTTGAGCGCTTGTGCTTAATATGTGTTATCAGTGTTCAGGCTTATGCTGCTCTTCCAACATTTTCTGTAGCTAGTTAGCTAGCAGCTGCGGGCTAATGACAGCTACAGTGTAGTGTTTACAGGACTAGCTAGCTAACGCTACATTTCCCAGTAACAAACACACACTTTAGAGGGTGAGTGTACAGCTCAGAATATAATCATTAAACTCTCGCTACACGATCATTTTTAATGTATGTTTTGGAAATGTAACGCATTTCTTTTATGCCAGCTAACTCTATACAGTTTGCAGATCAAGATGTCTGTGGAGCTGGACGTGTTTGTGGGAAACACTACCATCATGGACAAGGAGGTGTACCAGTTATGGCTCAATGGATACACAGGTAACTAAACTCACTGGCTGGAGAAATAGAACACATTACTGACCATATTTCCAGCTCAAAAGATATTAGAATTTTGTTTCTTGGTTTATTCTTGGTACTCATCAAATCCTGTAATCATCTGATGTCAAGCTGCCCCCCTGCAAACTTCTGTCACCAGCTTGTGTGAAACATCACAGGTGTGCCACCATGCTTTAAGACAGTCTGTGCTCTCTGTTTGTCTCCAAGATCTTTGCTGCCTCAATATAACATGCTTTCACAGCCTAAAATAGGCAATGTAACAGAAATGATGGATCCGATACAGTTCCTGATACCAGCACTCTGTATCAGATCGGTACACCCCAAGTAATTTCACAGACTGCACATAGTTTCAGATGATTGACCATCAGTTTATTCCTGGTGATCCGTAAATCTACACTGCGTGCGCAATTATTAGGCAATTATTTAGGATTTTCTCAGATTAATTTTATTGGTGAACATATACAATGATCTCAGTTGATCTTGGTGTTTATTTCACTTCAAAATAGAATGTTTAA
>CM074951.1:14809755-14820853 GCA_037577455.1 Pangasius macronema
CCCCCCCCCCCCCCCCCCCCCCCCCCCCCCCCCCCCCCCCCCCCCCCCCCCCCCCGGGGGCCCCCATCCCGGGCGGTCCCTTTTTTTTTTTTTTTTTTTTTTTTTTTTTTTTTGTGAACACACTCACACTCCAGCTGTCTGTCTCCACACTCCCTCACTCTCACACTGAAGAGGCAGAACAAGGCAGTAGAAGAAGACGAAGGGCCAGAGAGGAGCAACAGAGAGCAAAAGAGGCCGGAAGAGAAGAGGAGTGTAGAGGAAGAGCCAGAGACACACTCTAAAAGCGGAATCCAAGGCCACAACCAGAAGTAAGATCTCGAAAAAAAATAAAAGTGTCCTGTAAGTACGCATGCGTTATATTTTAAATGAAATATGTCTCTGGAAAGTAAGGAGAATAAAATGATGCTGTTCCATTCTGAGTATGTGATTATATGATAAATTGATATCAGTGCAGATGCAAAAATGCTGATGTGATCATCAAAATGAAGTGAAGGCCATGAGGAGGAGGGAGCAAGCAGACAATGAGACAGGAAGAGAATGTATGAGTGTGTGTAAGACAGAAAGACAGGGTGAGAGCGACAGTTTTTAATCATTCCCAGGCTTTTTAAAGATCTTGGTATGTCATACTTGCTCTCCTGATTATCAGGCTTGAGTGCCTTGTGCTACTTTTGTTCAGCCACAGAAAATTGAGCAGCACAGAGTATAATCACCATGCAACCTTCATGCAATGCCATTTATATATTTTAGCTAGTCCCTAGAGATGCATCAGACAGTAGTGGTTATTCCTTTAGTGTCTATTACCCAACCATCAGCATGTTGTTACGCATCATGCGTCACGTACGTAGTATTGCAAAACTTTCCAAACCATTTTCCAGCTACTATTTCACAACTAGTCTAAATGTCACTTCTTGTCTGATCCCCATTCAGACAAGTGGGGTGCACTGGCTTTGGCTTTTAAGAGTGGATTTAATATATGAGAGCAACTTTGTGTGTGTGTGTGTGTGTGTGTGTGTGTGTGTGTGTGTGTGTGTGTGTCTGCTTTTTGTTTCGGTGCACTTTTAGTGTCATTGTATTAAACAGACAACTCTTGGGTTCTCTGAAGTTTTGGGCATACAAAAAAAAAATCCCTGAAGTACTTAGTGGTGTGAACATTTGTGCCTACAAAAACATTTTGGCCCCCTGAAGAAACACAGGTGCCATAACAAGAAGAGAAAACACACACACACAATTAAATGCCCACTTGACGTCACAGCTGAGAACAGTAGCCTACTATACTAACACAAGCTACTTCTATACTGCAAAGAGCTTCAGGATCTTTATTTATGTATTTTTGGTAACTACTGACATTTGCCTGCATTATTTTATATGGCTCGGTGCTGACTTGAGCATTTATTCGAAGGAAGAGAAACATCTTGTGCCCTGGGGCTCAGTGTCACTGCAGACACTGTAAATGTTTGTGCTCTGCATTTTCATTATTTATAAAAAAAAAAGCCCTTGTGCTTCACTTATAAACCATTCTAACGTTTTTGCACTACAATGCAATGTAAGCAATTTACAATATTACCTGAGAACCAAGTAACACGTCTCCTTGGCCAGAGTCATATATTTATATTAAACGTCATGGCAGACCGCACACATATTGCTAAGTGCTGAAAAGGCATAAACACACTGTGGTTTACACTGGTCAGTGGTGATCCAGTCAGTCATTGCACCATTTGCTTTTGAGGAGCCCATGTCCAGCACATCCACAGTGAGACTGTTTCGAGCAACATGACAGAATGTCGGCTTCATAGGCAGAACAGAGTACAGTTACTGTACATCAGAGGACAGGATAAAGTGATTGTGTTTGCAAAAGGTAGAGAGATGTAGGAAGAAATCATTTGTCTCTGTACATGTGTGATTCTCAAATGTGTACCAGTGAAAGCAGGTTTTTAAGTTCTATCTTATCGGTGCAGGAACTTAGTTCTTAGTCCTAGAAGCTTTCTCTATACGCAGAGATTTACAGTTATTTGCTATTATGCACCAGGTACACCATTTCAATTTTAAACTAAACTAAACCAAACAAACTAATGAAATAAAATAACATTAATATCTCCGCACTGAAAATGTATGAAATATGTCTTGAAAAGGGCCATCCCAGGTAGACCTACTTGCCCTCTCCAGTGAACTTCAAGGGGCTTTCCTGAGGATGTGATACTCTGGGAAAACTCTGCCACAGTCCAGTTGACCCGAGTGGAGAGCCATGCCCACATCCTCAACCGTGGCATTCCAGAAAACCGATGGACTCTTGGCGCGCCAGGGTAGTCTAAATTGCCCTTACCACCAAACATACTCTGACCAGTGTCCGACACGGTCCGGTCCTGCCCTGCCCTTGGGTTGCTACCATGGCTGATTCTGGGCTTTCTCAAACTATATGCTTGCTGAAGAGGCTGTAGGGGCTGTGAGTGTATGAGAGACAGAGAGACAGAGAGACAGAGAGAGCGAGCGAGAGAGAGAGAGAGAGAGCAAATGCGTACCTAGCAGCAGTTGGGTGAATTAGGCTGGCAACTGGTGTATAGGAACAGTCACACCAGTTTAAAAAAATGGAGGAATGGAAATGATTAAAAAAATAATATCAAAGTTATTTTAAAAGAAGTCTTGTATGACTTTCCATAGCAGTTTGTGTCACAGCGTGCAAACTTGATAGCTCATAAACCGGTCCATCGACCACATACAGGTGTGATGTAGAAGGAATGTTTGGCCTTTGAAACACTGTATTAACTGTATTGGGCTGTGCTTAAACAGTGTGCAGATATGTGAATTATATGGAGATCGTTTATTGTAGGCACATTGTAATCACAACTTGAGAAATATCAGTCTGTCAGAGGGACAGAGCAAATGTGTGATTCTGTCACAAATCATATTTGCTGGTTCATTCATTCTTTAATAGGATTTGTTCATGTTTGAGGTCTCCTTGTGTATACTGTAAATCATGACAAACAACATGGTGTGGTTTGGGCCAAAGCAAAGCAATCTCATTCGGAGGCTGATGTAACAAAATCAGAATATGTGTTTGCGTGTGCATGTTGCCCTGTGGCTAGCTGTTTATCACTTTGAGTCAACTTGACTATACCAGTGCACGGGCCAAAGCCTTCCACACTGTGACCACAAGGTCTGACAAAGACATTCATGTTTTGGAGTCAAGACAACTTCTGCCTTCTTTTACAGTGTGTATTTGAATGTTTGTGTGAGTTTTCATGCATCAGGAAGACAGTGGTTATGATCTTTTCCCATGCTATTTTCTCTCTGGCACAAACCAGCTAACTGCACTGCACTACACAGTCCAGAAACAGAAATGTTTAAAAAGTACTGCATTTGGCTGCTTTTCTATTTATTCTCCAGGCAAGAGACCTGAAAGACAGGACTTATTCAAGCTGACAAATTTACTTAGAAATCTCAGCCCTCTCTCCTACCAAGAACAGTAATTGAAGTTTAAAACTCTAAATGAGCTCTTTCAGGCTGTTTTTTCCTCGCTCTTTTGATTCCATTACATGCTCTAGCTAAAAATGGCTGAGAGCATGAAAGGCAAGCTGTTAGACTTACAGTTTGGTCAAATGTTAGTAAGTGTGGGTATGTACTACATGTAAAAGACACTGATGGCATGCAATTGTAATAAAGGGGTAACTAATTGTATGCAATTCCAGTTCAGCCACCAGAGGGAGCCATCAGGTTGCCACATACTGTACATGGTGACCTTGTGATGAAGGCCAATTTAGATGTAAATTATCATTTAAAGTACCTGTAAAATCTGTGGCAACAATTAATAAGTCCAGTCTGTAATAAAAAAATAAAAATTGAGATACAAATGAAAATAAAATCACATGACGCAATTAAATCTGTGACAAATGAACATATCAGAGACAAATTTTGAATGTCAGAATTTTCAAACTTTAAGGTACTTATTCAGTTCTCTTGCCCTCTCTTTTCTTTGTCCTCCAGATTCCGCAGTGTGATTTCGAACCTCAGGTTAAAGCCGGTGTTCTCAGCCTTACCCGAGAGCCTGCAGCGTGTGGCAGTGTGTGTCTGTGTTTGACACGCTACTTTTGTACTTTTTCTCTGAGCTCCAAAGAGGCAGGTGAAAGTGTCTCTGTGTGAAGATGTGGTCTGTGTGTGTTTCATTTTTGTGCGTGTGCGTTTCTGTGCTCCTCCACCAAGCTATTTCACAGCCACCCACAGAAAGTGACACCTACACGGTAAGGAGGGGGGGGGACTGTTTCCCACTCTTTTTCTTTTTCTCTTCTCTGTTCATTTGATAAGCATATGTCTACAAGCATTTGCATTCATGCCTCTTATTCTTTGCTGAAACTTCAGGAATGCACAGATGGCTATCACTGGGATCCACAAACTCAACACTGCAAAGGTAAAACATCTCCATGTTTCCTGATCACAGGGCATATATATATATATAATACTTTGTCTTTATTTTAACTGCATTAACATGAAAAAATACTTCTGTTATAAAAAGTGAAGTTCCAACTCTCTGCACATGTTCCCTTTTCCCGCTCAGACATAAATGAATGTGAAACTATCCCAGAGGCATGTAAGGGTGAGATGAAGTGCTTCAACCATTATGGCGGCTACTTGTGTCTCCCGCGCTCTGCCTCAGTAATCCCTGCCCCTGACCCACCCAACCAAATCCCTACTGGTGTGGGCAACACCTCAAGCGAGCCCTACAACCCCTGTCCCAGCGGCTACGAGGCTCATGGAGACAGCTGCGTGGGTGAGTGCGTTTGGAAATGTGTGTGCTTGGGGAGGGGAGTGCAGTGTGGGTGTTAGTGAACAGGTGGCAGGACTGAGTGACAGTGTGAATGTGTATATTGTGAAGGCAGGATTTTTCATAATTATTGCACTCTGGTGATGTTTACATGGAATTGATAAAAGAAATTACACATAGTGTATGTGTAGGAGAGTGTGTATTGTGGGTTAGAGGTTCCAGGACAATTCAGCTAGTAACTCAGAAACAGGTGGTATGTAAGGAAGAGGTTGTCTGGGAGCTTTGTCTGGGAGTTTTGCACCACTTGGCAGGGGGTAGTCTGTAGGAGGCAGAGGGGATTTGGAGGGCTAAGTTATTTCCCAGCTGCTATCAGCAGTCAAACCCTCATTAATTCACCCCACAGTTGTATTACTCAGCACTCAGCATAAAGTCACACAGTTAGCATTTCTTTATTCCTTCAAGCTGTTAGTCATAAATCAGTAAGTGGCCTCTCTGCTGCAGTAACAAAATACCAGTGCAGCAGCAAATATGAAAGGAATTTAGGTGAACTCGAATGTAGCTCATATGACCTGCACAGTGAATTGTTTTGATGCCCTCACAGATGTGGATGAGTGCGAACGGGATGAACATGACTGCCAGCCCAGTCAGGATTGCATCAATACGGAGGGCTCGTTCACTTGCCAGTGCCCGAATGGATACCGCAAAGTGGGAACAGAGTGCATCGGTAAAAAGCAGCTACGCTTTTAAAGAGGCATGAATAGAATCGGCACATAGCCATTTCACTGAATGTACTTAGAATACATACTTCTGCCATAGAGGGTCATATTTCAGTAAGAGCATGTATTATATTAGTGTCAGGACGTGTATACGTCCAAAAAATGTGAGTAAATGTGAGCCAATGGTGCTTAAGGAGTAACAAGCTGAGAAGCTCATTTGTGCTTTTCAGCCAGTGAACTTTTAAATGTTTTTCCCCCTCTCTAGTTTGGAGATACAGTGTCATGAGGCTATAGAGCACTGCCCTTCAACTCAGTGTAACTGTGTTGATGAAGCTGCTAATGAAGAATAAAGGTTTGAGCTGAATGTGTAGTTCACCTGAACTTTTCCTCTTCATTTTTGTCAGACATTGATGAGTGTCGGTACCGGTACTGCCAGCACCGCTGCGTTAACGTGCCCGGCTCTTTCTCCTGCCAGTGCGAGCCTGGCTTCCAGCTGGCAGGCAACAATCGCTCCTGCATTGGTGAGTGTGCCCACACACTGCCACCCCCGCACATAGCCAACAATGCTGTGCCCTGAGTCATAGGCCATCCTCCACACATGCTCAAACTGTGCACACACAGTAATTTGGAAAATCAGGCCCACATGCTGTTGTACAATATCATCCTACACCTCAGCTCCTCTGAACGGGGGCCAAAGTCAAAACAAACTGCCACAACACCTCGAATTAGGTGAATAAGTGACACTGTGGCCACATAAGGGAACAATTACTGTGGTATACCAAAGTACAGGGCAAATCTTACGTTAGATTTGGTGTATCGCAAAAATAAACCTGACATTCCTGTGTCCATTACCTTGTATAACCTCACACCAATCATTGTGAATTTAAATACAAACAGTATCTCATAATTTAGTGCTTAAATACATGTTGTATGTAGTCTACATGAGGCACCTGAAAAGTTATTTTTGTCGCTGATGTCAATCTTTAAAAAAAAAAACAAACCAAAAGTCAAGGAATAAATAAAGTTCCACACTGGCACTTTTTGTATACATAATGACTGCACTTTTCCCTCGAAATTTGCTCTGTAAAGCATACTTATAATTTGTGTCTGCTGTGTCATGATTTGTGGTTTCAGACGTGGATGAGTGCAACATGGGCGCCCCCTGTAGTCAGAGGTGTTATAACACCTATGGCACTTTCCTTTGCCGCTGTGAGCAGGGTTATGAACTGGGGCCAGATGGCTTCACCTGCAAAGGTGAGACATACACAATGCAGCAAATACACAGATTTTCTGGGTAATGTAAACAGCATATTACTGTCTGTTGTTCATTTTGTTACTTCTTTGCCCACTTCCTACTGTCTTCGTTATTCTTTACACAGACACAGATGAGTGCAGTTTCTCTAGTTACCTTTGTCAGCACCAGTGTGTAAATGAGCCTGGCAAATTCTCATGTGTCTGCCCCGAAGGCTACCAGCTCCTCGGGACTCGTCTCTGCCAAGGTCAGCATCTGTCTCTCATCGTCTACTTCATTCTCTGACCTCATTCAGCCTTTCGTTATTTTCTCTATTCATTCAGCCTTTCGTTATTTTGACTATTATATTCGTATTTGATTCCATTTTTGATTTGTATGTGTGTCTTAATGTAGATATAAATGAGTGTGAGACAGGAGCGCACCAGTGCACTGATAGCCAGACGTGTGTGAACACTCATGGCGGTCATCAGTGCTATGACACGAACCGTTGTCAGGAGCCTTACGTTCAAGTATCAAACAAGTGAGTGAAGTGGTTTTAGCCTAGCTGGTCCATGCATTCACTTATTTCCTCCATTATTAAAATAGGACTTTTGTTCTCTTTGTGCAAGTTGTATTTACGTCAGGCATAACTTTAGGGTTCTGAAGCTGCACTATGAGTTTTTCCATATCTCTAGATAGCCTTAAAGCACAAATCGATACATTCTACATCCTTCCAAACCTGACACTGATAATAAGTGGTGTAGAAGGTTTATGTTCTGAGGATATATCTGGCTGTTAATGGAGCGCATCCAGGATTTAAATATTTGTCTGACCCGTGGAGAATACTCAGGTGCAATTTGATACTCTTAAGGCCTAAATTTCTTCACTGAACCAGTAGAGGAAAAGAATAAATACAATATCAATTGGATTACTTCTGGACAAATGAAGGTGTGAGAAAGATTGTGTTGTAGCTATCACTGAATCACGTCAGCTCCACATTTCATTCTGCCCTCTTTGTTTAAAAAAACAAAACAAACTATGCTCCTTTTAAGTCATGGATCTGCTGTATCCAATATTGTTAAGCCATTATTATACTGTAACCCTGTCTCCCTAGTCGCTGTGTGTGTCCTGTCTCTAAACCTGGCTGTCGAGACTTGCCCTTCTCCATTGTGCACCGTTATATGAGCATCACCTCAGAACGGTCCGTCCCCTCTGACATCTTCCAGATCCAGGCCACAAGTATCTACCCTGGAGCCTACAACACCTTCCGGATCCGCTCTGGAGATGACAATGGAGACTTCTACATCAGGGTGAGATGCGACTTATTCACGCTTATTGATTTAAAACCTCTAGGGGTTACTGAAAGTTATCCTACCTGATCTTGGCTTTTGAATTATTTAATTAATAGTTGAAAGAATTGAATTACACAATTATTTTGGATTATAGTCTGCAAACTGTCTATTTCTGGGATTTAAACTACTGAAGCCAAAATGTGAGCAATTACTATTTGAGAACATGGCCCTGGGAGGAAGGGAGGGAGGCAGGGAAGGAGGGGGAGGGGGCACTGATGTTAGCAGTGGAAAAGTGCCAAAGTTTGAGGACAATGCAGTTCTATTTTGGTGCCAGATATTCGGTTTATAGCTTTTAATAGCCTAAGGAGCAGGGGGACACTGCACAGTACTATTGCTTAGCCTTTTTATTTAGATTTCTGCAGTCCTAAATGTGCAGAGAAAAATGTAGAGCATGTGCCATATAGATACATTATCTTTGTCCATGCATGGTTCCATCTGTTTCAGGTATATGTAGTGGTGTTAATCTCTTGTGCAGCTTTCACAAGTACATTATGATCACTGGACTATGCATTACACTATGCTAATTTCCCAATAAGCCAGATGTGTTGTTTTCTCCCTTAGCAAATCAACAATATCAGTGCCATGCTGGTGCTAGCCCGTGCTGTGACTGGACCCAAAGAGTATGTTCTGGACTTGGAGATGGTTTCGGTCAACCCCCTCATGAGCTACCAGACTAGTTCAGCTCTTCGCTTATCAGTCTATGTGGGGCCTCATACTTTCTAAATTAGAGTTACATTTAGAGCAGGGAGGGGGAGAAGGGCTAGCAAATAAAAAGTGGCAGAGGTGTGAAGTACGGACGAGATATCCATTGAGGATGAGAAGGGATTGAGTTGGAGATACTGGCATAATTAGCAGAACATCTCCCCAAGTTTGCTGGAAGAGCAATGCCAAGCTATCTCAAAAGAAACCAAAAAACAAACTATACAACTACTACTTCACAAGTGATGCTGGTCTTCCAGACAGGTAATATAATTGCAGACACAGCCATACCACATATGGTTTTACTATATTGTGTATGAATACCAATTAAAAAGGAGCTGCACTACAATTTCAAAATCTGCTGTACAATCCATATAGCCTTTACTTTTGGCCTTTCTCATACCTCTCTTGTCATCCATGCTCATTTTCAAGATTGCTTCTTTAATTGAGAATGTGTTTTCTTTCTATTTTTGCCTCTTAGCACAAATTCATTCCACTGATTAGATTCGCCACAGCCCTCGCTGATGGCCCATGCATCCTCCCTCTCTTTTTTTTCTTCCAGATATATGTAGCAGTTTAGTGTACAAATAATATATGCAGCTCTGCAAACTTCTTTCTGGGCATTGTGTGCCATTACTATTCTTCAGTAACCACTCAGTCCTACATCTACAAGTCTATATCTTCTTCCACCCCCAAAATGATCACTAAATAGTCACATTATTTGTGTAGTTGTCATACCATGCTGTCAATTTTGTACTTTTATGTTCTGGACTTATTACTGTAATAAATACGATAATACCATAGCATTCTGGCTATAGACCCCTATGTTGAATTGATTTGTATTATGGTCTATATTTGACCGACATTCTTTTGTTTTCACGGATCACTTACTAACTCCATGTCAGTGGAGTGTTTAATCTTTCTTACTTTGTGGAATCTCTTCAACACCAACACTGGTATAGACATAACATTTTAAGTCACAGCAAGCAAATGAATAGTTTAGAACAGGAAACAGATGAATAATTTAGTTTAGTATTCAGAGTCCTTTGGTTTGCAAAAAGCAAAGTCCCCGGTACCTCAGCAGACAGGGATGAAAGAGTTCATTGGTAGTTTCCCAATTCTTTATAAACAAAACATGAATAAATTATATTTAAATACATTGATCTACTATGAATACACTGAGTAACTGTGTAGGTGGAGAACCTTGCAATGTGGCAACTCTGTTAACAGCATTAAGTCTAAGGAGGGATCCCACTTGGTTAGGAGGAACATTTACTGCTTGGCAACGGGCTTCTCAGTTAATTAAGGAGACTTTATGAGTCCAGATCACAGTAGGCTCACTGCAAACTCCTAAGAAAAAGGTTAAATCTAGGGCTCTAAAGTTATCTAAAGTTATGTAAATCTTTGGTTCATTCCTTTAAAGTTTCCAGGTAGAACCCCTTTAGAAAGCTAGGACCATTACCTATCAAAAAAAGAAAAACCCTTGATCAACCTATTTTTTTCTGTGGTTGCAAATCAGTGGCGTTTTCTACATGTATCCTGATAATTAAAGGAAGATTAAAAAAAAATATGAAAAATAAAATTTAATCATATTTACCCAGACTCCTGAAAATTTTACCTGGTAAAAACTGGATGTTAATTCATGAATATGTGGGAAAAAAAAAGCTTAATTTGACCACACAATGTGTCTTATACAGGCTCCATGGATGCAGCTCTAACTTTACACAGGTCAGGATGACAGCAAGATCACCATTTTACTTTCATATGCATATAGAAGAGACAAGGAAAGACAGAAAATTGACTTATTCAGTCTTATCTAGTTTGTCAAGATGTCTTCAGTGCCTCTCAGTCAGCGGAGTCGATTTTTCTTTCAAGGATGATGAATTGAAGTTCAGGAATTTAGAGCTACAGTGCATAGTGTGTTAAAAATCATTATTTAGTCAGGGGAGAAAATATACTCAGTGATATGATGGTTTTGAGGTGCTGAGTCATTCTGACAATCCTGCTCAGATATGTCAAATGTCATCATACCCTGACATGGAAGAAGTAAACAAACCAGAGAGCCAAACAGCAGGAAGCAGTTAATAAGAAGAAAAAGGATTCAGGACTGGTGGAGGTTTAGCTTAGTTCTTGTTTAAGAGGTAAGGCATTTATTTGTTCTGTTATTTGGTGGAAAGCAAATGAGTGATAGTTATCTGATTTATCCGTGTTGTCTAATTCATGTTGTTACCCAACTGAGAAAATGTTGAGCTAGAAAACCAATGGTAGCTGGCTACCTTCTGAGCACCAGCACATCCAAAACACATGCACTATATGCCCAAAAGTTTGTGGACACCTGACCATCACA
>CM074951.1:14820953-14840072 GCA_037577455.1 Pangasius macronema
GGGTATTGTCATGCTAGAACAAGTTTGGGTCTCTTAGTTCCAGTGAAGGGAAATTGTAATGCTACAACATACAAAGACATCCTATACAATTGTGTCCTTCCAACTTTGTAGCAGCAGTTTGGGGAAGAACCACATATGGGTGTACTGGTCAGGTGTCCACAAACATTTGGCCATATCGTGTATTTTCCAGTGTTCAAAACATGTCCACTGAATAGCCATAATGAATGTTTTTGTAACAACTTGTTCGATCTCTCCTGAACATCCAAAATTGACATCCACGGAAGGTGTTGACAAGGTTCACTATAAGTTTTTATTGCATTATTATTAATGTCTTTTTCATGTCAAATGCATATTATACTACAGTTTAACCACCTTTCCATTTTAAATCAAGTACAATAACTCTACCACGATGGACCACAGTTCCACACAATAACCATTTAATTCCACATACTAACCACCATAATTAAGCTACTCAACTTCATTTTCGCTTTCACTTAGGTGCAATGTCTGCCTCTCCTTCCCATCTATTTTATGACTGCCCCTACCCTGGAATATACATGAAGTACTATTCACTCTGGCTCATGCATAATGTTTTTTAGACGTATCGCCTAAGTCAAAAGATTCCACTTTGAAAACTATGATGTATTATAAACCTATAGGCTCTTTCCTACTTGCAGTACAGCTCTTCCCATCCCAAGCACCGCAAAATTCCATTCCCTACTCACAGTAACACAGAAACACATTTGCAGTGAAAACAAAGGCTTCCTCCTGAAAAGTAAGGAAATATGTGATTATTTTTATAACTGTGAATTACCTAAGTAGATCATAGATGATGCCATGTGTGTAACTACTGTGAGAATGTATGCCCTGACCTCTATATAATCCACTGCTAAAGCAAAGAGAATTCCTTTTGTGCTCACTTATCACCCTGCTAAGAAAACAGTGACTCAAAACTCTTCAGGAAGATCCTGAGACTGCTGTCCTTTATAATAAGCTTCCTATAGATGGGGCAAAATCACCAAAGACATGTTTGTCAGGAGTGAATTAAATGTTTAGCCTAATAAAATCTGTGGCACTCTTGTATGCAACTTTCTTGATGTTCCCATTGCAAATATATTAATACAGCCACTAAAACCACAGGCCCTAAAGGATCGATTTTGGTCACCCATTACTGCTCATGCATTACCACAGGATTTGTTTACTGTCTCTCATTTAAGAAATGAAAAATTATATGCTTTGGAGAAACTAAGATGAGCCTAGCTGATTGTTTTGTCAAGCACCTTTGTACCATCAGAATGAACAATTTCTCCTTTGCAGTGGTGAGACACTTCATCAGCAACACTGGCCACAACACTGATCACATCTCTGTTTGCATCACTAGTTGTTGCAAGTAGAAAGAGCTCATCTATACTCTCAGAACTCCAGAACCTTGTAGAATAAATGTCATGTTTTGACAGATATTTCATCATCAACCATTTTGAATATTTTCTGGTTTCACCTCCTACTGCCTGAAGAGCATTTTGCTTGCACAGCTGCTTTAGGACTTTCTTCTGAAATGTCCTGTTTCTCTGGAAATGTTGTGTACTACTCTGAACTTTTACTAACAAGGGTCCAACAGTTGCAGCATGATGGTGCCAGGGCTTAAACTCACAACCTTCTGCTCAGTAGCCCAGAGTGTATATATTGTGATGAATTAGAGACAGATAAAGATAAACAGTGAAGCTCATAAGTCAGAACAGGGCTGCCATATTGGACTGGCTTTTACGGGTTGAATTAAACCTACTATTCACTATAAATTAGTGATTATGACTAAAAGTTTGTGGACACCTGACCATCATACCCGTATGTGGGCCTACCCCAAACTATGGCTACAAAACTGGAAGAACACAATTGTAAAGGATGTCTTTGTAGATTTCTCTTCATTGCAAGGGGCCCAAACTTGTCCCAGCATGGGAAAGCCCCTATGCACAAATGGAGGTCCATGAAAACCTTGGTTTGTCTGGTTGGTGTGGAAGAAGTCGAGTGGCCTGCACCAAGTTCTGACCTCAACCCCAATGAACATCTTTGGGATTGACTGGAATGTGCACCAGGTCTCCTCTGGAATGTGATGTTCAAAAACACATAATGGGAATGATCAACCAAATAAGCTAAATTATATCTAAAGAGTTCAGGGTCATGTCTTAACAGGATTAAATCATTAATCTGCCAACACTAGAATCTAATCGAAATATTGGTACAGCTCTACATGCTTCAACTGGCATGACCAGCAACAGTTGCAGGCAGGCACAATTACAGCATGCACCCCATGTAATGTTAGCCTGTCCATCACCATGATAAATAAAAAGGAGGCTGGGAAATCTCTAAGTGCATAAACTATCGGATCGGCTCCCATATATGAAAACACATAGGCTTTCTCCTCAGTTGTCGATGCTGATGACTCATTCTCTGCAAAGCCTTACATAATTATGGCACAGAGATTTGACGTTAGTCTGCCACAGGGGGGCAGTATGGCACACAGAGTTTCAATGGCCCAGAATAGAAACAAACCTGAAGTTACAGAATCTTGCTGCTCGTTTTGCAACCTAATTGACCAGTGAACCCATTGTTTTCTGTCTCATTCCAGATAGTAAATGAAGCACCGACTAAGCAATGGGTGGAAGTGTGAAGGCAACCAGTAAAGAAATGTCAGTAAATGTCTGTAACTGGTGACACACAGACATTTACCTGCACATCTTGTGTTCATCTGGTCAGGCAAAGAAGTACATATGTAGACACTCCTTCAATAATATTCAAAGTCATATGAAACACACACACACACACAGAACTAAGCTAGGCTAGGCTATAGATAACCTAACCTTAACCTCAGTAATCAAAAGGAACCCTTCTAACTCTTCTTTTTTTTTTTAGAAGTTTTTTTTTTTTTTAAATAAAAGTTGCAGTTGTTGTGGGGACCAGCCTATCCTACCAAGATACCCCCCCCCCCAACACACACACACACACCATGTGGTGCTATGAGGTCAGTCAGATCACTGCCTCTTAAAGGAGATCATGACAAATTAGGTGAAGATGATAGAGTGGGTGTCTGGGTGGGGAGGATGTGTGGTGAGAACGGGACATAGTCGTGCTGCTTCCTGTCGGATCTCCGGCAAACCACACACCCAACTGTGAGTACAGCGGCAAGAACGAGCCGTGCTGTACCCGCCCTGTGGGCACATGGAGAGGTGGGCAGGAGAAGCTGTGCCAGTGAGCCCCCGCATGCGGAGGAGGTTGCGAGCAGAAAATTGTGTATACACTCAGTTTAAAGGCATGCTTCAATGTGTATGGAATTTTCTGTGAAAGAGAGAGAGAGAGATAGAAAACATATCAGGTATGATTTCCCCTTTGGTATAAAATGATGTGTATGATTGAAGGGTGAAAGCAGGACACAGGTGAACTCCTTAATTGGTGAACATCATCAACACGCAACCCGAGTAAGAAATATTTACGATTATCATGTCTCTATATATCCTTATACTGTATCTCCTAGTATCTCCCTGCACATATCCTCTCTAGCTATGAACAAAAGTGACAGAACAGATGGCATATTAGATTGTACAAATGACATTTGTACAGCTTGCCCTTGCTAAAGTGTACCATGGAAGGGAGTCAATCATTACAGATTATGGGTGCAGCAGTGTAACTGAAATTCAGTAAGGGAAATTCAGATTCAAGGAGTTACACTGCACCGTGTCAATGCAGTTCATATACCAGATGATTTGATGATGCAATCTTTTGCTTAAAAGCAGTAAATTATGACCATGCCTGTTCAACATGCAACTGTGACATACCATATACATGCACACATTTAGACATCAGATATCAACTGCTGCTATGGCTGGATGGTGGAGAGAAACCTATTTCATTCAATGTTAGCTATGGAAGAGACAAGAAGGAAAAAAAAACTTTCACGTCCAGCAGGGGTTTGTCTGATCATGGTGAGCCTCCTACATGGTGAGAGGTAAGAGGGAAAAAAACCCAGCTTATCTGATTACTCATCGCCTTTAAGGAAAGACTCAGCAACTCAGCTACCCACAAGCAGCTGCCAACTCCAGCTGGAACCTCAACCGTTACCCACAAAAAAAAAAAAAGGAGTATGCTTTGCATCCTGGCCTGTGTGGTGCAAAGATGATGTATAGACTGGGAAAAGACTTCCAAATATGCTGAAAGAAGTGATTCTTTATACCACACATTGACCACTGTCCTGTTGTGGGTTGATAAAAAAAGTTGTATATATGGAGTTATTGTAATTAATTTAATGCCCAAAGAGCAGTCCTTCCTTCAGCCTTAAGTAGCAACTATAATAGAGAAAACATAGCTCCAGTAACAGCCTCAGTGACAGTAACCATTAATGTCAATCACTATAGTATCAGTATCTTTTTCTAGTTGGTCTTGGCATTTTGCCCCCTTCGTTCAGCTAAACAAGACCTCCAAAACATCAGTAGCATTAATTACATGAAAACACAGATATGAGGATCATAAATATTTCATAAAAAAGTGTCCATATTGGAGGAAAGGGAGCCAACACAACAGGATGAGCAAACAGGAAACACTTTCCTATTTTTGGTTTATAGACACCAAATTTACACTGTCAAATGTGTAATGTCCAGGTTAATTTAAAGAAAAGGCTAATGAAAGATCAAATAATGACTCCAAATATACACTCACCATCCACACCATTCATAATAGGAACACCTGTGCACCTGCACATTTATACAGTTATCCAATCAGCCAATCATGTGGCAGCAGCACAGTGCATAAAAGCATGCAGATACAAGTCAAGAGAATGAGAAAAAAAATTAGATGTTTCAATGAGCCTATGCTCATGATAGCCTCAGATTCCTGTTCTTGGCTGATAGGAGTGGACAGCTGTTGTAGCCCATCCAGATCAAGATTCAATGAGATGCTTTTCTACTCACTGTGGTTTTAAAGAGTGATTATATGTGTTACTATATCCTTCCTGGCATCTCGAACCAATCTGGCCATTTTCCTCTGACCTCTCTCATCAACAAGGTGTTACCACCCACAGAACTGCCGTTCACTAAATGTTTTTTTTTTTTGCACCATTCTGTGTAAACTATACAGACTGTTGTGTGTGAAAATCCTAGATGATCAGCAGTTTCTGAGATACTCAGACCAGCCCTTCTGGCACCAACAACCATGCAGCAGTTTGATGGGAACATTAACTGAAGCTCTTGATCTGTATCTGCATGATTTTATGCGTTGTGCTGTTGCCACATGATTGACCCGAATGGATAATTGCAAAAGAGCAGGCGTACAGTGGAACACCTATTAAAGTAGAAGGTGAGTGTAGATACCTGATTATTCCATGACCCAATACCAAGGAAGAAACCACCCGTTCAGATGGACTGTTGGATGCCACAAGGTTTGCTTCCAATAATGAATCTAATTAGCTCTGCATCTTCATTATCACTGAGCAGTCAGGAGGCCAGAAAGAGACACTCCTGAAGGGGCAGAACAGGGAGAGACATGTTGGTCACCTTTAATTGAGCCATTTACTGAAGGGAATTACACTGACCTCTGACTATTGCAGGGGTGTCCTGATTAAGGTGCTATCTAAATTACAATGACATTGACGACAAGAGTCATCTACCTTGTCTGCCAGTGATTGTATTCAGATGAATCAAACAAACAAGCTAATGCTTCACATGGCACAGTTAATAGAAAGCCATGTTATGGGTGGATGAAAAGCCTGAAAGGGATTATTTTCTCACATTTTAAGGAAAAAGCACAGTCACAAAATGCTTTAAGAGCTCTGGCTTTTCTATGTTCATAGACTGCAAACTGTGATATGGGGAAATTTGCAGTGTTCCGTGGCATGCACTTAGCAAATATCTGCTGCCAGGCCTCCCCTAGTCTTTTTTTCCTATTAAGACTTATATAACCTGATCCACACAATTACAGTAGATACATATACTGTATAAGCTTACTTAATTTTCTCTATCTTTCTATGTGTGGTCACCATCATATGGCCACATGGTGCTACAGAAGAGTAGACATGCAAGCAGAAAGGCTACTAGTTGAAGCAAAAATACTAAAAAAAACAGACAAAATGCTACACAATGTAAGAACAAGGCAGCATGTAATAGATTCTAGCATCATTAAAATGGACACTTTCATAGCTCTAATGCAATTCTGAAATGTACTGTAGATTCATTAGCTAAAGCAGTGGTGGATAAATGTAGTGTCCTCTACTCACAGATTAAAAACCATTTCTGTGTAGTGCACTAGGCCAACAGACTGAGCCCCATTCTTGCTTTCCTTTCTACAAAGCAAGGCATATAAATGTCTTATATAACTGTCTGCCTCTGCTTTATAGTTGTGAAATGAAAACTGTATCCAGGGAAAATTTCTTTATGATTGTTGAACTTAAGCATTTAAACACGATTACCAGAGTTGGGATATAGATGAATACACACAGTGCTTACACATAGGAATACACAAAATGAGAAATGGTATACAATCAAGAATGAAAACTATTTCGTTCCAGTAATCACTGAGCAACTGAGGTTATGCTAACTCATCCTGACTAGCTTTTATTCATTATTAGCCATTATTAAGTTCAATCTTCTCCTTTAAGATAACGAAACCATTTCAGATATGTCCTGTGAATACTTACTCACACAATTCGTTTGGAGATGACAGAATGTCCTGTTGGTAAATCAGTGAGTAATGTGTCAGGGAATTTCACCATGGATGCATCTGTGTTTGAACATAAGGTGTCAAAGAAGCATTCATTTAGCTGCCAAGTTGACTATTTTGTCACGGCACTGCTCAGCATTCTGTTGGCATCCTCCAGCTCTGAAAACACCCACCAAGACCAGGCCAACTGATAATGTAGTCTCATGCTTTCATTTGTTTTGTGTGATACCTTAATTTCCTACTCTGTATCTCTCATCCCTCCATCTTCTCACTCTTTATCTGTAGCACTTCATTTTTTTTTTTTGCAGTTTAACATTGTAAACTCACTGGGTGGGGTGAATTTCTTTGCATTGGATGAGTCAGAGAGTGAGATGAATTGTCAGTTAAGTAATCATCTCTGGTGTTCTTTCTTAGACACTGTTAATTTTCCATTTGTTTTCTGGTATATTGCTATATTTCTAAATAATTACAATGGATTTTGCACAGTTTCCTTAAAACCTGTAGTACGTGAAATTTTATATACCAAAACCTGATTTGCAAATGTCACTACTGTGAAATGAGCCAGGCTGCTGGTACCCGGGGGAAATGTATTTTAGTTTTCAAGGAGAGGGACCCTGGGGGAAATTGAGCAAGATAAAAGCAATAATCATAAACCAGCCTAGAGCTAAAACAGGCAGTAAAGTGTTTTTCTTCCCTTACTCTCTGGTTAAATCTTTTTTCCTGCCCATAGTCTGTCCTATCCTAATAGATAGGCAGAATTCTCGATTTCAACCTCAATCTTAAAGGTGAACATAAAGAAAAAAAAAACTCTCTGTACATACACAGTGGCAGGACAATATCATAACCCGCTCACTTTATCAACCCATTTAGGGCTTGGTAATATGACATATTTTTAAGACATAAGGTGGACATATATAGCATCTCTAAAGGAATCTTAAAAAACGCCGAGTCTCTGAAGGACAAACTAACATTGACATATCTGCACTTCATTGGTTTAAGTTCAGTTTTACAGCAATGTGAATTAAGAGTAGCAAAAACGCAATAGTCAAGAATAAAGTCACAAATGGTAATTGATTATAATAAAAAAAATACATAGTATTAAATTAGATGGGAGAAAAGAGAAAGTGACAGACAGGGAGGGAGCTTCTGCTAGCAGGTCTGCTGTGATGTCATACATCTACATCACATCACCATGGCAACCTTGCATCAGCACCAACTTACTGAAGAAGAGAGAAGAGAGAGAAAAAAGAGAGAGTGCTGGCTGAGTGCTGGTATGTATTGCTGCAATTCAGAGGCCAGTTGAATAAAAGAAAAAAAAAGATAGAAAGGTATATGAAGGCTTGATTATTAGTAAGAGAATTATTCATATTGGTCACCTATAGAATTGCATTAGCATCCCAGAATGTGACACCAAGAGTACAACATGCTTAAACATTATCCTGACATTTATCAATGAAAATGCATTGTAGAGTCATGAATGGGCATTCAATATTAAGAACAAGCCACACTCCTAATTTATAACCATCTTCAGTGAGTTTGTGTGGAAAGAATTAAAGCCTTAGGGAAAGAAGAGAGAGCTAGAGAAGGAGGGAGTGAGAGAATGACACCAGAATCAAAAGTCCAGCTATTCCTACTGTTCTGTGCCTCGGGTTCTAAAAATAGACTGCACACTGAAAAAAGAAGAAGAAGAAGGCAATGGGCTGGGGGAAACATTGGTAGTTGAGGAAGAGAAGGAGAGGCAGAGTGTGGGCGTGTGTGGGCATTTGCTCACTTAAATTAGGTATATGTTTCTGTGGACCTGGCAGTACACGTATCTCGATAATGCAGTATAAATTTACTTACCATAAACATACTGAATTATCGAGTATACTGTCAGAAATGCATATATACTATTAATTCATCAATCCTCACTCCTGTGGTAACTACAAGTATGCTGATATAAAGCTGGACTGTACAGCAACATCACATTGCATAGACTGATCCATCAATCCATCAATCTGACCATCTATCCGTCCATTTATCCATGCAGCCATTCGTAATGTTCCAATTCTTCAGTGCGACCATTCAATTCTTCAGCCCTGACTTTACCTTTGCAATGCATTATCTCTCTCTTTTATAGACCCTCTCTTCCGTCCTCTTCTCTCACTCCAGCTTCGGAGGGAGTGGGAGGTGTTGCTAGGCGACAGATTAGCTCTTTTCTTTCAAGAAGCAGAGTGAAGACCTTGATTCTCTCTTGGTAAAAATAAACACCAGCCAGGAAAAAGAAGCTTGAGATGGTGGACAAGCATCCTTCAACTGCAGAAGAGGTTGCTAACATTTTTTTTTATTCAGTCAAGCATTTTACAGCTCTATCTTCACTTTTAATGTGCTTTCAGTTTCTGAGTGGTGCCGCATGTGCCATTCTTGTGATCCCTAATTCTGCAATTAATATTTGTTTAGCAGTGAACTCCTGTGCATTTCAGAATTCCTTGACCATAAAGCAGTGACATTAATAGCAGGTCCTTTCTTTGTGTTTGCTTGTTTTTTCACTCTTTTTCTTAGATGCATGATCCACATGTCAACCATTTTATCATTTACAATATTAAATTCCTAAATACCTAAATACTCAAAAGTCAGAAACATGTTGATGAAACTGTGAGCTTTTAAAGTCTGTGCAATATCAAGGTCTTTCAGAGTTTACTTTGCAGTTTTCGAGGTAAATCACAGAAGAACATGAACAATGTAGACAAAAGCATCTACTCATTAAGCAGATTAAATACATAACAGACATAAATAATCAGAATTGCAATAATATAAGAAGTATAGTATTTAGATAGTTGAGCCTGGAAAACCAAGTATTGTGCTCATTTATTAATTTCCCACATTTTTACACATAATATTGATTTTCTCAACCAAAAAAAAAAACCCAACATTTCCAATAGTGCAACATAGTCCATGACTAGGCATAATCTTGGGCCGGAAAAAATAATATCCAAAATGTTCTATGGACTTCCTGTCTACAGGGATGTTCCAGTTATAAAGCAGAGTTATCATATTACAATGTACTCCCTGGTGTATCTGTTCCATGCTTCTTTTACATTTATCTTCCTCTTTTACCATTCACTCACGCCTGCCACTCTGCTGATGTGCTCCATTTCCTGACCTCCCACAAGGCCCACCTGGACTAGCGTGACAATGATAGCCATTATCACAAGAATCATAACCAAACTATGTGTCCAAAAAAAAAAAAAAAACTTTGTCTGTTTTGGTTTACAGTTGCCTATAGCTCAGATTATGTATGCATGTATATAAGTGAATTCAGACATGGTGAGAATATTCAAGGGTATCATTAATTATACATGGGCTACAATGTTTAGAAATTTGTTTAAAAAAAAAAGCAAATGCCATATGTAACAGTCTGTCAAGCTAAACCACATAAAGACAACCAATTGTTCTCTATGAAATATTTTATTATATACCCTCTGTCACTTTATGGAATGAAAGCATGATGCTAAATACCCCATAGTGGAGTATAATCCACTAAGATCTTATGTCAAACCATCTATATATTCTTTTTTTTTATATTATTGTTTATATGTAGCAAATAAAACACCTCTATATGAAACCTTTGCTAAAAATTCAATCTGTGATTAAAATGGTGGTTCTTATTGTTATATGCCTCTGATTAAACTAATCAGTGATGCATTATCATTAAGCTCCTCTAATCAGCACTGTTCTTTCTACAGGATTGACTGTTCGACCTAGACTTCACACGATTGCCACGTTTTCAGTTTTTTTTTTCGTTACAAATCACAAACACTGTGTCTAAGAATAACAAAAGCCCATTTGCATTAAGTCGAGTGAAATGTGTCAGTCACCGCGGTATGGTTATTTTTAGGTAGAGGAACGCGTAGTCTAGCGCTTCACACTGCTAATGCAACAAGTCTGAAACCCGGGGCTGGAGCTTGCAGCTATGCATGCATCCATCTGTCTATCCACCTATCTATCCATCTGTCTATCCATCCATCCATCTATCCATCTGTCTATCCATCCGTCTATCCATCTATCTACCTATCTATCTCTCCGACCCGCGAGGCTATAACCCTTTTGAATGAGTGTCAAAGCGATGAATAATGAACTAGAGCGATCTGCAATCTTTCCACGTACTGCTCTCTTGGGCGATACGCGAGGTGGCCCTGAAAGCAACTTCACTGCGGAAAAGACAACTGAGTCACTTAGAGTTGCCAAATATAGATCCCTAAAAAAAGGTGCCTGTTGCTCAAAGTGAGATCTATTCAAATCGAATGGCAGGATCATTGTTTTCGCCCTTTACAGAACTCCGATGGTGACTCACATACTGGCTAATCAGGTAGTCTGTGCAGAGACAATTATGAAGGGTGGAGATAAGAAAACACACTGAAAGGACGCATCTGTAGAGTCTGTGCATGGTCAGAAATGAGCTACTGATGAATGAAATGATAAGCGGTTAATGTTTGTTGGGAGCTCTATAGGTCAATTAACAAGCGTGACGTAGCAGTGCCACAGTCAACATCGTCGTATTTAAGTTGCTGTTTGAATACTCAAGTCGTTAGGTGAATCATGGTTTGCGCTTGGACTATTAGCCATTTGCGTTGTCATATTTGGACTGATCTATTGGCTGTTTGCCACAGCGTCGCTTTGCGTGCACAGTCTAATCAGACAGCTCAATGCAACTGCATTTCTGTCAGTGCCACACTCAGTTTTGCCATATAAGGGTAGAAAACAAGAATGTATATAGGCTAATACACACATATTCTCAGCCACGCCACATGATTCATCAAGGATAGTTTAATTGGCAAAAATGATCCATTAGTAATTCCTCTGCTTTCCCACTTTTCTCCACATTACAGTGAGCTGTAACAGGGGAGAAAATGGATTTGCTGAAGTAAATACACGACAGGAGACAACAAACAACACGTAACGCTATGCATTCATGAGCCTCATAACATCTATATGAACATGCAACGATGACAAATGGCATAAGATCAGACTAATGTTCGGCATCATAGCTGAACTTTAGAGTTAGTTATAGTAACGACGGTACATGAGAAATGATTCGCTGCAGTTCAGTTAGAAAAGCCCCCCTCATCGACTCCCTCCTCCCTGCACACAGGAGCCCGGTGACTCCGTCTACGTTTTACACTCTGACTCCACCCACCGCTCGGTTTTGTCCAAATCGGGATTTTTGCGTCGCCGGGGCTCCCGATTTCAAGCCTACGTCATCAACAGGGAGAGGGGATGCTGACGTCGGAGCGGACTCAGAGTCAAGAGTGGAAGAGTTGGGAGGGGTGAGAGAAGAGAGTTTCAGCCTTGTGAGCATTGATATGAGGCACATCAAATCACCTAAAGCAACCCCCCTTCCCCTCTCTCCTTCTTACGTCGGTGTTTGCGCGTTGGGAGCCCCCCTACACCAGCCTATATAAGTAACCGGCAATCATAGTAACTCCACCAGATTTACGGGCTCCCGATATCTGGGTAAGAGACGGCTTTTTCAGCAGCCGAACCGACCAACACTCCGAACCGGAGGAAGTTTCCAGCCAGCCTCCGGTCCGCAGGCGCTTTGGCGGAACCGAAGAGCAAAAGCCGGACATGTGAGCATACCGTGACAGAGTTAGACTCTGACCGCATTCAAGGAAAGACAGTCGGGGCTTTCCTCCGGGCACGCTACAGTCAAAAATACATCGCCAAATAACCGTTTAGCTTCCTCTCGAACATCGACCACAATGTACCGTTCCACTAAAGGAGCCTCTAAAGCTCGGAGAGACCAGATAAACACAGAGATTAGGAACCTGAGGGACTTGTTGCCTATCTCCGATGCGGACAAGGCACGCCTCTCCTATCTACACATCATGTCCCTTGCGTGCATATACACGAGAAAATCTGTCTTCTTCTGCCAAGGTAAATAATGTTTTATTCTGTATATATCGTACATCATTTCGGCATTCTTAAAGTGCCCTATTACTAGCTGCGATTAGAGGCCGATTTTGAGCTGCAGTATTTTTGCATATGTGCACTGTGAGTTATGGCAACAAGTGGATTTTGCTGAACAGATTTCATTGGTGAATAAGAATATATAATCAAATATATCGCACACTATTTGTAAAAAACAAACAAACAAAAAAAAAAAACGAAAAAATGTGGGACTAACAAGAGAACCATGTCTGATAGAATTCTAGAGGTTGCGAGCCGCTATCCGTGGTGCTAACTCATAGTTGCTGTCCATGGTACTGAAATACAGGGTCGCTCTTATGTCTGGAGAATATATGAATGATTCACTGTACACCATTTCTTTCAGAGGCAGCTGCAGCTGGCAGTGCTGAGGAAAGTGCAGGATTCCTCTCATTTCATGAGCTTTCTGAGCTGGTGCAGTCAATGCCAGGTTTTCTGCTGTTACTGACTGCAGAAGGAAAGCTACTTTACCTGACGGACAGTGTCTCGGAGCACCTTGGACACTCAATGGTGAGTCTGAATATAAATATTTTTTAGATACAATTATATAAAATATACAATTTATTAATGAAAGTATGAGGTGGAGTGTGAGGACCATTTTCCTTATGGAACATTCTGAATGAATTTTCAGGTAGATTTGGTTGCCCAAGGGGACAGTGTGTATGACATAATAGACCCTACAGACCATGCTATTATGAGGAGTAACCTGGTGCCTCCAACTTCCCCTGATACTGGTAAGGTGTAAATGTTGGCACATTCCTTAGTGTCTAATTCTGTTTCAGTCATTCATGTATGTACGGAAAGCTAATGTGAATTTTTTCCCTCCTTTATCATTTAGATCGATTGTTCCGCTGCCGTTTCAACACTTCCAAATCAGTGAGAAGGCAGAGTGCTGGCAACAAGCTTGTTTTGATTCGAGCTCGCTGCTTGCCACCAGTACCTGGCGCTTCCCCCCCAGGATCCTACTGGACTTCCAATCCAGTGTGGGTGTGCTCTTGCGCACCTCTGGAACCTCACCCACCCCGACCCAGCACCTCCACTGAACAACCTTTGACCCCATCATTGGACAGCAGTTTCCTCCTAGTGTCTTTTCGCTCACAACACAGTCGTGACATGAGACTGCAGGATGCACAGGACAGGTGAGGTCCGGTGCCCTCTTAATGGGCAATTATCTAATCTCAGCACTATTGTTATAATATAATTAGACTATACTACATATATTATAGTGTCTCACTAGTCGTGTCTTTGTTCCCCACAGTGTCAGTATCTATCTGAGCATGGATGTGGAGACTCTTCGCTCTCATTCCTGGTACAGCCTGCTGCATCCACAGGACCTTACACATGCTTCAGCTCAGCATCGCAGCCTTTGTGAGTGTCAGATGAGTAATTTCATGTTCAGGATAGTATAAGCTATATAAACCATATCCACTATATCCACTATATGCCTTTACACTATAAGAAACTATCCACAGTACATCAGTGTAGCAGAGAAGCGCTTCCAAACACCCACAGAGAAGATGCATGACTCAAAATCTCATGCTGGGTATAAAGTCTTGACTCATCCATTTCCTCTTCTCTTTCCACACAGTGAGAGAAGGAGGAGAAGGCAGAGCTGAAATGGTGGTTCGTGTGGAGGCTGGAGATCATTCATGGGTCTGGCTTTACATGGTCCTGCAGCTGGAGACTGGAGAAAACCCTATCAGCAGCAACAATTATGTCATAAGGTAAAGCTCAAGCCTGATACACTTGTGAGTACATAAAGTGACAATGTCTACTCAAATTCAAATGAGTGTGAATATCAGTAACATGTTACTTTATTTTCCATGCCTTAGTGAGTCAGAGGCCTGGGCAGTGAGGCAACAACTGAGCTCGGAAGAAACTCAGCTCTCTGTGGTGCTGAGCACCAGCACCTCCCAACCAGATACCCTCAGCTTGCAGAGTCCTGATACACTCTCCAGTCCTGACCAAGTGTTCACACCTGGGAGCAGTGGTCTCTCGGGTCAGTCATTTGACTTCAGCATGGCAGTGTGCAGCACAAGCTCTACAGAGGAACAAGGTGCAAGCTCTTCTATTGAACCAATGCCACTGGAAAGTGGTCCAAGATCTAGTCTTTCCTCTCTGGAGGAAGAGACCTTGTTCCAGCAGCCACCCAGTGAATCAATGGACAGGCCTTCAGCTGCTTCATCCCCTGACACAGTTGCCACTGTGTCAGATTTGGACTTCCTCACTCAGAACATTCTCCTGCCCCCTGCTTTTCAGGTAGATCCTCCACTACCTGCACTGCCCCTTCCTTTACCCCCTGTGCCTACCTCCCAGGCCCAGCAGACTAAGGAGTTTGTGTGTACCCCTCCATATACACCTCAGCTAGGGAGCAGCAGCTTTCCCTTTGGGGAACCCCTCTTCAGTTTTGATCCCACTGGTGCCACCACACCTCCACCCCTTCCACCAACTGCAACAGTTACAACTACAGTAGCTCCCACTCTTTCTCCATCAGCTCCCTCAAACCCTCAGGGCAGCCCTGCTCCTCCAACCACCACACTTTCCACCTTGATTCCACTCACCCTGCCAGCTTTGTCTACAGAAATCCTCTTCCCTTCAGAGCCTTGCAGTGGCTCACTCTATGAGAAGCTTCCTCCAACCCCAGACAGTCCAGGTGATGGGGACTGCACTGTTATGAGCCTGCCCGAGGTTCGTGGTCCACTGTATGTTGATGTCCCATATGGGCCACTCCCCTACCCACCCGAAGGCCTGCTCACACCTGAAACCTCACCTGGAAAACAACCGAGCCTGTCTTTTTTCTCACTTGAGCAGGAGAGAGAAAAAGAAAGAACTGAGATCTCTCTTTTAGCCCATCACATAAGCACACTAGCTGAAGGCTTCTACCTGGATCCTTTCCTCTCTAAGCTGTTACCCTCTCCAATCTCTCCTGGACCTTCATCTCCCCCGCTTGACTCAGAAGGACCTGAGACCATCTCGCTTCTGGGTGAATTCTACCCTGTCAAATCCTGGAGAGGTCTGGACCTGCCCATCTTCCCAGACGATGACTCTCTGTTTGAAGAGAGTGTCTTAGAGACCATCTTCCAAGATCTCTCCTCACCATCGCTCTCTTCCACCCCTTCCTCTCCCTCCAGTCCTCCCTCTTCCCCACCGACTCCTGAGTGCTGGCATCCACCCCTGCACTTTGACAGGGTCTCTGCTATGAGTGCCGGCCACTTCTGTAGCGTCCAATCGGCGCACTCTAACCACGCGGCCGGGTGCGGGGCCACACTGTCGCCAGTCAACAAAGGTGACATGGTGGATGGGAAGGCGGCAGGCGAAGTTGCCATGGAGACAGAGGTTGTGTCATCACCACTGTCAACCAGTATTCCGGCATCTCCACCACTACAGCTGACAGCCTCGCCTGTCACTCCGGTGCCTGTCGACTCACCCGTCAGCCCCGCATCGCCTGGTCTGCCCTGCGCCCAGTCCCTCCTCGAGGAGCTGGCCGCCTTGGAACCCATGTTTGGGGCAGGTGCCTCGATCGCCCCTGGCCTGGGGCAACAACCTGAGTTGTATCAACTCCAAAGTCACCTGCCACAACAGTGCTTCCACAAAGGTAAAAACAGTTAATTTTCTGTTAAAAATTTTCTGCAAACCTATACTTAAACCAATAGAATGAGACTGTACATTGAAATATTAAATAACCTTCTGTTTTTATTCTTCTTTCTCATTGTCTTTCAGATGGGAGTGGAAGTGATCCTCCGTTCTAAAATAAGTCTGTGACTTACTTCATTAAGTATGGCATATTGTCATATTTCATGGAGCTACTTTTACTAAAAAGTGAAGATTATTTAACTGTATAATTATATACATAATGTATATAAGGATAAAAAGACTTCCTCATATTGCTCATATGAGAAAAGAAAAGAGTCAGTCATATTTTGTTCATGTATTTCTCCATGAATTTATATGTCAGGAATGGTGCACCATCTCAGCAATGATGCAATACACTAGCTGTGTTGACCAAGTTGTGAAAGCACTTGGAGGTCAGTTTTTGTCTCTGCTTTACTGTAACATGAGCTTTTATCAGAGATTAAGATCTCTTACTTTGCAAGCTCAGCTCAACTTACAGACTTGCATTTGTATTCACTCGTAGTGAAAATACTCTGAAGTTGTGAACTCTGAAGATGTGGACATAAAATCTTACCTTCATATCTCAGATAAAAAAAACAGTTTAAAGCTCAACACTTACAATGGCAGTGTCACACACACAAAGCCCAATGTATAGAAAATGTACCTAGCCATTTAGTACCATAGCTAGCAATTTCAGCTTAGTTAGTTGGCTCTCATTTGAAAACAACAATGCCAACTGCACTACTAAATAAGAAATCCAGGCAACACTGAGCTTTGGGTTTGTGGCTGCTATGTTCTTTTTGCAAATCTGTGTATCAGTGTGGTGTACAAATGTTTCTTTAATCTGTGAACATATATAAGCCAGTGTGCAAGAGAAGTCAAGTTTCCAGCACTCTTTAACGAGTCCAGTGGACACTCTCTGTAGGAGAATCCGCAAGATGATATTGAGAAGAACAGAAGATGACTGCACTCCACTGGACTGATACTTTGGCTAGTGTTAAATGGCTCCTTGGTTAGCCATGTTCATGGGCAAGGCTAAATGCAAATGCACTGGACTTTTGCAGCATCAATATTTGTAATGCTTGCAATCTGTTGTTGCTCTTGTATGCTTCGCACAACCAAGGCTTGCTGAACCCAGCCAGGCAGCATATTTATACAGTGAATACCACAGTAACATCGTAACTTTACTGTGTGCGGTGTAGAGTGGTGAACATGACCGTGTGAATGACCAATTCTTCTTTTTTGAGAGGCGCTTAAAAAAAACAAAAACAAAAAATTGAGTGGACTATAGGGATGGGGTACTATTTCTATTCAGTTACTAGTCGACATGGGTTGAGAATGGTTCAATTCCCATGGTGTCGACATGCTAACGTAGAGTTGTCTACGGTCAAGTAAAGGATTGATTCCTATGTTCTACCTATTTACATGCTAAGTTAAAAAAGTATTATACTGTATGTGTGCTGTTATACAGAATGAATGTTTGGTGTACATGCCTCTAGACAGGCATGTGCTGAGGTTTCAGTATGGTAATAGGATGTATACATTTGTAAATTTGTACAAACAACAGATCTGTACATATCAGAGACCTTTGTATATGATGAAAAGATACTTGTTATATGCTATATATGAAGAATGGACATTGTGGATCAGTGTTCTTTTTGTGTCGCTGATAAGTGTATTTGGCTGTTAAAATCAAATGCATTTATATTAAAGTGCACTTAAACCTGCCCATGACTTCTGTATCATTGCCTTCATTCTTTGCCTCTTCTCTTTGCTTGCTCACTATCATCTGTCCATTACCCTCTCTACCATTCCATAGCATCCCCTCCTTCCTGTACGCTCTCTCTCTCTTTCTTACCCTGGAGCATGGACTGCTCAGCAACAGCACTGACGCACACTCATGATGAGACACTATCTGACTCAATGTGACGCACACGCTTGACACGGAGGCTCTTGCACATAGAGAGCCACTTCCCACTTTGACGCACACGTGCACTGAATGGTGCTCAAAATCCCTCCCCTCCTTCTTCCCTGGCAGTGTACAATGTACCTACTATGCATACGTCACACAACAGCGCTGTTAGTTTCCATATATGGGCTTTCCTGCTTAGGGGTACCAATTTTAGCTCTCTCCTCCCCTTTCTCACAGCATCCTTCCCAATATGGAGAGAGAGAGCATGAAGGAGACAATCAGAGGAGAATGCATTGGTATGCTCACCATACTGCATATGTACATAGATACTGGTAAGTGAGATTAGGCATCTGATATTAATTTAAGCCAATATCCTAACAAAGAAACCTCTCATATTCATTTCTGCCTGTCTTATAATATTTATCTAATTTTTACTCCTCTTTCTTTTTGTTTTTCTTTCTATCTGCCATGGATATATACATTTCAGAAATGAACTAGGACCATATTTTAGATATGCAGTTGGGACAAAGGAAATTGAACATCTTGATCCAGCACCAGTCATACATGCAGACATATGCTGATGAAAGACCAAGCACAATGACACAGAAACCTAAAGTGGCTCTCCTATGCCACACTGTGGCAGAAATAGTACACTCTCTTTGTTTCAGAAAGAAACAAAGAAACAACAAGCATGTTATAGATTTACAAACAATCAGACAAAATACTAGTATTAATCATTTAGTCACTCTGTATATATGCTCGCAGCAGCACTGAATATAAACATATTTTAGCAAAATGTCTTCCAACATTTTTCATGCTTAGTTTATATATATATATATATATATATATATATATATATATATATATATATATATATATATATATATATAAAATATATAGATATATATATTTATTTTTTGATTTTGTTT
>CM074951.1:14844337-14863031 GCA_037577455.1 Pangasius macronema
GGCCAGGCCAAGTGATTAGGACACCTGATTCTGATCATTTGGATGGGTGACCGAATACTTTTGGTAATATAGTGTAGGTGGCAGGGAAACTTCACAATATTTTATAACAAAAGTTATAAAGAATAAAAGTATGCCTTAGATTTTCCATAAGTGCGCAGTACAAAAGGGACACATCATTTTCACTGTCATCGATCCATTCACAGTTAAGGTCAAGATCAAGGTCAAAGTCTTCAGAGCTCATTTCGGTCTGTCTGCATCAGCTCTCTCTCTATTGTACAGCCCCTATTGAGAGATGCAAGCCAAAATCACATAATTGTAGACATTGCCCAATCGTTGTCTGCGACTCCACCCTCCAATCATATTTGGTGTCTGATCACACCAATGTAGCAAAATGTGAAAAAACTGAAAGGCTATGCATACTTTCTGCACTGTTTATGCACCCAATATGTAGCTATACCTCATTATTAAAGGAATTTATGACCAATAAAAAAGTGAGCAGTGAAACTGATTTTGTCTATATACAGTCATTTGTCTGATTCAGAGCAGCACATGATCAAACAATAACAATTAAAAAAGTAAATGTGTGGTAAAAGCATAAAAACTGGAAAGTTACCATGACAATCGTTGGTACCCTTTGAGCAATTTAAACCAGCTGGATTAGAGAAACTAGACTCTAATTGGCTGTGAAATTATACTCACTCTCTATGAGTTGCCAGTACTCACATGACTTAAATATGATGATTACAATATGAAGATTACACTACATTAAAAGGTCACTCTCATCCCCTGTTCCTTTTTGACAATGGTAAAGACAAGAGAGGTGTTCGGGGTGGTCAGAAAAATTATCATCACCAGACATAAATATTCAGAAGGGCACAAAGCCAGCTACAGAGATGCTGGCACCCCTGTTTTCACATTTCGCATGTTATTAAGAGGTTTTTGGCTCATGAAACTGTCAAAGACCTTCTAAGACATAGTGGTAATAGCAAAACTGACCAAAGTCTTGCAAACACTGCTGCATGCTGTTGATAAAAAAAAAACACCACATATAACAGCCAAAGAGCTTAAAGTTGACCTGGAGAAATGTGGAGTGATAATTTCAACCCATAAACCACACACTAAGCCAAGAACGCCTTCATGGACAAAGACCAAGGCAGACCCTGCTATTGAAAGACAAACATAAAAACTGATGAATCCAAAATAGGACTCTATGCAGACCAGTGATTTGCTTGCAGTTGATGAAATTAAGCTTATAAGAAAAATAACACCCTACCTACAATTAAATATGGTGGAGGTTCCATAATGTCTGCTAAAGGATCATCAGGGCAAGAAATGTGCTACCGATTGTCAGAAAACTGGGTTGGAGATCATGGTTCTTCCAGCAGGACAATGACCCTAAGCATACATCCATAATCACAAAAGAAAGGTTAAAAAGGAGAAGATGGACTGTGTTAAACTGGCCAGCAATGAGTCCTGATTTCAATTAAATTGAAAACCTTTGGAAAGAAATTTGCTATTGGCAAAAGGAATCCTGAAAACCTTTTATGAGTTAAAACAAACTGCTTACAATAACCTAGCTGCATAAGTGTGCACAGCCCTAAACTAATACTTTGTTGAAACACCTTTTGATTTTATAATACCACTCAGTCTTTTTGGGTAGGAGTCTGTCAGTGTGGCACATCTTATCTTGGCAATATTTTCCCCACTCTTTCTTGCAAAAACATTCTAGATCCATCAGACTGTGAGGGCATCTCCTGTGCACAGCCCCCTTCAGGTCAATCCACAGATGTTTAGTTGGATCCAGGTCTGGACTCTGGCCAGGCCATTCAAAAACACGGATCTTCTTTTTGTTAAACCATTCCTTTGTTGATATGGATGGATGCGTTGGGTCATTGTTGTGCTGAAAGGTGAAATTCCTTTTCATCTTCAGCTTACTAGCAGGCATCTGAAGGTTTTGCACTAAAATTGCCTGGTATTTGTAGCTACTCATGATTCCCTCCACCCTGATAAAAGCCCCAGTTCTGGCTGAAGAAAAGCAGCATGATGCTGCCACCACCATGCTTCACCTTGGGTATGGTGTTCGCTTGTGCTCTTGTTGCGCTTTTTTGTGCCAAACATACCTTTTGGAATTGGCCTCATCAGACCATAACACATTGGTGTTCTGTTTGCCACATGGTTTGGGGCTTGAATGGTTTTTGTGAGAAAGTGCTTCTCTCTAGCCACCTTACCCCTTAGCACACTTACGCAACAAGGTTATTGTTACTTTTTTAATTTTCCCCTACAATGTTTCTGATTGTTTTAACTTAATTTTTATAAGCTGTATTATATTGTATTATATATTATTGAGGGTGGGTTCACATTCATGATGCATAGAAATCTTTTGTTCATTAACATGGATTCAAAATGACATATATCCACATGCATTGTGTTTTATTAGTGATTCAACCAATGTAGTAACTCTCATATTGTTATTTTGATGAAAGCATCCCTGATGGTTCTGTGAGGTAAGTGGCCCAGTGTGTTCTGCAGTGGCCCCTTGAAAGAGAAAAAAAGGATTTCATGACTACATTATGCAAAGGTCTGTTTTGAAGTATGTGACAGTGGCTGGCAGAGCCATCAAAGTAAAGCCACTTACAGTGGTCTGAGAATGGGTAGTCACAAAGCCAAAGGAGGAAATAAAGTGCATCTGAAACATCATGTTCAGCCCTTTATCATCTGCTCTCTGTAAATCACATGAAAAGGGAAGACAAAATAATGTCCACAGTGAACTTCATAATCCATTTGCATGCACCATTTAGATATTAGGAGGGATGGCTAAAATCTAATAGGCCTATACTATATCAGTAGCTTTACAATATAACTATTAGGATTGAGCAAAGAATTATATCAAAGTCTCAGTGGCATAATACCAATGATGTGGGATAAACTACACACATACACACACTCACATTTAAAGGCACATGGGCAGCTGCATTCATGATTTCAAATGGTTTCATGTTGCTGTGTTCCTTTTGAATACCAAATAGGCTGCATTGATCTACTCTCTGGGCTAGAAAGAATCAGTCCATCATTACTTCAATATACCATACTGTGTATTTTTCTTGGTGGTGCTGTTGCACCTGGTTCCACAAAAGTCCAAAATAGTCCAAAACATTAAATATGTCTTTAGAGAGACCCAGTTCAGTTCAGCACCCCACACCAGTGCTCATAGCAGACAGAGACAATTTATGAGCCCCCAGAGAAACACCATCCATGGTGCTGTGACGCACTGCAATGCCACCACATATGCCTACACCTAGATGGGCCTCCTGTATCTCTGTGGTACCCCAGTGGCACCACCCTTCTACCCCACTCAGTGAGGGAGACACTTTCTTTCTAATGGGACACTGCTCCCAGAAAGACTTCTTTTATGAGAAAAGCCTTACATTTGTGCTATTTGGGGATTAGCCACAGGCTCATAACCCACTTCCTTACTCCCAACAGGCCCCAGAATGACTACTGTTGCAATCTGTTAACAATTCTAGCAATTCTCAACGGGAGCTGGTACCACACATAGCAATCTGCCTGAATCCAATTGGCAAGCAATAATGTCTCCCACACGTTTAGGTGATAGGGTAGCTAACACTGTCAATGAATCTAGCTTCATGGCTCAAAAAAAAAAATCTGTGGCTGGCTTTGATATAAAGGAAAATTTCCCCCCAATTTCACCACAAGGTCCAATGCATAATGTGTGTGAGGAGGACAGACTTGTCCCAGGTGGCCTGCTTTTTCGTGAGTGCACACACCAGTTGCCCAACTACAGCATTATCCTCATGCCTCTAACTAGCAGAAGCAAAAAAGCCCCCTGCATGCATCTCGAGAATACCCGTGGTGGTCAAGAAAGGCCAAAGAGTAAGACAAATACGATGTAGTCATTTTGTGACTTTGTTGAAGGTCTTGGCATGGATGTGTGTATGTTCACATGCACAAGAAGGTGGGCAGGTGATTCTCACTGCACTTTGTGGTTAGGACTGGTGTCTGTTTGAAATGTCTGATATGACTGTCCTTCAGCTGCAACTATTTGATGGACAGTTAAATCAGTATTGGTGGATGCACAAAGACAGACTAGAAATTTGATCACTGTGTCTGAATAAGTGCAGTTAATACATTCTGGCCACAATAGTGACATCTTCTCATTAGAAATACAGAACTCAATCTAACAGACTGTATAATATTATCCTAGATCAACAAATAGTCTCTTTTTATAGTTAAAGCATGTATTTGTATAAAGTAATACTACAGTTACAAGTAAGCTACCACTATGCCTTTACTTGCTTAAATAGCTACTGAGTGTTCTCACACACCATCAAATCAGACATTTTATATTATGTTTGTGAAATGCATATATTCTGTAGATGCTAGATAAAATGATAAACTAATTTGCATTTTTGACAGCAATAAATGCTTGTGACTGACTTGTGCAGTGCCACCTTGTGGCAATTCCACAGCATCAAGCCAGTTCCTACCTCTACGATTACTTTGACCCCTTTTCCTGCCCAGAGGGAGCTCATAAAAGGCAGGGTTTTACACGTCAGGAACATTGCACTTGTTGCTCATAGAACCTTTTTGGCCAAGAAGGAACATGTATAAACATGTATTTTGTGCTGAAAAAAAAAAATCATATGGTGGAGATTTCTAGGTGCTAATGTAGATTTTTCCAACACAAAATACATACTCTGAGGGAGTAAGGTTTGGGTTCACTTGTCCTCTTAGAGGTTACTATAAGTCAATACAGTTATTCAGACTGATCACCTTTATGCTATAATAAAATATTTCTATCCTGATGGGAGTCAGGTTTGTCATCACTGCATATTTAAGACATGCAAGTCTGTACCATATCCAGGTATGTTTCTTCACCTTAGCAGGAAATTAGTCATAGGCATAGCAGTTGCTGGAAATGCAAGTCTATACACACCTACAGCAGTAAGAAGGTTAACCATAAGTGTGCATCATTAGTATTTGTATCATATATGATAGTGTGATTGACACATTATTGGTAATGATTTATGCAACTACATGGAAGACATATGACACAAACTTAGGACAACTGGCTTCATAACTGTTTGACCTCACCAGCTTTTGCCCATCTTCACAGGAAAGCAGGTATTTAGTACATTTGTGTTTGACCTGTCAGCCTCAGAACGGGGAACTTGAGTGAATAGAGCAACCTCAATCTTTTTGGTATCACAGAGACAACCATTATGTACTGCCCAGAGCAGAGAGAAAAAGTCCTGGCCTTCACTTACTTCTGATAGACACCTACTCTTGCACTGCTTCAGTGTGTGGAAAGTAATCATTTTTATGAGCTCTTTGATTCTTGGGCTATTCAAAACAGGACAGGCTTATCAAAGGATTTTTGTGTGTGTCTCTATTACTCTGTACTCTTAGCACTATTTTTAACATCTCTGTTCAGTGTTCATTCAGTAGATGCTTAATCCCAGGCAGGATTCTGGATTATCCGGAGCATATCCAGAAAACAAAGCAGGAATACCCAATGGATGGGATTTCACCCACGCACCCACATACACGATCACTTTTAGATTTGTACTACTATTGTAAGTGGAAAAATGTGTTTGAGGATATCTAGCCAGCCATTTGATGATCCCCCATTTCAAGTATCTTGAAAACATTATTTAACATCATACTTGGTTAAAATGTATACGAGACAAGCAAATCAGCTGTGAGGAAAATCAGCTTCATATACACTCACGTCCACTTTATTAGGAACACATGCATACATACGCATTCATGAAATTATCTAATCAGCCAATTATGTGGAAGCAGCACAAAGCATAAAATTATGCATATACAGGTCAAGAGCTTTAGTTAACGTTCACATCAAACAACAGTATGGAGAGGAAATGTAATCTCAGTGACTTCAACCGTGGTGTGGTTGTTGGTGCCAGAGGGGTTTGGGTATTTCAGAAACCTGATCTCCTGCAGTCTCTACAGATTACAAAAAAATTGTGCGAGAAACAAAAAAACATTCAGGGAGCAAATCCAGTGAATGTAATTCAACCATGGTTATCAGAAAAGCATCTCAGAATATAACACAACACACTGAGGCAGATGGGTTACAACAGCACATCACATTGAGTTCCCCTCCTGTCAGCCCACAGCAGGAATCTGAGGCTAAAGTAGACACAGGCTCACAGAAATTGGACAGTTGAAGACTCAAAAAAAAGTCACTTGTTCTGGTTAATCTCGATTTCTGGAGCAAAATGCAGATGGCAGGAACAGATTTTGGCATCATCAGCGTGAATCCATGTACATAACCTGCCTTATGACAACGGTTCAGGCTGGTAGTATTGGTGTAATAATGTGGGGAACATTTTTTCTTGGCACACATCAATACCAATGCAACATCATTTGAATGCCACAACCTATCTGAATATTGTTGCTAACCATGTGCATCACATTTTGGCCACAATTTACCCATCTTAATCTTATAATGGTTATGTCCAGGATGATAATACACCATGCCACAAAGCACAAGTTGTATCAAACTGGGTCAATTAACATGACAAGTAGTTCAGTGTACTTCAATGGCCTCCACAGTCAACCGTCTGAATCTAATAGAGTGCTTTCGGGATGTGGAAGCATGAATGTGCAGCTGACAAATCTGATACATGCGAATACATGTAGACATGGGCCAGAATCTCAAAGTAATGTTTCACTTGTGGAATACATGCCATGAAGAATTATGGCAAGAGAACAAGGAAGGGGTCCTACCTTGTATTAGTATGATGTTCCTAATAAAATGGCCAGTGGTGCAGTTATACTTGAATATTTTATACTGTTCCACTCCTGACCCTTGCACCTGACGTACAAATGGGACGGAGAGATTGATACAAAAATGGCAAGTGAAGAAAAACAGAAAAAGGATCTAGAGAGAAAGATAAAAAGAGCGTGAGAGAGATGGGGGGGAAGGGAAAAGGTGTTATGAGAACTAGAGGTCCAGTAACCACTACGAATACAGCTGGGGTAATATAAAATTTGTTTTATTACCAAAGGGGGCCTTGTGTAAATTCAGGCTTTCTGTTGTCTGCACAATGCAGGGGTGTATTGACATGGAATATAAACAACAGGCAGATGCAGTGGGATTGTTTTTATTATTTCTTTTTTCCTGTGGCTGCCTCCATGTTAGCTGCTGCTTCCTCCTTCAGTTTCTCTTCGCGCTGTCGGAGAAACTCGCCGTAGTCTTCGGGTGACAAGCTGACAGAGCGATGACAAGAGAGGAGTGAGGGAGCAAGCGAAAGACATACCGCAAGAAGAGAGGGGGGGGGGTAGAGACAGGAGGTGGAGAATGAGAGAAAGAGAAGGGGAGGGGATTGAGAGATACATCAGCATTACATTAGAATTTCAAAATTCTCTTCAGTTCATTGAAATGCAGAACAAATGTCTTTCATGCATGCATGATGAGTCAGGCTGGTTGTGCTTTAGTGACAAGGTTCATTCAGCCAGGAGCAACAATGTCATCTTTGAGACATCTGAGACCTAGTTAACTAATGTAATGAGGTCCCATTCTCATACCCGTTCCAAATGCTAATAAATCACATTGGCATGATGCCATTTCAAACTGTTGTTTGTACATCAGTTACCAGAAAGCTGTTTTGCCAAGAGGTAAACAATCTGTGGCTATAAATATGTGCATAAAGCTATTACCTAGCCCTCTCTGAGATTCCTCATCTTTATTTAACTATTAATTATGCAAACTATAAAAATGCATTTTTAAACTAGAAACAGGGTGCACCTTAAGCAGAAGTCTCGGCTATTCACTAGGGAGCACAGAATATTTCATTTGAGGATGACACACAAATCTGAAGAGTTTTGAATGATGTCAATATGACTGATGTATGATAAGCCGAATAAAAAATGTGTTACTATTCATCCCCCATGCCTAATACTAACCAAATGCTAGTTTAATTTTTATGAAAGTAGTAAAGATGTGCTGCACGTATAAAGTCTTGCATATGTGATAGATGTTTGTGTCAGTGTGTAACGCTGCGAGAGGCAGAATAGTGTTTCTCACTCTCTGACGACTTTGATGCCGAGTGATCTGGCTGATCCGATGATGCTCTTGACCACGTTCTGCATGGAGGCGTCCTGCAGCTTGAAGCACTCGTCCTGTGCCTTGACCTGTGCTATCTCATACACCGCCCTAACAGACACCATACCAGCCGTCTCATGCCCTAGTGAGAACAGCAGAGGCACAGAGCTGGTTAAGAGTGAAGAGATAGAGTCAGACATAGAGGAAAAGTGGAGGGGGGGGGGCACTAGAGCACAAGAGCAAAGGCATAAAAGTGTAGCAGTGTGAAAGTGAGAACAGTACCAGAGTACTTGGAAGGAGGGGTGCAGTGGAAGAAAGAGGAAACTTACGAGTAGTCAGAAGGAAAGGAGAAGTGTGGGTATTAAAAGAGCAGCTGTTAAGACAGGATATAATTGAAGCAGACTTGAACATAGGAAAATGAGGCAGCATTTACAATTCTCTTTCCTTCATGCAGCACCTTTATGCCACTGATTTTCTCTGAATAAATTTCCTGCCTCTTCTGGCATGGCTCAGCATAAATATATCATCAATCAAAAAAAAACTCAATCTGAAGTCAGCCTGTCCATTCGTAAAATATAAGCTGGGACTGAGGCATACAAATGGTCAGCCGGGAGCTGCAGGAAGGCCTTGACGATGTATGACCACAGTATTTAGTTATAATAGGGCTAACTCACCGGTTTTTCCTGCTCCTTTCTCGATGCCTGCGGCTTGTTTCAAGAAGTAAGACACAGTGGGCTGCCCGATCTTCAAGTCATACGTCCTATCTGGCTGTAGGGAGGAAAAAGAGAGATGCTCAATGCTAGGTTCATTCTTTAAAGTCAGCAAAACAAAGAAAGGAATATAATGTCAGAATGACAGCAGTAACACGTCTACCATATGCTTAAAAACATGGTAGGCACAGCTGCAGTGTGCAATCTCAGTAAATGTTACGTTTATATTTGACTAACTTTCAAAGACATGCAAAGCCCTGCTGTTCATATTTACAAAGATTTGACCATCGTCCACCCCTAAAACCAAGGCACCGGTCTCTCCATATGCAACATGCAGCTATTAGTGACACTCTAGCCTCAAACTCTGCAGGTGAACCCTATCTAATTGCTATTCACAGCTTCAAACAGTCTTTTGTAGATTCTCTGAAGCTAACATGAACCCACGCCACACGCACACACTAGTTTGGGCTGCTGCTACTGAAGCTTTAAGGCACGGATTAAGCATCACAGAGTGGATCAAAGACAATGAACGCAGAGCAGACAGCCTAATGGGACCACTGGGAATTCACAAGAGTCCGACACGCATGGCCCAGCCAGAATCGACTGCAGCCATCCAGCTAAATTCTAAAGCCAACAGTGTCAATTAAACACCACAGTAAAATGGTCCTTACCTAGCTGAGAAGAGCTAATCTTTCACTTCGGCCTCCCTAATTCATTTGACTACAAAAAACAAAACAAAAAAATTGCTCTAGGGTCTATTGATTTGCATTTCGCTGTTAATCATTATGGTTATTTCCTCTTTTGTTTTGAATGCCAGGACATTTCTTCACTAGCCATTTGCATGATGGCAGTACTGACTCACAACACAAATGCAAAGCAACAGTACTCAAAATTTTGCCAATTATGATGTCCTTAGGAATAAAATATGGTAAAATGGTACAATAATGCAAATAAAAGTCTTCTTCAATAAGACCAAAGAGCTCAGAGAAATGCTTAGAGGAATTTGTCTGATATTATGGGCTATTACACAAAATGTTATATTCATTTAATTTTTTATTGGCATCAGTTATAAATAGAACAGTTATAAATGACCATCTGTGAATATTCATTCCATCAAGCCAATTAAGGTCAGCGGGTGGAATGTCCTGGTTAAGTATTAGTATTATGCTATAAAACAGCTTGGTCCAACATTAAATTTGACTTATCCCACCTTCACTCTGTCAGGCTGGCAGGATACTCTTTTTCTGGAAGCAAGATCTGAAGAAAGTCTATGAATGTTGAAATAAACGTTGTTTATGATCAACAGCCTGCACAAAAGGTACATGGTCATTCACCAACTTCCCCAGGCTTCAGTGAACCATGGTCAATGTCATAATGTTTGAAAGGGAGAAATTTGTTCCAGCAGTGAAATTACTCATGCAGAAACAACAAAAAGAACTCCTACTGTGCCACAGGGCTCCGGGCTTTGCATAAGAGGTATGAACCATGGACCAAAACACAGCTTGTTCATGTAGTAATGTGTTTAACATCTTATCCATTTCATGACAAGGGATCACTATAAAGTAGCTGCAATGTTTCTGAATAAATAAATGAATTAAAAAAATTAATAAATAATAACAAATAAGATATTTAATCAAACTGGACATTGGGAAGCCATCATTATATATTATAATGATCTTTTGGACCTAAAACGGGTAAAGGACTTGGGTTCCATTGTTTATAGACATAATAAACAAACAATGTTTCGTAATATAATTCCTGAAATTGTTGGAAATGGCTTCTTCATGCAGGGCCTGAGACTCACCTGTCCTGTTCAGACTTTGTAGTAAGATATTGTCTTAAGTTGATGTAATCAGAGGACAGCTGAAACAGGCATACACACCTGGTATTTTATTGCGTTTCTGAAGCATATTTAATGACTAGAAGAGCTGCCAAATGCAATCTGAAATCACTTCATACCACCCAACCTCAAACAGCTTCTAATTAAACCATCAGCTGCTCTTATTGGTTGACAATCTGTGCTGCATTTTGTGCACAGCAAATCACACCTCAGATGCTTTCAACAACCACACAAACAAGACATAGCTCTTAACCAAAGGAGAGGAAAGTACAAACCTGAGCAAAATAAGTTAAAGACACAAATGTAGTCTCTGTCTAGTGGGGATGCTGGAGTGCAGATACATGTTGTGAGTTTGGTTATTAAAAAATTAGGGATAGCAACACCACTGATTGTATTTTTGATCAAATACCAGGTAACACACAGACTATTATCCCAATAATTCGAAAAGACCTCTAGTATAAATAAAAAGAAAAAACTTCCACAGTGACAATTTGCCATAAAGGAGATTAAGAATTATATGTGAAATAAATAATTTGAGACTTTCCTCTCTGGGTGCTGTGTAATTATAGAAATAAGCCTTACATATCACTTACAATATGAATTTTCTCTCGCTCTCTCTCTCTCTCTCCATCCTATCCGCATGCCTGGAAGGCTGCCATTGTGTGCAAGTGCGTGCATGAAATGGACTGGCAGATGGAGTGTGATGGTGGAAGGAGCTGTCATTTTTATATGAATCTCGCATATTATTCCTGAGACAAATGGTTAAATGGTTCTTTACAGTTCAAAAATACTTCTTTATATATTACAATTATGCCACAGTTGCCTCCACAAAGTCGATTAAGTGGTTATATTCTTTCTTCCAACTACACTGTGTTTAAAAAAAAAAAAAAAAAGAATCATCCTCATTAAAAAGACAGCTGGCAAATTTTGGCAAATTTGTTTACTCAGCTAAACATAGTTATGCCAAATATTTGGTGATAAGTAATTAAACTTATCAGCAGCAAATAACTTTTCTTAAAAGCACAAGTGAAGCAGAAGAGAAAGAGTGATAGCGCTATAGGGGGCTGTGTTGTGAAGGAAGACTAAAAGAAGACTGAAAGATACATACAGATCATCTCAGATATATTGCTGTTTAGTTATTTACTTGATCTACTTATTCACAGTGTTAGTCTTGTTTTAACATAAAGACAAAATGAAAGTGTTATTTCATGTGTGATGGGGACAGGGAACATTTTAGCACCACATTGTTGGGTCAGGTAAGGCAATGTAAACTCATGCTAAAATGGCTAGCAAATATTCTTGGGTATCTTATGCTATTATGTATGGAGGAATATTTTAGATTAAACAAGCAAGCATACATTTTGTAATGTGACAGTTTTTAGCATAATTTTAGCATAATACGTATGCATTGATCTATATTGAACTGTATTGTCATGTTCCTCAAACATGGCAGGGCGCATTATCCTGCTGAAAGAGGCCACTGCCATTAGGAAATAAGTTGCCTTATCTGCAACAATGTTTAGGTGGTACATGTCAAAGTAACATCTACATGAATACCAGGACCCAAGGTTTCCCATCAGAACATTGTCCGCACCTGGCCGTCCACGTGATGTAAAAGAAAACGTGATTCATCGGACCAGACCACCTTCTTCCACTGCTCCACGGCCCAGCTCTGATGCTCAGATGCCAAATGTAAGCTCTTCTGGCAGTGGACAGGGGTCAGCATGGCCACTCTGACCCTGGACAAATTCACTCAGATCCTTACGCTTGCCCATTTTTCCACATCAACTTTAAGAACTGACTGTTTACTTCCTGCCTAATATATCCCACCCGTTGGCCAGTGCCACTGTAACATCAATGTAATTGCAAATATTTTTGCAATTCTACATATTTTCCAGGTCATTTTTACTAGTAAGAAAGGAGCATCAGCTATTAACAAATATTAAAGTACCGCATCTTGACATGCTTAAAAAGGCTTAATATTGCAGACAAAATGGATGTTTGGTGATGCAGCCTTTTAGTTGAAGTGGGATGGCAAACAGTATTTATTCACAAAACCACAATGTACTAAATAGGACATGATTTGGGGGGCACTAACATAGAGTGCTTTTGAAAATACCACTGTACAGGCTGATTTTGAATGTCAAAACCCCTAATGCACAGTACCATCCGCAAGTATGGTCAAAATGGCTTACACCAAACCAAATCAGCACCATGTCAGCGTTATACCAGCAAATTAAGCTTGTGGATGCACAACAATAGAGTCCTTAGAGTAATATCATAATAGCTAACACAAGTATGCACCATAAGTTCTCAATATTATTAGAAAATATTGCAAATATTGATGTATGCTGGCCAAGTCAAGAAGAAAATGAATCCTTTGATATTAGATTTAATACTTTATTTATTATTAGTATTGAGAGAGAGAAGGAAACATGAAGGCTATCTTGTCAGCCCAGAAGTGCAAATAAGAAAGGAATGAGTATGACATTTCCAGGTAGGATATGTCTGCATTTCCTCAGCACTCTAACTTCATTCTACATCTTTACAGTAAAATCAGGATATAAAGTGTACTAGCATAAGACAGTTGAAAACAAGAAGAAGAGGATTGTAGTTATTCTTTTCCACAGTAAATGTCTCCTTGCTGTGTCAAAACAGTGCTACTGTACTTTGAACACCACAGAAACAACAGAACCTGCATATTGGCATTCACAGCAGCCATCACTGAGAGAAAGGAAAAAAAACCCTCAAGGGGATTAAATCTAACGAGAAAATGACAAAAAAAACCCAAAAAAACCTCTAGTGTCTGTCATGTGAAGCCCCAGACTGATATCACAGCAAAACAAGATCAATTACGCATGCTTATTCACAGCAAAATATTATATTTTTCACTTTTCTTGGATTGGATGACAACGTCATGGTGTAAAAGCCAACTAAATGATAATGCCTACATTTCTCAGACCATGAAATGTCTCCGTATAAGATACTAAAAGACAGAAAGTGGCAATGCAAGAACTTCCACTGAGGCTGTGAGACAGAGTGCTTAACCTGAGCACTGTTAAAGGAAAGAAATGAAAATGGAACCTGCTTTAAGAGCTTCCGGTCAGTCATGCAACCCCTAAAGTTTGTCATGAGTAACCCTTATGAAATGAAAAGAAATCCTTCACACCTTCAGTACTGAGTCTCTCAGCCTGCCACGCTGGCACTGACTCCGCATGCAGCACTGCGCATACGAATCCATCTTTATGTAAGAGCTTGAGACAGGCTGCATTTTGTCCATTATATTATTTTACCTGGTTGGTGAAAAATAAGCAGAAGAGAAGAGAAGGAGGCACAACGATTGTGTAAGGGGAGACGGAGAAATAAGAAGCGTCAGGTAAGGCTCTCCTAATGCACCCAAGACACAAATCATTCAAGCTGCTTCCGTTACTCTACAAGGCACTGAAGCTAGTACTTTACCAGTATTGACTCCAGGATGTGAAATGATAACAGTGTCTTTGGCAAATATACTATAATAAAGAAGATCAGACAGGTTCAGTCCAGGTGAAACCCATTTGCAGTGCATCACGGCGGCTACTAATTCCAAAGTCTGTGGACCGCAGTCGATTCCAGTCAAATCGATGATTCCATTTGAACATAATATCCATGCAAGCTTCAATCTACACTTTAACATTCATACTGCTTGAGTGGCTGCTTATAACAAGTGGGTTAGAACCATAAATGGGCATCTCCAAGGACTCATATAAACTGGATAAATGAATATGGGCCAAGGCAGATAGAGATAACATGCCACAATACCAGGGCCATGTGGGAGAGTCTGCTGAACAATATGGTTGGATTTACAATGCAAAATCAAATAAAAGCTAATAATAAAAAAAAAAGTGTTCACATTTTACCTTGACATTGATCTTGATGGGAAGAGGAATGCCTTCTTTGAGGTCTTTAGTTTTCTCATTGAAGTCCTTACAGAATGCACCAATTGGGATCCCTCGCTAGAATGACAAAAAAGACAAGAAAGAAGACTCTGTAAACAAATTCGTAAGTCTGAATAGGGCCAGAAAATATGGTAATACTGATATAGTGATATAAATTATGTCAAATCACTTTCTTGAGGCATCATTGGTATTCTTATAACAACTGCAACCTCTGATTCTAAGTAGCTGATTAGGTTGTAATATCTTTCATCCTTTTCAGTGTCAAACAATTTTTGCAGACAATTCTACTTTAATAAAAGTATAATTGAACATAGTTTTTTAAAAAAATGTATATTGCGATGCATAGTGTGTGTTGCAATATGATATTCTTGTCATATCAGCCATATCACTAATCCTTACTTTTAAATTGGTACATAAAAAAAATTCAGACGGCCAACTCGTGGTGGCTTTCATTAGAGGAATACCAATTACCCTTTAGAAAGGCAGCATGGTGAGTGTCAATCATTCAATAACTTATTGGTGCACTGCAAGCGCCTGTGCATGCTTGGCTGCCTGTGTTAGCACATGAGTGGAAGAATGGAGGAGTCCATTTAGCCAAGGGTGAGAGTGTGNGTGTGTGTGTGTGTGTGTGTGTGTGTGTGTGTGTGTGTTTAGAATATGGCAGTCATGCCTGTGAGACGTTATAAATGAGATCTTTTTTTTTTTACTGCTCCCTGCCAGATAGAGAGCTAAATGTACAGCTGACATTAAGTGAGCACTGGCTGCCATTTCCCCTCCACTCCTTCAATTCAACATGGGTGCATTTTCTGTGACTCTAACTCACAGGACACTACTAATCAGTAATTTTATTACAGGAAAGCGAGCGCTATGCTGACCTTCCCAAAGGCACCATGTCGAATAAAACTCACTTTTTATCCTGCTGTCGAATTTACAGAAAAGGTTGGCACTAAATTTCTGAAGCAATTCATTTACTGTCAGCCTGACATGTCAAACAATGACAATCATTTTAAAAAACTGAGCACTGACTTAAAAATGATTTCAAAAACTCAAGATCCAATGCACTCTAGTTCTAAAGCATCTTTGCTGTACAAGGTGATTACAAGGCCATTTCCATGTGGGGTTTAGTTAATCTTTGTCAAGGTCTAACATTAAAGATGGATGTTTTGTCCTGTTTAGCAATCAATATATATTCATGGACATGATAATAAAGGTTCATGGATTCACTGATCCAAATATGAGATAAAAAGTAATTTGTTCAAAATGCTGATCCTATCTTTCAATAGAACAGTCATAAACCCTCCATCAAACAGATAACAAATAGCCTTGGGCTGGACCACAATAACGCAGCTAAGAAGAACTATTTTCAAAGCAAGATTTATTTGAGGACATTTTTTTTCCTATGACAAAATTGCTGCCGTTGCCATGCCAACACAAAGAAAATACTAGTGGTCTGGATGAGTTAAATGCTTTTGGATGCAGGCACCAAGTAATCTTCCTCCTGGCAGATGGCATTACTGTGGGGCTGGTGTGTTGCATTTGAATTTGGAAAAAAAAAAGAAGAGGAAAAACAACTTGTGCTAATAAAATGCAAAACAAAAGCGCCCCAATCCAGTCTCCCTGCTGACTTGCTTATTAACAGCAATCTCATGTGAACTGTCCTGGCATCTATGCTAACTCTCATTTAGCTGAAAACAACAGAGCTGAGCAAACAACGGAGGTGGTGGTGGGGGGTGGTCGTTTGTAATTAAATCTAATTTTTTCATATTAGTTTGTGGTTACTGGGACAGGCTCATCAGATCAGCCTCCAGTAAAGAGTCTAGGATTTTAAGCTTATGCTGTCCCAATTCTTTCCATCTGCTTTTTAACTATAAAGCAAAGAAAAACACTGCAGTTGGAAGGTAGTTCTAAATATAAAACAGATCACCTGCTAGACAAACTGCAGATAGGTTTATAAGGAAGGCACATGAGTCTCATTGTAGGGGACTGGGACTGGAGATGAGATATAAGCATGAGCATAGTGAAGCACAAGACAGCCAAACTGAGTCAAGCAATGGCAGCCACAATGGATGTCTAGATGTTTCATTATCATAAGTGTGGCCACTGTAAGATTGGAAAACTGTCTCTGAGTGAAAAGAAGATTCAATCTCTTTGGCACTATTTCTAAAGCATGGTGGTAGCTCATAGAGATGCCAAGTGTTTAATACAAAGGGCATAGGGTTTTCACTTTGATACTCTGGCCAAATTGACAGTTCAGCCTGCTAAAGCCTGGGGATCTAATCATCCTGATGTCAAGCAGTCCAATTAAATCCTTTCTTTTCCCTGCCATGACTGATAAAAGAAGAGTAGGCAGGAACAAAATGGTTGCTCTACATCACCTTGATGGGGGCATTTAACTTCCCCTAGACAACTTACTCAATACTTCAGAGGAATATTAAAGTTCTTTATCATTTTGAGACTCTCATAATGTATTCTTTATGACAAGAGGTCTTAAAAAAAGAAGATTCTTCACACTCATGCCTGATGAATTTTGTAAAAGTAAATGCTGTCACAGCAGAAGAAGGGATATAAACACGTCACTTTACTGAAAACCATGTTTTCAAAATGACCTTAAAAATGGAAACATGCCCTTACAAATTTTGTTACTTCAATCTCCTCAGCGGATAAAACTTATTAATGAATAACTAATTTATGCTCCAGTTTTCTAATCAGGACAATTGACCCCCTTCTTATGTCTTTGAATAGAAAATAAGATACAATGACACAAATTTAACACAAAGTAGTAAACAAGTTGCTGCAGCTCATGTTATTGCCATACAAACAAAAATTATTTTAATGTTTTGCTTTACCTGATTCTTTACCAAACTACCAGGCTTGCAGTCACTATCTTAAAATTCATAGGTCTTACTATTTTAAATCTTGCTGATAATAATAACAGAGCCACTTTATAAAGGGCACTTATAATATCTTATGTCCTGGAACATCCATAAATGTATCTTTCTTTCAGCTCCTGTGTGGTCAGTAGTAGAGGATCTTTCAAAGAAAGGTCATTTTACTACAGTATTGCGAAATTAACTTTCACAGAACTGTCTTGCTGGATTAAACTTTCAGTCAGCTCCATAATTATCATCACTCTTGGTAAAGATGGTTAAAAAAAAGATGAAAACAATATTGTGGTTAATTAGCATAATCTCACACAGAACATTATTAGAGAGCTTTACTTGGAAACTGAAATAAGACAAAAGTGTTTTGAAGTGCATTTTTCAGGCAATGGATATAAAATAAGTTCCCTGAGAATGCCCAAATCCACTGATTTGCAGGACATGGTAGCATTTTGGGGTCACCAAGTCACCAAATCTACAACTAGATACCTTCATTCCGACTAACTACGGAAGACATGCCAAAAGAAAACCTTTTTTCACCATTCAACTATAAATGTAAGCATCTGGAGTTTATGACTGTAACTTTTAATGGAACCAGGTTCTATGGTCTGAGGAGCCACAAATATGAGGAAAAAAAGACAGAAAAAAAAAAAAAGAAAGAAATCCCCACTCTTGGGGCCTGGGAACCTGGGATAATGGACACAACTTTATTCTGGCCATCTCTGCCAAGAAGCTACAATTGGGTTGTGGTTAGCTCTTCCAGCAACACAATTATCCAAAATATATTCAAGTCCACAAAAAAAAGTGGTTTCATGACCGCAGAATCAAACTTAAGATATTATCATACCAATTCACCGATCTAAGCACCATTGAAAGCCTATGGGGTGAGCTGAAGAGGAAATACCACAATAGAGGACCTAAGACCCTGGAGGATCTCTATGAGTGCTCTCAGATTCCTCGCTTCATATTATAAATTTCAGCATGCATTATAAGAGAAAATTCAGTGCTGTTATGTTTGCACAGAGAAGTCGCACAAATTACCAAATGTAGTTTTGCCCTTTTAGATAAGGACATTTAAAAATTTCTTAGAATACATTTACTTCAACAAAAGCTTAGATTTATTTCATATTTTCAGTGTAAGATTAAGCTACTTAAACACAAAGATATTTTATAACCTTTTAACCCATCTTTAAAGAGGGTGCCAATAATTCTGGAGCTGACTGGTGTTTGATGGACAAATT
>CM074951.1:14877618-14909020 GCA_037577455.1 Pangasius macronema
ATCTTCAGCTCTGCTACCTCTAGCTCTGACTTCTGTCTCTTCCTCAGTGACACTGTCTCTAAACCATACAGCATGGCTGGTCTCACCACTGTCTTGTACACCTTCTCACTATATACATACATATATGATATTTTATTTACATTTTAACTTATCCCTTTAAAAAACAAAAACAAAAAAAAAAACATTTCCAGTTACTATCTAATTCACTGCTTTGCTTCAATTTAATCTGTGTTAATGGAGGAATTGCCTATAATGAAACTATATAAAACTATAATGAACTTTAATGGTTACACAACTGCACATTTTAACTATATAGTATACACTTATAGAAGGGTTTCTCTCAAGGTTTCTTCATCATGTTGTCTCATGGAGTTTTTCCTTGCCATTGTCACCTCTGGCTTGCTCATTGGGGATACATTTATAAATTTAAAATGTATATCCTAAATTTATATACTTCTGTAAAGCTGCTTTGCGACAATGTTCATTGTTAAAAGCACTATACAAATAAAACTGAATTGAATTACCAACTCAGCTTCCCTGTAAATAAATGCATTACTTGTATTGGTTATATAACAATTTTAACAAGTTTACCTGATTTAATTTTATAAACGTATATAAATTATTTATATAAAACTTTATATAAAATACTTCGTTTAGAACACTTGGGATAAAGCACTAGTATGGTTTTTACTGTAGATGGACATTAGGTGGCGATATTACTATTCGGACGCTCTCAGTTAGTCGCAGAGTAATTGCGTCACTTGCGCTGCGTCTCCCTTTAATCTGCATGGCTACGGAACAGTTAGCTAGCTAAATCGGCAGATTTTGTTACTATACCTGGTAAAAACGAATGTTTAATTAGTTTACAATAGTCATCGGAATGGCGGACGCAATACAAAAGAAGCTACAGTCCGAGCTGGAAAAATACCAACAGATCCAAAAAGGTATCTGAGCGAAAACAGTGATCAGCCAAGCCCGTTGTGACTGCTGTGGGCGAGCTAATTTAGGATTCTGCAATTAAGCACGCCGTTGCTTTTCGCTGTTCAGATGTTTTGTCAGTGTGAACATTGGGGAACATTAACTATGTACGATTTCCTTTATTATAATGCCCAGTTATTAGGCAGTATTGTCTGTATTGTCTCAAACTCATCTGCCTTCACATGTAAGCGTTGCTGTTTCACGTCCATACCACTTAGACACTGTAATCTGTCTTCATAGAGTTGGTTGTGAATTTAAGTCATGCCATGCCACTGTTTAGTCCTGATTCCTTAACAAGAATTGATGAGTATTGAATTTGTAATAGCTATGTGCTTGTCAGAAACATACAAAACATACCAGGGATAAAATACGATACAAAACGTGTAATAACGTGTTCATGGAGTGTGTTCAGATATGTCATAGAATGGGATACAATAAAATATGTCCATGACAACTTTCTACTGTTTTTAAAAGCATTTTTAAACATTTTTGTTATTTTATTTGTTATTATTTATCTTTCATTATATAATGAAGCATCTGGGAGAATGTGCAAACTAAGAATTTCATCGTATAAGGAAGCGTATTCGTATAACTCAGTTCTTCTCACAACATATTACTACAGAATGTAATGTCTACAGTCATTTTCGTACAGTCGGGCTGTCTTTGAACTCCGAGTCGATACAGAGAATAACATTGTTAAAGAGGTAAGAAATAGTGTTTTGAGCATTTCCTGAATTTCTGTTAAGTGGCATTTTGTGTCCCATGTGTGATTGTGTGTAATTACATATTGTTTAAAACTGTAAACTGCTTTAAAGGTTTCAGTTATAAACATCAATTATATTTAATGTGTTCCTCAGGAGCTAGACTTGTTGGACAGCCAGAATACAGTTTACAAGTTAATTGGACCTGTTCTGGTGAAACAAGATCTAGAGGAAGCAAAGGCAACAGTGGCCAAGAGGCTCGAGTACATCAACGGAGAAATGTAAGATGGTTAGAAGTTGTGTATGATGTATTGTATTGCTGCAACTATAATGTTATGTCTAAATAAGCAATACAATTACAGTTATCCAAATAATATTTTAAACAGCTGCTCCATTGTTTTATTTATAAATTGTTTGGCATGAAAACAATTTTCACCCAAGAATTAATGTCAATAGTACAGTTTCACCGATGGAAAGCTCAAATGTGTCTGTGTCCTTTCTGTTTAGCAAACGATATGAGACATTATTGAAAGAGATGGAGCGAAAGTCTGAACAGCATCGTGAGGTCCTCGCCAGCCTGCAGCAAGAGTTCCAACGGGCTCAGGGCCTTTCTGCTGGCAAAGCCTGATTTGTGAATGGATTATAAATAAACCCAATTATTTAGACATCCCTGGTCCCATTTGCTGTTTCACTCCACCTGCCATTGTAGACTGACTATTCTTGTTCATTCATCATTCAACTAAAGAAATAATAATAAAAAAAGGGCTCTGTAAAATCAAAGCATCAATCTGACAGTTTTGTTTAGCAGCATTTGTTTCTGGCCTGATCAGTGAAAGTAACTTAACTGAGGTGACATTACATAAGGGTCAGTGTAAGCAACAAACAAAAAAAAGTGTATATATATTTTTTTTAAATAAGGTTATAAAATTGTTGTGATTAACATACATGCATGTATGCATACCATGAACTACCATAACAAAATATGTATAAAGTTAGTCCACATCATGTACATATTTATAATTTAATCATTTTTAAGATGTCCCAAATTACACAAATAACCTCAAAAGGTATTTCTAATTAATTAAAACTTAATTAACACTAACAATAATCTAATATACATTTAACTGCCCAAACGTTAATACATTTAGCCTACTGCACAGTAGAATGGCACCAAGCAGGCAGACAGTGAGGCTCTCTCTCTCTCTCTCTCTCTCTCTACACATACAGGTTAAAAATAAATTGTGTAGTATGCAGACATTTTTAATAAGTGTACTGTGTTCATTTAATTTTAGTAATAATTTTAGAGATCGAATTTGGTGTTTATTATTGTTTTTTTTTTTATTATTATTCTGTGTTATGCTGCTCCTGCAAGAAATAAAAGGTTGCTTACCTTTAGTGGTGGTTTTCTACTTTGATTTTAGTGCTGCCGTCACGTGCTATCGGAATTATCGTAAATACGAGTTTCCAACTAGGAAGTTGCACATGAATGACCCTTCAGGTCGTAATTACGACTGGGAAACTTGGAGATATTTCTGATAGCTGAGTTTTCGATATGGGAGGAGTCTTAAACTTTCAACATGGCGGAGGAGAGTAGAGTTTGTGTACTGAATGACTGGTTTTGTTCATTTTTCTAAATGCAGCTAATTGTTAGCGCTTGTAGTTTTGGTCCTGTTCATTTATGTACTACATCAGCAACCATCCTGTGCATGTTGTACATTTTTCCACCGTGAAAATAGCTTGTATTTGACTAAACTCCCGTTATCGTTATAAGCTAGCTAGCTCAGCAATGTGTGTTAAGGTATCAAAATAAAAGTATTATATAAAAGAAAAAAGAAACGTATGAATGAACGTGGCGTCGTTTCAGACAACAAAGTATGTGAACACAGCATACTCATAATTACCAAAGCTAATGAAGGTAGCATAACTTCACGAAAATCATGAATAAGTACGAATGTTTTAAATCAAACTTGAACACCCCCCCCACACACACACACACACATAAAACCTAATGTGTGTGTGTGTGTAAACATTTTTATCATATAAACAATCAACACCTTGAGGATTTCAGAAATGTACCGTGTGTTGAGGTATTTTATTTATTAATGAAAGCTGATCACACTTTAGGAAGTGCACGAATGGATAGTCCGCTCGAACCCTTCTGATCTGCTCTAAACTGTGATTTGTTAGTTTACAGAGAGTGATCCTGGCGCGCATTAGATCCACACTAGTGAAGCGAGTGAGTTTTCTTTAATTATGTGGGCAGGCGAGAGGCGCGCGAGGCCAGCTGTTCACCCGACGACGTCATTCAGCCCGCTCTGGTATGACGCTGCGTCAGTGGAGTCTCGGCCCCGCCCACACGGCAACAGCCCGCTAGACACAGAATGCAGAGGCGGCGAAGCGCACACACCCTCATTGTGGATACTTACCTCCAATTAATATCCCGCCGAGGCCAAGCTGTTCCCCCTTCATTTCCCACCCGCAGGGGCTTAAAGAACGTGAATAACAGATATTTAAAAGAGCCGCGCTATTTCAAAGGAAGGGATGCGCTGGCTTTTAAGTAATCGCACCCACCGCACACTCTGCGCCCTCAGCTGTAGCGAGGATCCTCTGAAAGGATTAACCATTCATGAGAGGCTGGGTATCCAGCCCATCCTTCACTCTCTGCTGCTCCTTTAGCTAGTAGCTGTGATACTGCTTGCAGAGTCCGGATGCCACTGGCTGAATTATTATGATTTTTAAAATCCTTAGAAAATCATTTTGCTTAGCTATATTATGAGGAGAAAAGCAGATATTAATACACACAGACATAACCAACAATTTTGCATTGTTTGTGGCAAAATAAAAAAAAAAAACACTTATGTGGTTTAAGAAATACATATAATGTAAGTAGGAATCCCTATAATTGGAGATACATGATATATTACCACACACACACACACACACACACACACACACACAGACAGCACTGTGCAAAAGTCTTAGGCACATCTAAAGAAATGCTGAACAAAGATACCTTCAAAAATAATGAAATTAAACGTTTCTACATTTAAAAAATTACTATAAAGAGCAGTGAACAGTAATAAATGAAAAAAAGTCAATATCTGGTATGTTGATCCTTCGCTTTAAAAAAATAGTAGTCTCAGGTACAATGTGTGCAGTTTGATAAGGAAATGAGCTGTAAGTGTTACTGAGCATCTTGCAGAAGCAGACACAGCTCTTCTGGAGACTTCGACTGTCACACTTTCATCTTATTTTTGCCTGAAAATGTTTTTTTTTGTCTGAAAAGTGTCTCTTATCTAATACGCTGCTTTCTTTACTGACATACAAACATTTTTTCTGTAACATTTAATTTTGTGCTGGAAAACTAATGCTTGCAAACCTAAAATGTTTTTGTACTGAATCAATAATGAAGAAGTTATAAAATAAAAATCTATAACAAAGTTTGTACCTAAGACTACCTAAGGGTGCCTAAGACTTTTGCACAGTACTGTATATATATATATATATATCTTTTAAAATTTACAATTTCTGCAAAGGCACATTTAAGGCTTTCATGCAGCCTCCTGCACCACTAGCCTCAAAACTGCCCCAAAACATCAATATTTCACCACCGCAGTGTACTTTACAGGAAGTGTCAGGTGCGATTATCCCCCTTTCACTGAACCGCCTATGATGTGCGTGGCTAGAAAGTTTTTGGTCTAATCTAACACAATTTCAGTAGAAGTTTGAATAACCCTTGGGAAATTCTGGCTTTGTGGATTACACTCTCCTTTTTCCTACAACGCTTCTCGGCAGCTTGTTATGGAGGTGGCTTGTAATAGCTGGTTGCTTTACCATGCTTCCCTCACCTTCCTGAATTCTTTTTTTTTCATTACTTGAATTGTTCCAACAATAAGCCTTTATATCTATAATGTAGGCCCAAATACAGTAAATACAGAGTGAAACTGTTTAGGACATCAAATTCTACAAAACTAAAAATTATGAGATTTACAGGTTTAAATCTCAGTTTTATACCCACATCAATATTTCTGGGGCAAATGGAGGACAGAACTAACAGAGCATAGCAGAGAGAGAGAGAGAGAGAGAGAGAGAGAGAGAGAGAGGAAACTATTATGTGCTAATCTATTGTAGTCAATACATAGACTACCTATCAAGTTCAGTTTTATTGTCATGTACACAACTACATTGTACAATATGCAGCTGAATACTTATTCATATTCTCCCGCATAACAACATACATCATCATCATCATCATCATCACTATCTACATTAATGGTGAATGTCACAGTATATAAACTGCAAACTTTTAAGATAACCTAAGTAACAAAGGTTAAAATGTGATTAACATCAGAGAGCACAGAAACGATTGCAACAGGACAAACATATAGTTAGTGAGACACTGTTGATGATAAGGATTGAAAGTAGGTTCTACACGACTACAAACTGAGACCTTTAAGTTGGAAGTGTAATATGCACTGATTTGGAACCGAGATATTAATAATGGCACTATATTCAGGCTTATATGTAGCAAAAATTCGAACCCAACACTTGACATATTCGGCTAGGCTAGATGACATTTCGATTATAAAAACAACGTTCGACCCTGTTCCGTTTCGCACGACAAAGGCAGAATACTGAACGCACGTGAGAGCTAGTCGCGGCATCACGTGGTACAAGCGCGCTCACTGTGTGACGGAGTCACACCTGCACGTGAACGCGCGCTCTTATTTATTAATTAATTCATTGATTGATTAATTAATTTATTTATCTTTTATAAATGTAGGCTAGTCTGAAGCATTTAAACCTTTTTCACGTCTGAAAGGTTTATTTTTAATGTTTTGAATATATTTGAAATAAATGGTAAATATACTGGACATTTATGTGTCTGTTTTTTGTGCTACATTTAGAAAAACTTTAAAGTTTTACTATTATGAGGTTAAATTCTCTACAGCCATGAGATTCCGACATTATTCATGAGATTGTGATGAATCTACGTAAAAACGTAAAACCATGTTGAGAGATTCGACCAGTACACAGTGCTGTGGTGGCAGCGGTCAGTAAATATAATCTATTGTTCCATGTCCGGATTGGCAGCAGAAGAAGAAACATCCGCTGCTGAAAAGAAGTTCTCTGCAAATCCAATCTCATTTACACCCAAAGGTAGTAATTGCATTTGGAAGAATTATCCCGCAGTAATGGCCAGCTAAACCCTCAGTTGATCCTCTGATGTGATTCCCATTGAGACTGGTTTTTAGAGCTTATCCATAGGCAACAAAGCGAGGCAGAGGAGCGCAGAAAAGCCGGGCTTGTCCATGCTTCTCTTTAGCTGGGTTAAGCCATTTTCTTTGATCCAAAGGAAATAAGAAACGAGATAGGCGCCTTGGATTTAAAAATTTGGTTTTGTTACATCCGAGTTAATTTACTGAACTTCGAAAAGGCGTTGGCACCATTACATAATCTGCAAAATGTACATTTCTGTCTGTGGATTTGCCATTAGCACAATAAATGTGCTCTGATCCTGATTTTATCCCAAAAGAAGCCCGAGTAAAACTTCTGAGAACTGGATATAGGCCTATTTCTCCTGGATTCAGTTTGCTTTCAATAAACTTAACAGGTCAAGTTCAGCAGCAGAAAATGTTAAATGAAAGTGTTTTTTATTTTATTTTATTTTATTNAACACAATATGCTTCTTATGCTTTAGAAAATTGTAACATAATTGTGTATTTAAATATATATTAGGGTCTGTATTTACAAAGCATATATCAGAGTATGAAAGTGTGTCTAAGATCAGATTCTTTGACTGGTGGTGAAAAACATGCTGCCAGATGAGGAAAAGGATAATAAAGGGAAAACTGATTACCAAAGCAATGCATTCATAACATGTAGAATTATTCCAGTGTTATGTATTATAATATTTATACAATCATACATCTATTCTATTCTACAGGGTGTCCCAAAAGTCTCCATACATAGGGGACTATGTATGCCATCACCACTTCGGTTGTGCCTTCATCACAAACCTCCACTGCTCGGTTGGTCTAGAACACTTCCAATCTTTTTGAATTTGTTAATAACTTTGGCAACAGTGTTGTGTGTGATGTGCTTCCCATGTTTCCTATTAAAGTCCCTCACAACCGTGCGAGAGAGTCCCGAGCCAGCAATGAGATTGATGTCAATATGTTTTTATATATATATATATATATATATATATATATATATATATATATATATATAAACTAAGTATGAATAATGTTGGAAGATATTTTGTATTTTGCTAAAAAGTGTTAAGTGTTAATTTCCCACATGTATGGAGACTTCTTGGACAACACTCTGTAAAAACACTCACTGGTTTGTCTTCAATGAAAAGAGGCAATTTTTTTTAAAGCCAAAACCTTTCATTGTTTGGATGAAAATGTAGAATGTGTAGCAATTGTAGATTTTATTGGAGATGGTCAAATAGTTTAAGTGTTCACTTTACTGTAAATTGTGTGGTAAGAGGGTGCAAAAGACAACAGTTAAGATGAGAGCAGAAAGCCTAATCAGTTATTTGCATCTGAATGATTCAGTTTAGCCAGGCAACTGCAGCATTCTGCACATGTTACTGAGAAAACAATGAACTGAAGTGGAGCATTAATGAATTGAAAGTATGGAAATGTTTGGCCTGTTTGCAACTTAGAAGACTAAATGTTCAGAGGAATTCTGAGGAGTAGTGTTTTGAAATGTGGACCAGGAAACAAATAGTTAGCTATGTAAAATAGTAAAAGGCAGAAGAAATTCAACAAAGCAACTTGTATAAGAATATATCCTCAGACAGGTTTATTCTTTCAGTATATACATATATACATATACATATATATACATACATTGTTTGGAAACCGATGTGAACTGATCTTCTTCAGTTTCGGACACGACAGTTCTTTTTGTATCGTGTATATTTTTAACATTTTCGAAAAAAAAATCAACCAGATTATGCATGCATGCATGTATTTAAGTGTCCCTAACACAATCTCAAATCTGATAAAATAATTTTAGCTCTATTAAGTAAATGCTTCTTGAGCCGTTATAGATTCATAGTCATTTCATAGGCAGAAGTACAAAAGGTGTGGGAAAAAAACTCTTTCCAAAATTGCTTACATCCTCAAAAAAAAAAAAAAAAAATTAGAAGCACCTCTTTTATACAAAAATATATACTATCAAGTAAAAAACATATCTGTGACATAGACAGTTTATTGTCATTGTCCATATTAAAATAAAGATTTCAGTATCTGTTGTACAAAATCCACTTATTTACATATACTGCACATTTACACAGTTCACAGGCTTTTGCAAGTATATGAGTCGAGGACAACTGACTCATAAACATCATGAGCTGATGATAAATTCAATCCGTCAAAGAGTTTGGATGATATTTGATGATGATTTGTCTTTACTGTGGCCAAGGCCTCCACACAGAATCACTTGACATCAAAGGCTGTTTAGAGCTGGAAGCTGGCTTCTTTGTAGGCTCATATATGGCAGTCCTTTGAGAAATTAAGGACTGACCCAGTGCCACGCAGGAGCTGGTTGACTCCACATAAGTAAGTGCCTGCTGCCCTGGGATAGACCCACCATCATGTCTGAGGTGCAGAGTGGGCGCTAGATGACCTTGAATGGAATGGTCTTTAAGTTCCTGTTGCATGGTCACCTGCACGTTCCTCTCTAACTCTTGGCTCTTGCTTGCAATAAAATTGCTGACCCTGAGCAGACATGTTCTCATACCATCACGGTAGTTCAAATGACGTTTACAAGGAGATCCCAGCTCATCTTTTTCCTCATATTTTCTTTTTCCTCTTTTGATGGGATATGAGTAAGGTCTGGATCGCTGCTCAGTCTTCAGGAAATTAACAACACTCTCCAGGATTTCAGCTTTTTCCACTTTGGGATTCTTCAGTTTCTTTAAAAAGAAGAACAGATAAATACAGTTTTATTTCAACTGAAATGTTTGGCCAAATACATTTAACATGACTTGAAAAAAAAGGTTCACTTTTAGGCACTTGGCATGAAGTTCAGAACTTACCTCATTACATGTGTTCTCCACTAAGTCTTCGGAGTCACAAAGGTCTGACACCAATTATGCCAGAGAGGAGGCGAAGAGGTACTCTCCAAACCCTTGGATCAGAATAAAAGATTGTATAAAATCATCAACATACTAGAAAAATGGCTAAACAAATTGTTGACAGTTCTTCAAAATGTCATTTTTGATTTAGAGTGTGCTTCATTGGCTATTTTTTTTGCATTTGAAAGTTATCCATTTTACAGACAATTATAAATATGCATAAATGATGACATTCAACTCATTAAAAAAGTGAATAACATTGATTTAATATTGAATAATAATATAAAAAATATTGTGTTAAATGTTAATAACTCACTGTACAGTACTTAATCTCCGTCTGTCGGCAACTTTGTCCATAGGTAGTAAACGAAGTCCTGTATTAAGATTTCTTACCCGTTTCATCAAATCTTTCTGGTCCGTGATATCTGGACTAGACATCCTCATATTTGAAGCCACACAGGACGTCAACTTTATCTCAACATAGGATATTGGTAACGTTTGGAGTTTAGGCTCATGTTATACTCTGACGCTCGACGCAGTCCCCGCCCATGAGCTTACCCAACCAATAGCGATCACAGCCCTCAAAACAACCACACCCCTTCATTAATATTCATGCAGCAATGTTTATACTAATTAACTACTGTGATGTATGTAATAAAACGATCAAGATACATGAGTGTGTGAAAAGTAAAGAAATATTTGATCTATAATGCTCATATAGTCAGCACTAAAAATCAATTTAATTAAAGAATTAAGACAAACTTTAACATGTAGGCTATAGACAATTTTACAAACTGTCAGTAACCTTTGTGATTTCCTTTAGTTGTTCCTTTAGTTTCCTTCACATTGGACAGTAACAATGTGACTGTCCAATACTACATTACAGAGAAGGCCCAAAATAACGACTTCGTCCTCGGTTCCTCTGTGCAAGGGTAGTATACAAGGGTGGTTTACGAAGTCAGTTGATGTAAAGACAATTTAAAGTCTATCCTGATTCCAAAGGTTCTGCATAGAACCTTTAATGGATCCTCCAGATTTGCTGGACCACAATGGAAATAAAAGGTTTTCACTTTTTTGTGATTTTAATGTGCAATCTGTATTATTTATGTACGTTATTATGCTCAGTAAACTTATTTAACCTCTATTTCAGAGAGTGTAGATAGAATTTTAAAACCAGTTGTTCAGCGCTTAAATTGAACTCAACAGACATACAACAGATTCGGGTGTTTCTACACACTAATTGTTATAAATCCTCCAGATTAAATCTTTATTGCAGAGAGTGTGGTTTGCATTTTAAAACCACCTGTTTAGGGGTTAACCTGAACTCAACTTCTACTGATTCGGGTGTGTCTACTCGCTAACTGTTGACTTTTCTCACCAATTCATTCTCACTTAAACTAGTCGATTCATGCACACTTAACGGAATGGTGCTAAAAGTTTGGCCATTACACCTCTGGCATATCCCTCCACCTCCCTACACAGCAGCCACTCAGTTGTGGACCCCAGTTCTCCCGTGGTCACGTGCGGATTTCTCACGTCACATATTTAGGCATTTTCACTCACGTACATAATTAAATGTAGAACATAATTGTCTATATAATCTCCATAACAGACTCAGAATAATGTGCATGTTACCACAACGCAATGCTTATGCAGCGCGCGCATAAAAACCAAAAATCTTTAAGAATGACTTAGCTTGAACGAAAACTTAATTCTGGGAACATGAACATAAATGTATATCTTGCAAATAGGTTTTAAGATAAATCATTGCCTAACTTGGCAGTATTTGAGCAAATCTACAGGATATTTAATAGCCTATATTCTAGTGGTTGAAGTCACCCATATTCTACATAATCTGTGGTGAGAGATGAGTTGATTTCTCCTGGAATATCTGTAAGAAGCCAGGACCTGCACAGACGTGTTAACATGCCACAATTAACACTGCCAATCACCTGTTTCTGTCACGAGTCGGGAATACACATGCCACATCATTCCCTATCAGACTGGCGCTCGGAGTGTGCAATCAGCACATTACTGAAGATTGGATGGATTGACGCATGGTCTCTCCACAGCACTCTGTCATCGGACTGAAGACAATAACGTGACATTTGGAGACTGGAAGACTGGCCCAGTGAATTTTTACTAAACGACGTGTTATGGTCCCATAAGTTCACCAAAAGTCCACATTCCCACCTAACGACTGCCATGAAATGGTTAGGCACAAGGTCTTGGTGCCTAATGTGACACTTCACCTCGGTTCTCACGATAAGTTTTCTTTAGCAATTCTTGAGTTCCACGTTCTGGAAAAAGAAGTCACGTGTGTCAGTAGGTTAATTGTTGACTTTCTCACGAAGCCTTTCTCACCTAACCCACTTCACTCACATGTAAGCACACTTAACGGAATGGTGCTAAACGTTTGGCCATTACACCACTGGTAGGTAGGTACTGGATATCCCTGGATATTTACCGAGCATAGACGCCTCTGTAGCCACACACAGATTTCTCCACAGCTGAATAGGATACAATAACAATAGCCTATATTTTACGTTATAAAACCATAAAATGACTGAGTACGCATGTACATAAGTATACATTTGATTCAGTATATTTGAAGCGTATATATTTTATTACATATGATAGTGCAGCATTTAAAGCAGTGTCTAAATATCCTAAAGGTTTAATATTTCAGTGGTTGAATTTCTCTGATGGCTCACAATTCCCAAAGCACATGTCACAAGAAATGGACGAATCCTGTTATACAGACTTCATGTTATAATCTATATTACACTATTACGTCACAGTATTTTCCCAGATAGGATATAGGCACTATATATACTATATAGGAAGTAATGCGCACACCAGTTTCCATAAATACTAATAATATTTTTTCCTAAACTGAAACATTTTTAATCATTAAGCTTGGTGAAGACAATGCTATGCTGTGTAACAAAATATGGCAAAACAGAAACAAAGCAACATTTGGATACCTAGCACAGTTTTTGCGCGAAGGGATGGAATTCGTCCATGGTTCTGACGTCACCACAGACTCTCCACCAATCAGAAGAGAGTGTACTGCACTTATATAAGTTTCAGCCTCAGTTCGCAGCAGTTATTCATCAGACGGACTTTCTTGAAGACTTTTCGTATTCAATTCATACTTCCGCCATGGCTAAAACAGAAAGCACGAGAAGAGTAAGTATGATTTATTCTCTTAATTCTTACTTGTAATCAACTCATTAATTAATAACCTATGCCCTTTTGTTTTATGCTGTATTGATATTCAGTGATGCAGTAATGTTGTTTTAAAATACAGCTTTAGGCAAACTGTTACACATAGTTTCAACATGTCTTCTTAGAAACTGAAGCCAGTGATAGAGAAGAAAAGAAGAGACCGGATCAATCAAAACCTTGCGGTGCTCAGGGCTCTGCTGTTCAACAGCACCGCAGATGCGGTATGTAGACTGGGCCTGAGGAACTGGCTTCGAAAAGCATTGCATAGGTTTAATATGCATGGGCTGTTAACAGTAGCTGTTTGTGGTATACATTCTACTACTTGTTTTTAGTATGTCTGCAGCCCATCTACCCAGGAAGCTTATTTTGTATATTACTTCTGCATTAGTAACAAGTATTATTATTATTATTATTATTATTATTATTATTATTATTAATAATTCTACAGTATTATGAATTGTTTTTTCTTGAATCAGTGTGTTTTCCTACTTCTGTAACATCCTTTTCGTTCAGCAGGATTAACTTTCTCTTTCCCCTCCTTCACTCCACAGCGTTTACAAAACCCCAAATTGGAGAAAGCAGAAATTTTAGACCTGGCTGTTCAATATATACGAAAGAACACACATGACAAAACAGATAAGAAAGGTATGTTATGTTATGTTATATTATATTATATTATATTATATTATATTATATTATATTATATTATATTATATTGTTGTACCCCCATCTAACATAACTTTAACTTTTGTCTCCTTCTATAGGATCTGTTAATCAGACTTTCGTTGAAGTCACACATACTCTAACAAACTCGTCGAACCCTGTCTCTGCTGCTCACACCCATCAATGTGTTTCGGACTTTTCTTCCTTCATGGGTCAAATGCACCACTTTGAGAGAGAGAATTCCAAAGTGAGTCTGGAATACTATCTGGATTGCCAACGGGGCCATTCTTCCAGAGCCGGGAGAGAATCGGACACCAAGTCGCCCAACTCTCATACTAATCTCTGCTCATCAACATCAGTGTCTCATCCCTACAAACAAGATCGAATCTTCACTGAGTCATCTTCAGTTGCTTCTAAATCCGCCTGCCAAAAGTCCATTGTCTTTACTCCATCAGAACAGCTCTCCCCTCCACCCTCTCCACTCTACCTACCTTTTGCTCCCTCTGTGTCTCCTCCCTCCTCCTCTCCCCCTCTCTTTACAACAACATTCTCTGTCTGCAGTCCTGGAAGTTTACCTCAGCTATTACAGTTTCATCAATCCAGAGGTCTAACTACGTCAGCATCTCTTAATCTGGACACAAGAGAAGTGTTTCCTCCATCGCAAACCACATGGAGACCATGGAGCTGAAATGGTATGGAGTGCTGTTATACCAAGAGCTGACCGAGAAGGAACAATAGGGTGCTCATAGACACCTCTAGTGGACACGTGGTACCTGAAGGACAGAATAATTCATTCAGTTGGCATTCTTTTTTTAAGAGCGTCCAAATGTCTCTAAAAGACATTTCATTGTTTTATGTACTTATACTATTTATTGACAAATGTGGATGCCTCTATAGGCACCTCATTGTTTCTACATATACTGTAAATATATAAACTGTAAATAGTATTTTACTGTATTGTCACCAGTGATTATTCTTCATTAAAACACTTGACAAATAAATGACAACATTGTCTCCTATAATGTATTTTCTTGTTGATCACATAATGCTATGGCATTTTGAAACATGCAAATAAATAATATGCTTGATAATTACAAGTATATAAAAGTCAAAACACTGAAAAATAATCTGCTTGGATAAACTGCTTATTTATATATTCTTTTAATGAGATTATAAAATCACAACATATCACACTGTCACAATGATAAACCATGAAGTTAGGTGGGCTGGCAACAAAAATCAGCCCAAAAGTTTGCTTTAATTTGCTTTAAATTGCCCCCCCCAAATAATATAATTTAATGAGTATCAAATATTATTATGACAGATGCCTATATTACGTCAACCCATACAAATGTAGCAATATGCAACAAAATTATAATTATATACCATATAAATAGGAAAAATACAGCCATAAACAAAGTATTGTGTGAAAATGTAAATAATTTATTTAGACGCTATGAAATTTGTTTTAATATCAGACTAGATATATAAATAAATACAAGAAAAATAAGTGGACCTTTTGGAGTTAGTTGGTTTTCAACTCTCAACCTTAGTTTCATTAACATAAAAAACATTTTCCCAGTAGCGTTGCCGAGTGTCAATGTGGTCTTTGGCGAACTTCAGGCACACAGCAATGCTTTTTTGGAAAACAGCAGCTTTCTTTGTGGTGTCCTGCCATGTACACTATGCCTATGTAATGTTTTCTGTATAGTAGTCTCATGTACTCATGTACTGAGACATTTCCAGTTCCAATGATTTCTTCAAGTTTTTACCTGTCACTCTAGGATTCTTTTTCACCTCATTGAGAATTCTGTGACATGCCCTTTGAGTCATCTTGGATAGATGGCCACTTCTAGGGAGAGCAGCTAGAGTACTAAGTCGTCTCCATTTATAGGCAATTTGTCTAACAGTGGACAGATGAATATTTAAGCTCTTTGAGATAACTTCGTAACCTTTTCCAGCTTTATGCAACTCAATAACTCTTGATCATGGTTCTTCTGAGATCTCTTTTCTTGAGAGGCATAGTTCACATTAGCAGATGCTCCCTGTGAATAGCAAACTCAAAATATTTGAGTACTTTTTACAAGTCAAAGTAGCTCTAACCCACACCTCCAGTCTCATCTCATTAATTGGACACCAGGTTTGCGAACTTCCAACTCTAATTACCTTTTGTTGAAGTCATTAGCCTATGGTTTCACATACTTTTTCCAACCTATACTGTGAATATTTTAATGTTATATTCAATATGTACAAGAACAATACAATAATTTGTGTGTTATTAGTTAAAACAGATTGTGTATGTTGATAACTGTAACTTAAATGAAGATCAAAACAGATTTTAAGACAAATTTATACAATAATGCAGGTAATTCCAAAGGGTTCACATAGTTTTTTTTTTTTTTTTTTCGTTCACTGTAAGCCTCATTCTCTGTGTTCTGATTCTGCATTGACATTAAAACCAACCACATTTTAATATTTTTTGGGTAAAAATATAAAATTTTATGGGTCCAAGCACTGATGGTGCTGAAACTCTAATGTTTTTGTTAGGATATTTCTTCTTATTCTTTTACTTCTTCTTCTGATTCTCCACTGAAATGAATCCTGCAGACCAAACTGTAAAACTTGCTCAACAGGCAGTACTCTGTGAGTGAGCACAGGCAAGTGTGATGGGTGCAATGGTGGAGCATGCCTAATGGTGGAGCTATAGTGCAAGCATTCACTTTTTTGGCCCATATCTTGTGAACTGTACTGTACTATGTGAACCATATGTGAACTGTAAGACACATGCTCAACATTATTTTTTCCTCTTATTCCTTGGCTTAAGCCAAATTGTTCTAGACACTGCTCATTAATTTCTGCTATGATGGATTTTTTTTATAACCTATATTTGCAAAGTAGTCATTCGATTTTTGGCTTATCTTCACAAATTTAGTGTTAAACTACTCAGGAGAGTGTGATAATTATCAAAAACATGCTGACATTTGTATATGGCCACCACATGTCAGTAGAATTGTCAATCCATTCTAATGAGGTGGAGCCTTATCTACTCAAATTGGAGAGTTGTACAGTCGAGGGGGGGGGGGCTACTAGAGTAAACAAGTCTGTTGTTTGCAGATGATATTCTCTTGTTTCCATCTGAAATGGACCTCTGACATGCTTTTGAATGTTTCACTGCTGAGTATGAAGTCATTGGGATGAAAATCAGCATCTCTAAGTCTGAGGTCATGGTTCTTTCCTTGAACAGAGTGGGATGCCTCCTTCATGTAAGAGCTATTGTCCCTGGTGATGGAAATACATTGGGATTGAAGCTGCAACGATTAGTCTGAATCATCAATAACGCTGATTATGAAAAATTAACGATGCAAATTTTTAGATTTGACTAGTCATTTTCTTAACTAATAACAGAGATGAGTTATAACATAAGAGCACATAGGCCTCTATTTTGCCAGTGTTGCCAACTTAGAGACTTTGTTGCTAGATTTGATGACTGTTTAGACTCCTTTAGTGACATTAATTAAAACCTAGCGACACATCTAGTGACTTTCTGAGCAGACATTACCAACTGTCCTGCACTCGATACGGGTCTTCATCTAGCAATGCGGAGACACCCTTCATACCAGCACACTGAAAATGTACGAACATTAAAAACAAAAGCAGCGGAAAGCTCCTGCTTGGTGAGTGAAATATGCTAAATGGTTAACGTTATAGTCTCATTTTACATTTCATATTTTTCCTGATGTAGTACTATGTGTATCTTTTTTATAGCTTTATAAGGCCAGTTAAGTTTAGCCTGTTTAATTTTGGCTTGTTAATGATGAACATTTGTGATTTTGTACAGTTTAGATAAGATATAGAGACAAAAATCCATTTAAATTCACAATTTTCAAGTACCTTGTAATTTATTTGATAATACATTCCTTATCAAATTCCTTATTTGTAGGCTAATGTAAACTGGTTATTATGTTGGCTTGACAAAGTCAAAACACTGTTAACTATCAACTTTTCTTATATTCTTCTTCTGCTTTGAAAATTTGCAGTTTTCACAGGTAGCAGTTTTTGACATAGAGCCATGCAATTTGCCACAGACAAACATCCCATACAGGAATAGGGCATGTGTGCTTTTTGGAAATATGGACTTTACGGTTGCCCCTTAGCAATGATCCAAATTGGGTCATTTGTCCATAGGAAAGAGGTCGGGGTTCTTTTATTTTAGTCACTGGGTCATGTAGGCCAAACCTCATTCACAGACATGAAACTTGATCATTATGTAATACTTGGGGAATCAGGCAACACTCTAGAAACCACTTGGAATATCATATCAACCACCCAGCAACACCATAGCAACCAACTGGGATGTCAATCAGCAATCACCTAGTTACACCTTAGCAAACACCTGGAAAATCATACTAAACACCCTAACAACGACCTGGAATATCATAGCAACCACCTAGCAACACCCTAGCAACCAGCTAGTATTGCAGCCGCCTGGCAACCAATTTGATTAGCATAGCAATGACCTAGCAGTGCCCTAGTAACCGCCTAACAACATGCTAGCAACCAACTGGACTAGCATAGAAACCACTTAGCAACACCCTAGCAACAGACTGGGTCAGCATTGCAATGACCTAGCAACACCCTACTCAAGCAAAACAACTGGATTATGATAGCAACCATATAGCAACATTCTAGCAACCATCTGGGATAGCATAGTAACCACCTAGCAACACCTTAGCAACCAACGGTTTAGCATAGGAACGACCTAGGGAAAGATTTCACAAACTTCCCGATGGCCATTCCTCTCAAGCACAGCAAGTGCGTGCAATGCTTAAATACAAACAGCCTTAGAAAGATATTCAAATCAATCCGGTCTTGAAAATGTGCTTTATTTGCTTTTGCTGCCATCTTGTGTTCACTACAAACACTAGTTCACTTCTCTCATATACAATATTTTGCTTCTCTATTGTCATTGTTTCACTCACATCAAAGAGGATGGTTTGCCCAAACAAATGATATAAGTTTTGTGTAAATATGATATTAGTGGACGCCAGAAAGAAAACTTATACGTTTGTGTGGCAAATTAAACTAGTCTGTAAGTTACAATTTGAACCAGCATATATTAATACATCTTATAGTTGTTAAAGTAAAGAGTACACGCGGTATCTGCAAATAAATTAGTCGCATTAATTATATTTAAAGGGCATAAAGGGCAAGATAGCCACCATAATACAGACCTAGGTTTGTAGGGATACTTAAAATAGATAACTCTGATACTTAAGATAGATAACCTAAAAAACTGGTACTTAACCTAAAACAACAAACTAATTTTAAACTAGCAGCACTGGGCTGACAGGTAAAACTTTAGTTTTCCAATCCTAAAAATGTCAACGTCTTCTCTGACTGTTGATATAAAATGCCTTTATCTACTGCCCCAGTTGGGAGTTATGGTCAGCAGAGGGCATCGTCTCACAGAAAAAGACTATAAATTCAACTGACTGCAGGGTAATCACTTCACAGAGAAATGCACTCTCAAAAACATAGGGCTCAGCATTGTTGCTGTCTTGACTGGCCTTCTGGCAAAAAGCCGAAGACTCAAGACTTCTTTCTTTTATAAATGACAGTATTTCTCTCACACTCTTTCAGCTGGGGATAAGTGTGCACCCTGTTCCTTATCTGCTGCTCACATCTCTATTACAAGGCCTGAATATTTTCTGCGCAAGGCAGCAAGGGATTTAGCTGGAGAAAACAGGCTCTATGACATGATAGAACATGTCTTCGGATAATGGTTATTTCTTTTTTCTGCCTCTTCTTCTCTCATCTTCATGTTCAGAAGCGTCTCTCTGTAGTAGTGCCATTTCTTCTGAGGTGGCTATTGTTCATTGTAAGGCAAGCAAGGAGGCATAGCATGGCAAGTTTTGCTTTTCTCCAGTGTCTTTTCACAGTTGTGATCATTGCAATGGCCAACTCCAACTCCAGGGCAGCACAAATTACAGATCCCCTCAGGCAGGGTAGATGAATGCCTCCACAATGATAATAATTATGAAAAAGAGACCACACTGAGAAACTGTACATAACAATTGCTTAAATACCCATAGGTTTCTCAGGACACATTGATTGCAGCTAATCTTGTTCGTCACAGCTACTTCAATGCTGACTGTAGCCCATGCATTCCTGATTTGGCCCAAACAGGGACTGACTTAAAGAAAACATTGAGGAGGAACCAACCCTGGAGAACCAGCCCATTGCTTTTGTCATGGTTTATTGGGCTCGGAGCTAAATACATTTGTTTTGGCACATCTCTAAAGCAATTTGTTGAGGCAGAGCCGCTGTCAAACATTTCCATCACACGTGCACACACTTGTACATGTTGGATGTTGAATTCATGCACAAATAACATTTCATTGGATGCATTTTTCTAAATCTATACATTTAGGGAACTCCCCCATGCTTTTAAGAAAAAAATTAATAAAGTTTAAAAATCACGGTTTAAAATAAAGGTTTAAAAATGGCACATACAGTGGTGCATATTTCTTTACAAGATAATGATTCATTTCAGATTAACAGACAGTAATCAGGAAATGCCTAAGGCAATGGGATATAGCATTTAAGGTGTGTGGCTGGCTGAACGCACCTACATTTGAGAACCTTGCATATTTTAACCTGCAATCTCCGTCTAGTTAAATAAATGCAACAGGAATTCAAAAGTGTTATTTTCCAGCAATCTAAAGTACGGCCTTTAGATATAAATGATTCCTACTTCCTTGTAAGCATGGCGATAGAGCCTGGTTAATAGAGCAAAGTTCTAATGTTCATTTCCTCATTCTACAGAGTATTTCATTATTAAGAGCTGCAAGATTACAGTGGTGGTTAGTCTTAGGAAAGACTAAGCTCCAGTAATGCTGAATCAACTTTCTGAGAGCATACAAATAATATTTATTTCAACCACAGTCCTTGTAGTATGCGGTAATATATATATCGTGATGTTTGTATTTATATGGGCCTATCTGGTCTTTTATCTTCAGGTAGAACTATGTATACCATGCTACAAGTAAGCTGTACTTTAATGTTATACATTATTATCAGAAAGAAAAAAAAAACTTTTCAGAGTTCTTCAGTGATTATTTGGATATTTAAGAACCTTCAACTTCCTTAGAGGGCTCTACTTGGAATCTTTCCTGATATTGAGACACTCTAATATAAAACCCTTAAACACTCTCCAGGAGAGACAGCCTAAGAACCCCCTATTGATTGAGATTTAACCCTTTTTTCCCCAACTGTACATGTATAATTTATACATACTGTAGATAAATAGAGTATAGGTTTTGCCCACTCTGCAATATGATATATGGTTCAGAGAGCTCCATGTAATGTTTAATATCTCAATAACTCACTGAAAATATGGGTTTTTGGATTCAGCCTAAATGGATACAGTGCAGGAAGACACTCAAGAATGTCGATCTGTCGCTACCCACAACTAAACACCATTTTCCCCTCTTTCATTTCTCTTTTTTTTCTCCTACTGCAAAGGGGGCTTTGAAGTCAATAGAGAAAGAAGTCTGGACTGTAGCAAAATTACCCAAAGTCTGAAGCATTTTTTTTTTTACATAAGTCTGGAAGGGCGGGAGAACCACTTTTCCTCCCAGCTCGGCTGAGAGCGTTTAATCTCAGGCCACAAGAGACAGCAGCGCTGACAGACTGACAGGACTACTGGACATACATTCAGGGAGCCATGAGGGCCTTAGTGGCCCCCAGAACATATCTCCACTGTTGATGCATCACCACACAATGAAACACACCACAGAATGGTGCCTAGGTGATGAACAGAGCTTTGGCCAAAAAGTTATACTAACCTTAGTCTACCATTCGATGTGACAAAAAGCTCCAAAATCACATATAATAATATATGGATATACTCTTCTATCAATCTAGACACTCTGAACATATTACTAAGGTCTCATTGATATTTTCATTCTTGCTTATGAATCCTGCTTGATTATCTCTTTACATATTTAGTGGAGTCTAGGTAACATTTTATCCTTTTACAATAGAACTGTTACTGTTACTGGAGAATGTTGGCTATATCAGAGCTCTTATGAAATACTTAAATAGCTGTTCATAGACAAAGTAGTTATTTAAAGTATTATGTAAGCAGGGTCTTCTCCCAGTCCTGTAACCCATAGTTAATAGATACTGTATCTGCTTCTAGTCCTTGATAGTCAAAACAAAGATTACTTAACAATAGCTTTGGAGAGCCAGCGTTGTGGCATTAAGATACTATTTTAGCACTTTGATTCTTTTGAACCATAACTTTCAATAACCTACTGTGTGATTTCTCTGTATAAACTTTCAGAGTCTGTTGTAATAAAGCATTTCAATAATGTGTAGAAATAAACCTTTTCATAAATTTCACTGCTTTTATTTTTCTTCTTCAAGAATCAAAGTTAAGTATATACTGCATTACAATATATAGTATTAATTATTTAAGTAATGACCAATGAGTGTTTTATTGCTTGTCCTCATAAAAACATTCTCAGATATATGAGTGTGGGCCACAGATATTTTACAAGTTATGCCTTGAGGTTACATTTTAGATGAGCAGTGGTGTTTAGAAACAGTGGTACCTTGCTGCCTTGGCTGACCCAGCTTCCCCCTGCCATGGGTGGGCTGTGACCCAGCTAGCCTGCAGCCATGCTTACATAAAAAGATCTCTACACTGCACTCTTGTAATCCCTCAGGTTGCACTTTACTTCAGTTAGAAGGTTACACCCCTCTCCCTCCTCCTCTAACTCCCTAGTAAATTCAGTAAAAACCTAATGGCAAAGGTTGACACAAAAAACTGATGGTGGTTATTTCTTCTGGTGGGGAGTTATTTTTCTGGTGGCTAAATATCGAAAATATGTGAAGAAATTTTTTTTGACTTTTTAAAGTGTCAGTGGAGCTAATTAAAGTAATTTAAAATATCCTGATCCTGAAAAGCTTTTTTTCCTTTCTTATTTTAAATAATAAAATAATAATAAAAATAATAAAATCTAGGTATTTTAAATATGTATTTTCAGTTGAATATAATTATTATATTCATATATTTATATATTTATTATGGGGGTAGTCATGGCCTAATGGGTAGAGAGTCGGACTTGTAACCCAAAAGTGAACCTGAAGGTTGTGGGTTCGAGTCTCAGTCCGGCAGGGATTGTAGGTGGGGGGAGTGAATGACCAGAGCTCTCTTCCACCTTCAATACCACAACTGAGGTGAGACCCTTGAACAAGGCACTGAACCCCTAACTGCTCCCCGGGTGCCACAGCAAAAAAGGCTGCCCACTGGGTGTGTGTTCATGGTGTGTGTGTGCACTTGGATGGGTTAAGTGCAGAGCACAAATTCCGAGTATGGGTCACTATACTTGGCCACACGTCATTTCACTATTTTCACTATATATTTCATTATTATATATTAACAGGATTTTATAATTTTATATTTCCTAAAATATAAATAATGCTGGCATTGCAGCTGACCCTCACCCTACACCATTTTGGGCTGAGCCGACCAGGTTATGTGGGTGGCCCTGTCACCAGATGCTCACTTGCAGACACCACTCCCAGATGTGGCTTCAGATTTGGGTTCTGGTAACCTGGGCAGGGTATACTTCAGGGTATAGTATTTTTGTACCTTTCATGGGCGGTCTTTAGGTTTGCACTTTGTCTGACCTCTACCCTCAAATTTTGTCTCCAAAGGAAGCATTACTGAGTAAGCTGCTAGTGACAAAGCCTTTAAGTTCAACAAATTACACAGGCCCCATCACCACAACAAGGTACTGATCCATGAAGGGGATGTGATGCCAGTCAGGCAGCAGGCAAATGATGAACAGTCTTAAATGCAAAAATGGCAAAGAAACCATGCACAATCTTTACTATGCAAGTGCAGGGGAATGTTGACCTCTACTGGAGATATATTGTTCAATGGTGGAAGGAGCTTTTGACGAACTCCTTAACCCAGTGAACATGCCCTCCCTTCAGGAGGCAGTGCCAGAAATCTCTGGTGTTTTGGAGTCCATCTCTGTGGCTGAGGTTACTTTGGCAGTTAGAAGACTTCATGGCAGCAAGGCTGTAGGGGTGGAGATTTGGCTAGGCACTGCACAAGATTTAGGTTGTGTGTTTATGCCTCTTCAATGTTGCATGGACATCTGGGGCAGAACTGGGATGGTTGTACCTATTTAAAAAAAAATGTTCCAATTATAGTGGAATCACACTCTTCAGCCTCCAGAGAAAATGCCAGTCTATGCCAGAGTTCTGGAGAGCAGACTCCATCTGATAGTTGGAGAAGATCCAGGAGAAACAATGCTGGGTTTGCCCAGGCTTTGGAACAGTGGATCAGATCTTTATTCATGCACAGCTTTGTGAGGGGTCTTGGGAGTATTCTAATCCAATCTGTGTTTTGGTACTACAGGAGTATGGGATATTTGGGTCAATACATCATGAAATTTGGTCTCTGTATGAGCAGAGTTTTGTCTGCTTTCTTGCCATTAATTTGAAACAATTTATAGTGGGTTTCAGACACCATCAAGCATGTGTTTTATCTCCAGTCCTGGCTGTGCTTTCATTGACAGGATATCAAGACACAACCAAGTTTACTGATGAAGTTGTTTTCTTGTCACTGTCCAAATTAGCTCTCCAACATGCACTTGATTGTTTTATATTTAGAATTTGTGTGAAGTGGCTGGGGTGAAAATCAGCAGCTCCAAATGTGAGGCCATAGTTCTCTACAGGAAAAGAGTGGAGTACTTCCTTCCAGTGAGGGGAGATACCTTGCCCCTGGTGGAGTTGGTATATTTTGGGATAGTTATTCTTTATTAAATAATTCTGCCAACAGGCACGCTTGACTTGAAATCTGAAGTTAGGCAGTAAAAATGAGTATGAAAATGCATGGCTTTGCCACTGGAGCAATATTGTGTTTTAAAAGAAACATATTTGGAATTTTCAAAAATGCTTGGCATAAAACAGGGGTTTCCCAAAGTAGTACTAGTAAATCCTTGCACACATAACTAAGTCACAGAGAAAAATGTATGTTGGAAGTGAGCCAAACACTGATTATTTCCACATTAAAGAGCTCAAAGAGTTTGTAGCAGTTTTTCAGTTTGTTGCAGTTTTTTAATCTTGTTTGATTATTGCATGGTAATATATGATGTGGTCTAATTTAAATCATATGTCAAAATATTTTTTAAATATTTTAATTTTATATCCATGCAGAAAGGGAGTGGTGTTAGAAAGAAGGTTACATATAAGTTTACAAGTCTGAAATACTTTCCTTAACTTAAGTTTTTACTTGCTTTAAACAGTTGTCCACATGACACAACATCAGAGTCAATGCCACAGAAGAAGCACAGCCTCACTGCTCCCACAGTTTAACAGCTAAAATAGAGTTTTTGTGTCATGCATGAATGACCGATTAGACAAGTTTGAGGTGGGGTTGGATGTCTCCTTTTGAAATGCTTAAAGGTAGCTAAATCTTTAATCCCACCTCTTTTGATGTCAGATGTGGAACGGTAACACAGAAGAATAGCTTTTTGAGAATTTTTCCATATGTCTGTAGGTGAGCTGAACTGATGTCTGTTTTGACATTTCCAGCACATGCACACAGGTATACGGATTTCAGTAGACAATCAGCAATGAAAACCTCAGCTCCAGTAATTAAATTAGACTTGACAATGGATTAAAACTGCATAAATGATCAATTTTCTGCAACACAGGAATCTACTCTGTCTATTCTGACTATATATTTCATGACCAATTAAAAAAAAAAAAAAAGTGGGGCATTCAGTGCCCTTTAAAAAGTAGCGTGACAGTGTGTGTGTGGTTTTTACAATCTATGGCAAATCCTTTGTTCTTCCCCTTTTTTAACCAAGGTGAAAACAGAAAGATCTTATCCGTGGATAAAGGCAAGGATCATCATGGAGTATTCAGACGTGATGAGTGGACCACCAAGTAAAGATCTTCATAGAGGAATACAGGCATAATTATATGAGCCCAGTTCTTCATGTTAAGATACTGAAGATCAAGCTCTCCTTGGCAGAAGCTAAGAGACAAACGAAGATCTTGCAGCACTTTGCCTCAGTTAGATATGGCGATAGAACATAATGATAAGTATCATGAAAGAACCTCATCCTTGATGTTTTTTCCCATATTCTTTTCTCCCACACCACCACCATAAACCTGACACAGTAACTTTAAGAACTGAAGAGTTGGCAGAGAAATATACATATTTGGTTGACAGGCAAGTTTTTGCCATTGACAGTACAGAGACACAAGTGAAAAAAGTGAAACTGATGAGTTTGCACAGTCCTGTGCAAGTAATAATCTATTATTATTATATAAGATATAATGTGTATATAAAAATCACATATTAAAACAATATTTAAACTTTTCTAAAGGAGATGCTACAAAGATAAGGGTACTATAGAAACTTGTCATGTTCATAAACACAAAGCATTTTAAGCATTTTAATATATTGCATAAATTGCATAACAAAAAAAGACAACAAAGATAAGGAACCTACAGAAAACCTGACAATGTTATCTGAGATGCATGTATTATTTGCACATTGTTAATCTTTTTTCCACATTCATTCTGTATAGCATGTTGTCATTCTATAATCACTGAGTGGAATCTCACAAAATCTAGATAGAAGAGTACAAAAAGCACAATTTTATTTATTTATTTATTTGTTTGTTTGATTGTTTGTTTGTTTGTTTGTTTGTTTGTTTATCTAGGAAAGTGTCAGCTTAGACCACTAATAATAATCAGTTTCAGGAGAAACTTTATAATGTATAATGATCTAAAAGTAGATTTGTAAAAAAAAACAAAAAAACAAACAATACAAATTTCCTTTATAAAGTGTTGAAAAAAGAAGTGTTAAAGGTGCAGTTGTACTGTAAAGTTACAGGCCGCTTAAGTTTATGTTCAATTAAGCATTCAAATCAGTAGCTTTATTGGGCAAAGATATTAAGGCTCTTTTAGTTGTATGTTAGCAGTTTTGCAGCACATTGTCCATTATGATACAAGATACAATAGACGCATAAATACTAAGTTTATATGCATGACAAGTCCAAGTCTAATGTCTATGAAATGCTCTGTGGGAATTTTGTGAGATAAGGCGGCTACTATACGTAACCTTCTATCTACACTGCATAACACAGCTCTAATACCTTATAATGTTACCCTGTATACTATCCTGCTCTTGAAAAAACACACTAACCCTGTGTTATCAGTTCTAAATGACAGCGGACATCAACGTCAAGCTTAAAAGGGTTATTTCCTCTTACCTAGTATGTTACCTATATGTACTGAAGCCAATATTATAGCTGTCATCTCCCTGAGTGCTGCTGCCATAAAGGAATCTTTTGTTCTGGTTGTAACTTAGACATTGTTAAGCTCTCAGGTGCACAAAGTATGCTGAAGAATGGAATAGTATATGTGCTTGTGAACATGGCATAACTGTTTCCTGTTGACAGAGCAGGATTCCTTAGCAAGTGCTTGCTACATGCTTTATCCCCTGTTGACTTTCATAGAACATCATGTTATCCACATAGCTCAAGCTCAGAACACTATAGACTTGAATAAAGCTCCATGTGAAGTTACGTGTGAAGGGTGTTCTTTTCCTGTTTAGATTTTCTTTCAGCCACTTTCTGCCAGAATGTTAACACAAATATGTGATGCCTTAACAGTGACAAAATACACCTTGCACACTTTTGCCTGAGGGCTATGAATTCTGTTGACTGTTATGTTCAGTCACCATAGGTGAAGCTCATCGCTGATCTCACCCCCTCCCCTCTACATTTTAAAGGGGAGAAATGCTTTTGTTTGACAGTGACAGGGAGAATGCAAGGATAAACATGGCTTCAGCTCTTCAGAACCTCAAAAAAGGTCCTTAATATGCTCTGAGCTCAACTTTGATCTGCTTGTTCTTACACATCTGCCATGAGCTTTACAAAGGTGAGCATGGCTGTTTTGCTTATTTTGTGCATGGTCTATGTTAGTCGCTAGATTGCTGTAATTTGAGGACTAAGGAGTACAAAAAGGTGGTAATACAGTGTTGCCATTCTTTTGTCCAGTAAAGATAATAAAGTTACAGTAAACCTGACAGAATGATTACGTCACAGTTTATACCTCTGTTCACAGTCATCTGTTTCACAATCAGTCTGCACATCCAGTTGTAATGCCATATCTCATTAAATCCAACTCAAAAAAGCCAATTTAATTTTTTTTTCTAAGTTATGGAGCAGTTCAGTGTGTGATCACAAGACTATTGTTTACATAAAGCCTGTCTTTAACTTTATTTATATCCAGGAAACTGTCAGCTTAGGCCACCTCGAGCTGCCAAGATGCCAATCTACCCTTTGGTGCTTGAATACTTTGTTGTAATATTTGATGTTAATCTCACTTTGAATCCATTTTGGGAAATCCAATCTCTTCCTTTCTTCTTATTCCAATTGAAGACCCATCTGTCCATCAGGGTTATGAGATTTTTATTATTGCAGGTTTGTGACAAGGTGGTGGGAAGATGGCCGGCTGCTTGACAGTAGCGTTGTGATGCCTCTTAGATTAGACTGACTGCAATAAAACAAGCACCTGCATGGGGAGTGACTTAACTGCAGCCTCACTTTGTGAAGCAACCCTGATCCAGCATTTTCTCCTGTAAAAAACTATGGCCCCTTCACCATGCAATCATTGCATTTGGGGCAAATATGGTAGGTAGTTTGAAGGCTGTGTAATTATTTTACAAAAATAATATCTGTTCCCTTTCGATACCGAATGGACGGAGCCATATGGCTATATAAGCGGGCATTGCGCCATAGGATCTCAGATCAATTCTCCTTCAGCGATGACGATCTTCTCTTTGCTGATTTACGGGACTTGAAGCCGCTTGCCGTTAACATGCCTCGCTGCGGACAGAAGCTGACTCTCCTGCGCCTTCCTGCTGTTCCTTCCTGCTCTTCCAGCCACCATCAGCATCTGGCGCAGATACCAGCTTGTCCCCTGCCGCCATCCGGCGAGCTAAAAGAGCAATTTCTCTAAAAGAGCAGCAGCGTTGTTGCAAATGCTGCGCCATCACTGCAGCTCATGCAGGACCACTCTGCACGCTGACGATGGCCACTCAGAGTGCATTTCCTGTCTGGGCAAGCCCCATGCAGAAGCTGCTCTGACTGAGATAGAATGTTCACATTGTACAAACATGAGTCTCACCTCTCTGCGCATTCGGATCACTTTCTTTTCAGAGAGCAACTCCGCTCCTAGTGCCCTCCTGTTTTCTTCCTCCCAGGTACCTGCGAGGAAAAAGCAGTGGGGCAGAGGGACTCAGCTCTCGGCTGCGAGCGAGCTCATTCCAGCCCAGACCCCACGTACCTCACTCTTGTCATGCAGAGATGACTCTCCCATTCTCTTTGAGTTCCCAGACCAGCATCCCTCGGCTGATGCGAGCGACATGGTTTCATTCGGTGCAATCAAGGACGAACTGCTAGATGACAGCATGTCTCTAGCAGCATCAGACGCAGAGGATATATCGGGCTCTTCTATCGACCCTGCCTCTCTGCCGTCTACGCATCCCAGCGTCACCAAAACAGGGATGGACACCGAGCTTTTCCGCCTCCTCTCTAGAGCGGTGGAGGAGCTGGGATTGGAGTGGTCCATGCCGGAGGAGCCCACTTATAGCCGAGGCACTGTCAGGCCCCTCATCAGCAAGCCATGCCTTTTTTTCCAGAGGCCCATGACGAGCTCACAAAAATGTGGTGCACTCCCGCCCACTGCCATCGGATAGAAAGTGAAGGTCGCACACCCCTCAAAACTGTGCAGGACAACGTCGGCCCTCGCTAGACAAGCTTACTCCTCTGCTGGGCAGGCGGCCTCAGCTCTGCAAACATGGCCATGCAGTAATGGATGAGTCAGGACCTGATCCTTCAGCTTTCAGAGAGCTGTGCAGTGCAAAAGACTTGGCCCTTCGAGCTACAAAGGTGACAGCATAGGCCATCAGGAGGTCAACGGCCAGCAAAACCCGCACCTTCGTCTGCTCAGCCTACTCAAAAGCCTGTGCCTCGACAGCACTCCCGGCCGGCCAGACACTACCCATTCCCGAAGCGCCAAGGAACCCGGCCCAAGCTGACGCTGGATCCTGCACCTCAGGCATCATCCTGATCCACTGGACAGGAAGAGGAGGGGGCAAAGTCTCGCAATCGCCATACCGCCCCCCAAATGGTCTCTGTTATGCCCCCAAGCACCCCATTCTGTTCCGGGTGCCAGTGGCATTGTGTATGTTATAAAAACTGTTGTGAATACTGGGCCTGTTCTGAAAGCACCCACACAAACAGCTGCTGTTATAGCAAGAAAAATAAAACACAAACATTTTCAAAAAGAGAGCAAATTTCCTCTTCCACTTATAATGAATGTCGGGTCCCCTCACGACGATCTACCACCTGAACCAATCCAACCACTTGCCACACGGGCCGAGATTTGGCAGGCCATCCCCGGAGTGTCAGATTGGGTTTTGGGGATTATAAGATGAGGTTACTCACTCCAGTTCGCTCGAAGACCCCCGTGATTCAGTGGTGTGGTTCCCACCTTAGTGCAGAACAAGGACGCTCATGTCCTGTGCTCCAAGGTGATGGCCAGGATTCTACAGCATTACTTCCTCATCCCCAAAAAGTATGGCAGCCTCTGGCCCATCCTCGATCTCACCTAAGGACACCTGAACCGTGCCCTTAGGAAATGGCCATTCAGGATGACTACTTTGAAACAGATCCTTTCGCAAATATGCCCTGGGGACTGGTTCTTTTCTCTGGATCTGAAAGATGCATACTTTCACATCCAAGTAGCCCCCCATCACAGACAATTCTTGAGATTGGCCTTCGAGGGAGTGGCACACCAATACACAGTCCTGCCCTTCGAACTGTCCCTGGCTCCTTGCACTTCTACGAAGTGCATAGATGCGGCTCTTTCCCCTCTGAGACAGATAGGAATCCGCATTCTGAATCACCTCGACAACTGACTCATCTTAGCCCAGTCAGAGGCCGAGCTAGTATCCCACAGATCCCTCCTTCTCAGCCACTTGGAGTGCCTAGGACTCAGGGTCAATTTTGCCAAGAGCTCACTGTCTCCCAGCCAATGTACTTCATTCCTGGGAGCAGTTTTCGACTCAGCCTGCATGAGGGCAGCAGTCATGCCAGGATGTGCACTGGCCATACAGCAGCTCATGGCTTCCTTCAAAATGGGAGCCTCCTGCCCCCTCAAAGTGTTTCAAAAGATGCTAGGCCTCATGGCCTCCGCATTGCCGGTGCTACAGTTGGGCCTGCGTGGCAGCTCTGGCCCCCTGGAAGGGCCCCCAGTGGTTCAAGCAGGGCGTGACCATGAGCATTGTTTTCAGAAGGAAGGTTGTCTCGACAGATGCTTCCAACACAGGTTTGGGGAGCTCTGTGCGAGGGCAAACTGGCCTTCGGCTCCTGGTTGGGCACAGAAGGTCGCCTACACATCAACTGCCTCGAGATGATGGCAGTATATCGAGCCCTTCAGGCCTCCTTACTGGACCTGAATACTAGTCTGCTTGGACAGAATGACAGTAGTGTCTTATATAAATTGCCAAGGCAGGTTCACCTCTAAACGCCCAAAATGGGCGCATCTCAACCTGCAGTCATTGAGGGCAGCACATGTGCCTGGTGTATTGAACCAAGGAGCAGACATGCTATCTCGGAGCAACGTC
>CM074951.1:14909120-14927582 GCA_037577455.1 Pangasius macronema
GTTTCTTGATTATGTGAATATGAAACCTTTAAATATATTTTAATTTATTAATATCTTGAATGACAACAGATAGCACAAACCCCTTTTACTGATTAATTTGAATTAAATATTATGGCAGAAATATAATTGCAGCAATGGAAATGAGATGCAAGGCACTGTGGAGGTACGTACACATTACTGAGGCATAAATTTCACAATTTTGTCAGTATAAACTGCTTTTTCACAAATGGACTTATGAAATAAGGAGAAATTTAGGAGAAAGGTGAAATTTAGGAGAAAGGTTACTCCCAAAGCTCCACCTTTTTCCTAGTTAACTTCCTATGAACTCCCTCTCTCTTTCTCTGCTAGTGACAAGTTTCTGTACCAGACATCCCTCTGTCTCCTCACTACTATTCAACAAATCATACCCAAGAGTTTTTAATGCAGGGGATGGCTATCTAGCACAAAGCAGAAACTGTCCAGAACTCAAGTCCAAGTTCTCAGAGATCTCCTCACTTTTTAAAGTTTCACTCTTCATGTGATTTAATTGAGGGAATGGCCTGCACTTGCAAAAATACTGGTGCAGACAGTCATTAACTGATGTCATTATAATAGTTATCTATATTGGAGACTGTAATGGTATAAATCCATAGATGCTCCACTTCTACTTTCTTGTGCTTTTTCACTCAAGATAATTACTGTTGGAATGAGAGCTGTTTCTACAGAGAAACACAGCTACAGTGATATCACTTCACAAAATCAGATTAAGAGCTATAAATTCAAACTGGCTGATGACAAGTACCCTACTTTTAAAGGCATACATTACTTTTTACCCAAGAAGAAATATCATATTTGGATATATTTCATCTGATTTAAGTTTGTTGTTTCAATTCATGGTAAAACAAGTTATTATTTTGAAAACGATGAACACTAAAAAAACCCAGAAAAATTTAATAACTGATCCTAAGCTCAAATTTCTAATTCACCATCACTCACTGCAGACATTCCTTCATATGTCACATGACATATATCTTATCACCTGTTGTAGCATCTTGTTGTGGTAGCTTGTGCAGCCTTTGATATCGGAGAGCATGGAGGTTTCACCTAAATAAAGGCCCCTTTGTACTCCACTGATTAACTTCTGTACATGAGCTGTTTGATAAGATGAAAAAGCCTCCTTCGTGCAACCATGAATTTGTTAGATTTGTTTTTATTTTGCAGTAAAAAGGCTGCATTTTATGAAACACCTAAAATGCTAAGCTGTTAGTTTCTGTTAATAAATGATGATGCAATTTTAGCTTATTAGAAAATTGTTTTAAAAATGCTCTGTATTCCAACACATTAGATCTGGAAACTCAAATGCTCAAAATTTTAATTAGTTTATTTCCATTTATAAGTATCAACATCATTCCTGTAAACAACATATAATTTTATGCATAACACTTTATTTCTGAGACCCATAACTGTAACATAATATGAAATAAAACTCCTTGTGGCTGTCTAAAATCTGTCACTATAGTGAATGAAGATGGACTAAGTGAGTCAAGACAATTCTACTTTTGGGCCATGATTAATGACATACACTATATTACCTATTCAGCCACAAGAACATTACTGAGGCCGGGCACTGATGTCAGGCAAGAAAGGCCTGGCACACTGTCAGCATTCCATTTCATCTCAAAGGTGTTCAGTGGGGTTGAGGTCAGGGCCCTGTGCAGGCCACTCGAGTTCTTCCACTCCAACCTTGGCAAACCATGTCTTTATGGAGCTTGGTTTATGCACAGGGGCATTGTAACACTGGAACATGTTTAGACTAGGCTCCTTAATTACAGTGAAGGTAAATTTTAAAGATACAGCAAAGAAAGAACTTCTAGACAGTTGTGTGCTTTCAACTTTGTGGCAACAGGTTGAGGAAGGCCCACATATGAGTGTGATGGTCTGGTGTCCACATACTTTTGGCCATATCGTGTAATTGCTGTTTTGTACTGCTGCAAAGTAAGTAGCATCTGTTCCTGAATTTTTAATCCATCCTGCTACTGCTGTCATTAATAACAATATAAAAAGACAGCTAAGCCAGTTTAACTGCATCTGTCCATGAGTGTCTTCTTCATTCTCTATACTTTCCCAATGACACCAATTTGGTAGTAGTTAATATTTTCCTGGCCTAATCTAAAGGATTTTCATGCATGTTTTGACAAAACGCCACATGGCCTATCTGCTTCTTCTTATCTTGGCTTGTATCTTGAGATGAACCCTCTAAGATAAAACTATTCTTGTTGTTATACGCTTTTCTTTATAATTCCAAGTATTGTTTGTTCATACTCTAATGTGATCATCTGCATACTGTCAGATTGTTAGCTGTTACTAAACTCACCTGTGTAGTTGCTTTTTAATTAGGTACCAAACTGCTGGTTTTGCATGGTATTCTTGTGTCTGCCTCCTACTGATTCATTCTAATTTTTATGTCTCAATATAGCCTGCTTTACTGTCATTTGCACTTCTTTGGAAAATACCCACAGATTCCAGATGCAATTGTCCCATGTAACATTAAGTCTGAAGCACAGCTTACTAAGAAACTCTAAAGAAGCCATTTAAACTGCTTATGTCATTTATATGCTCTTGAATTAAATGTGTAATTTAACCACAGTTTGCTTGAGTACAGGGTCAAAACCCTGTCTAATTACTAACAAACTAGTCCGTATTTAGATGTATATAAAACCAGCGCTTTAGTTGTCACTGTGGCAGGAATACCTGTTTTGAACATGCATGCAAAACATACCTAGTACTTATGAAAAGTGCTCCTTTGATAAACTGTTGGTACCCTTGAGCCATTTGAATTTGTCAGACATAAACTTTCATAGTTATGTATCAGCCTGGGGCCACGTTTGTAGAAGTAGAAGGGAAATCATATCAAGTTTAATTTGAAGGTGTTTTATAGAAAACAACATCACTTTTTATAGAGTTATTTCCTGATGTTTTTGGTTTGTACTGTGTGTATATGCACCATACACAGGCAGTTACTTCCATTTGTTTAAATAATATGAATTGAATATTATGCCACTTTGGGTTTGGTGTCCATAAGGATACTTTTACTCGAAAGTGTAATAAAGTACTGTTGATCTTAATTTAATAACTTAGATCTCTGTTAGGCGGTTGTAATGTCCTTAAACTTTTTTCTAGCCCACTTGATCAGCTCTCTGCCAGGGGATTTCCTTTCCTCAGAAGCTTTCCAAATTACTATGGAGGTGGTTTAGTGTTGTGCCGAAATGCCTGTTTGAAGTTGGTCTCTTCAAGTCTGGTTTTCACTCCAGGTGGACAAATCTGCCACAAATAAGATGTGCAATAAAATTTCATGACCAATCCAGTCTAGCACATTGTCTTGCCTGTGTCTCACCTGCATAAAAAAGATGATGGCTTGATAACTGACATTTAAAAACCAGTTTGGAGAGGAATAGTGCAGTCTTCTCACTTTCATTCATAATTTTTTTTTTTTTTGCTTGGCTAAGACCTGATGGGAGGTTTGGCACCTGACATACAATTGCAATGTCTTTATTTTCGTTTTGACCAGATGCCAAGTACTTGTAGTGTATAATATAAAGTTCACCAAACGAAGCCTTGCTGAGATTAAAAACTGACAGGAAGAGAATGTGCAGTGCATAAAATATTCATTATATAGTCAAAAGTTTGTGGACACCTATGACAATATATGCTTTTTGTACAAGTATTCCCTACTGCTGAGACTGCCTTTCCTGTTATAACCTTCACTCTTTTGGGAAAGCTTTTCACTAGATTTTGGAGCATGGCTGTGGGGATTTGTGCCCATTCAGCCAAAAGAGCGTTAGTGAGGTCAGGCACTGATGTCAGGTGACAAGGCCTGGTGTGCACTCGGCATTCCAGTTCATCCCAAAGGTGTTCTGTTGGGTAGAGGTCAGGGCTTTGTGCTCTGTGCTCCAACATTAGCAAATCGTGTCTTTATGGACCTTGCTTTGTGCACAAGGACATTGTCATGCTGGAACATGTTTGGGCCTCTTAGTTCCAGTGAAGGGAAATTGTAATGCTACATCATAGAAAGAGGAGAGAATGCCCAAATATGGGTGTGATGGTCAGGTGTCCACAAAATTTTGGCCATATAGTGTATGTGTATGTAAACTACTGAGTACCACATCTACTGACCTCATGCGTTCATTTCCGAAACAACCTTTATGATAGTCTCACTAATATGTTAATAACTAATAATAACACTGTCTTTTGTGGCTTGTAAACCATTAGGGTATTCTATTATCTAGAACATATTTTGTAATTTATGTGTAATTTGTTAATTTTATTAACCCCATTAGCTCTCCTTGCTACTTGCAAACACTTCTGAGTACTTGCTGGGACTTGCCATGTTCAGTGCTGTTATTTATAGAGGGACATCATGAGAGCATTTTAATTGCAGCTGCACACCCAGACAGGTGGCCTCTCTGTTTGATATTCACACTGTGATCCTATAAAATTCACAGTTAAAAACTATCACATGGAACCTCACTAGTTGCACACTATATTTTAAAAATAACATATTGTAGATAGTAGATTTTTATGGTTTACACCAATGTTGGTGTGGACACCAGCAAAAATATATAGAATTTATGTATAACTTCTGCATAAATATAAATATAAAGTAAAAACCATAACAATAATTGTGCAAATGATGCTGAAGGTCTATACAGCTTGTCAGAATAGAGCTTTGCTGTAAAGTTCACTGTAAAGGGCAATAGGTAGTACACCCAATTTATTTATGTAGTTTTAAAAATAAATTCTATTCATGAACAGTGAAACAGCGAGACCAAGAGGTGGAAGTACTGTGGCACCAGAAAATCAAACAAGTGACTGAGAAGTGAAAACAGTTTTTCCTTATCAATAGAGACATCAATAGGTTCACAAGGTTATTTTCTAACAATCGAAGATATTTGCATTTAGACAACAAGCAATCAGTCATGCCAACAGAAATCTTTGCTCATCTTTTCTGAATGAAATTGGAATCTATAAAGAAATATAATCCCAAATTGATCAATAATGTGACTATAATATTTAAATGATCAATTTCAGCAAATACGGCAAAATAATATATATTACAGTTTAGTGTAACACTGCATTTTTTTTCAGATAATATAAAATAAAATAAAATTTCAGGTTTAACACCCTTTTTTCTATTATATGTAAACGGTGCATGTACAACATCACAATTTATGATCATGTTTGCTCATGCTTATATCAGCTGTCTACTCTAGTTACTTTAAGTGCATGACAAACCATGTGGCCCCAGCTTAGCGAAAAGTATGTGTGTCTCTCACACAGTTTATGGGTTGGAGGTTACTGAGTTGCATGAAAAAGTAAACCTTGATTTTTTTTTTGTCAGTAGGCACAATTTGTATTCTGAATTGAACTGAGGCGGTCATTTAAAGTACTAAGTTACCCAGTACATTCTTCTAACCTATCAGTTTTCCCTGTCTGTAAAACCAAACTCTACTAAACCCCCTTTTCTTTTGCTCACCTCTTGTTTTGTTATTTTACCTGACAGTCCAGGTGTGAAAGGGGTGAGGCTATGGAAGAACATTCAATTCTGTAAGCTTGTCATGAAAGAATCCATTGATTGACCTCTACATGCACAATGACAAATGGGTTAGCAATTTTCCGCCTCACTTATGGGCAACAATGCACATTTCCACTTTCACTTGGAAGCAGTGAGTGTATCGTTTGCATACCTTTCTCAGGTTCGGCAAACAGTTCAGCAGAGTCCATGCCAACAAACCAGACTAAACTTTAAATCAATTGTGCACATATCTGGCATTTGATCAAATTTCCATGTTAGAAAAATAGCCTTTTCTAGTCACCTGTGACTTATGTATGTCAGCATCAAGGCCATAAATAATATTGATGTGCCAGAAATAGCTGTGTTGAGAAATGTAGTAGTTAATGCCTTGGCCTAACTTTTTGGACATAGATGGACTCCTTTGAAGTGGCTTACTACAGTTTGTTTTTCTGCTGTGGTATACAATCAATTCTTAATGATTTCTTTTGTCATTCAGGGATGTTATTCCATGTTTTGGCTGCTGATTGAATTACTCCCAAGTGCCTGAAGAATGTTTTAGGTGAAAACTATGGAAATGAACCAATTGACCTTTTTTCTGACCCCTTCAATAGGAGAACCCTGTGGGAAAACTCACTCTAATGCAAGAAAATCAAAGAGAACTTTGAGCCCACAGACCTGCAGGCAATCTGACCTAAAATACCCACATGTGAAAAATGATACTGCATTATACAAAACCCATGAACATGTTTAAAAAAAGGTGCAACAGAGGTTATAGTACTGACCAGAAGAGGCCCAAAATCATCAACACAAAAAATTCTTATGCAAAAGGTCTGTAAAAATAATAAACTCTCACAAAAATAACAATGTTTGGCACATTTATGTATTTTTACACTGTGTCCTGTAGGGGTGACCTATCACAGTGCTGAGAGTCTAATTGATGCCTCATGCTTTCAGGCCCAATTATTTGTGCCCAAATGTCAAGACCTAATTTGTGGCTTTACACCTTGGATGCATGAGTCAAAGGCTCTGAACTGAACTCCATTGGGAGATACAGGGTGGTTTGCTCAGCAGATGTGTGGTGGTCTGGGTGAAGTGATGAAGGATTATCCATTTCAAGAAATGAAGCACATTGCCTGAGGTTTCATGTGTCTACAGGGAGAAACTCAAAACAAGGTGATTTCAGGTGTAGAGCATTCACTAATGTTTTGTTGTTTTTTTCTTCGTTTCTTATGTCTGTATGTATGTATGTATGTATGTATGTATGTATGTATGTATGTATGTATGCATGTGTGTGTGTGTGTGTGTGTTTGTGTGTGCACACATATATATGTACGTATGTCTATATGTATGTTGTGGTTAAAAAGGTCCAATATCTAATTCTTAAATTACACTTTCACAATTTTGTGAAAAGCAATGAGATAAATGCTCCCTTATTTCAAGACATTTCTGACACCATAAGTGTTTATCAATGGTTTCTAACCATAGGAAAATCCCAGAGGTTTTCCAAAACATGTAACCATTGGCTGGATGTTATACATCTTTCTAAGGTCTCCATAGCAACGAAAATAACAGATGAAACATTCCCGCTGCGGTTGACATCTTTAAAGACAAGAATAATAAATATACTGAGCTTAAATACATAAATATACAGAGGTAAAGACCTCAAAGATGACATGCCAAAAGCATATATGACATTTGATGTACTAGGCATGTTGAAGAATCACTCTTTTTTGTATTTAAGTAATCCCTTCATTGCCTTGAATATATGTTATGAATTTCCTACCCAATTCAGCAGACCAACACTGTTCAGTGCTAAGCCATGTAAACAGAATTGCATTGTACTTTGGTTTTAAGGAGGTAATTTACTCTTAAAGGGCTCTAAATAAATACTTGCTGTGTGTATTGTCAGACACCACCCTTATGCAAACAGATACCTATCCTTAGAAGAATCTACTGCTTAAATCAGCAGGTGAGCCTTAGTCCCATCCCCAGGGCTCTTCCCTGGTCAGTCTGCAAAAATATGAATTATACTTTATCATAATCCGGACAGACAACAAAGCCATGTAGGCTATGTTATTTCCACGTGTCTGCGTGCACACCCTCCTCATATTCACAGCTGACAAACACAGGAGACGTTGACAACTGTTACAGGAACACCTGCACTGTGACTGAACTGCTGAGACAGAGAAAATAGGGAGAGGGAGAGACAGAGAGAGAGAGAGAGAGAGAGAGAGAGAGAGTACAGAAAACATGCAACATCAGCCCACAGGCAGGTGTGGAGGTTAACAATCTCTCAGTCTCTCTCTCATTCACCTCACACAGCACATATGTAACTAATACACACACACACACACACACACACACACACACACACACACACACACACACTGCTGATTGGATTTCCTTCAGATCACTTTTGGGCCACATCTGAAGTGATGAAAATAAGGGCGCATCCATTAAGCGCATGAGGCAGGCCTAAGAGAGGGCATGGATGAAAGATTTAAGTGTTGGCTGTAAAGTGCCTTGGACCACCTGCTACAGGGACAAAGGCATCATTTTCATCCCAGACAGACTCCAAAACACCGGTTTAACAAGTGCCAAAAAGTATTTCATAGCATCAGGTATCAAACATGTTAAATTTACTCCCTGCTTTAGCTGAGCCCTTGCCCAGCTGGACCTTTTACTGGACATTAAGAGCAAAGTTACCCATCTGACAAACTTAATGGAATCGAATAGCTCAGTATTTGAATTTTTAATGTGATATTTTCTGTTACACACACCCACACACACAAACCAAAATGCTATATCATATACATGTATTAAAGAGATATTAAAAATGAAAGGTGATTGCTTTTTTCATTTACTCGTTATAAAAATAAACATGCATAGTGGAAAATTGAAATGGATGTATGGACTGTAGATCGTAATTCAAGATGCTGTTGAAAATAGTTATAAAACCTGACAGTAGCTACAGTAAAGTCTTTCTAAATAGCTGCAGAACTATAACGTCAGAAATGTTTGCCCATTTAGGGCCCTATAGTGTGAACCCCTCTTTGTTTCTACTCTCTGTCTCTTTCTCACCTCCATACACTGCTCCTTGTTATAAGTTTTTTTAGAGGGGAAAATCCCACAGTATCACATAAAGGTTGGCACCATGTCGACTCCCCTGTCATGACAGCCTCTGGCTCACCATCACAGAGATGCTGAGATCACACAGCACAGCTTTCATGCTTCGACACAAATATTCATCCAAGCATTACGGAAACTGTAGCTTGATATGCTTTTTTGCTCATTGTTGTGGAAATTGCTCATTGAGCCATTCAAACACAGTCAGAAAAAGAAGGTGAGCCTGAGGTATCTGAATCTCATATTGTCAAGTGACAGTTGGTTTAATTGCAAATGCCGGTACAGACAATTAATCTCTCTCTCAGACAATAACACAAAACCATATGTCACAGATATAATGCAAAACTGACCAAACAAATGACTACCTTCCATGAATAATATTGCAGTTATTACAGATATGTACTTAAGTCGTTATATTAAGCTTTTTTGTTCTGAAATAGTCAGCGGAAAGGGCTTAATACTTATCAGTTTGACCCCTTTTGTGCAAGACTGCCAAACCACTAGACTGCAGCTAAGGTTGAGTTTTTATTTCACCCTGATCTTGTCATTGCAAGGTTGTTACATGAGAAGGTCTCTAAAAGGAGCTTTGAAGTTGATGAGTGCTGGACAAGCCTTTTGTTCACAGCATAACTAGGGCCACAGAAAACAAACAAAGTTTGAAGGGAATATTTGTCTTTTCAAAACTTTAACTTTTTAATTTCTGGGGGGGAAAATACGATATGGTGGGTGCATTTGAAATATAATTTTAAATATTAATTTTGGTTTGCTCTCATTAGTTGAATTGACAGAATTGTTTTTGGACCTTCTTGAACTGTTTACAGAAATAACAACCATTTAACATATGTCTGAAAAGAAAAAGCACAAGTGTACTCATTATATTATAGTGACAATATAAAGTGATATTTTGCACTTCCATTGTATGAACACATCTGATTTCATGCTAGCTTAAGGCACCTTCTACAGTGTATCTAATTAGATAAGTCTACATTTAGATGTAAAAATATATATTATCAAATAAATAAATACATAAAATAAATATATGTAGTGTGAACTGTATAAATAATATCCTGCTTATGTGTTCTGTTCTCCACAGCTTTCAATCTTGACATTTCAGCACATCATAAGTAGTGTTCCTTCAGTTTTCTCCAAAGCCAGTCAATAATAAACCAAGTCTGAAACTAAAAAACGTGTCATATAAATGTCCTTTCCAGCATCAGATAGGACATTTTCTCTTCTTACTCTTCAGCAGCAGGCCTAATGCTAAATAGGTTCTGTTAGACCCATGGACTCTGGGACGCCTTCTGTAGCTCGTGGCACTTAGGAAAACGACCAGGACTGAACACTTCACCATCATTTCTGGTCGATGCTTCCTGAAGCAAGAGCCCATGTCATCTTTGTGGCACTGGTGGGTGTACCCGGGCTACTAGACACCCATCCATTTCCCCCGTTCCTTTATGATTAGAACAGGGCTTAACAGGCCTATTCCTCTTCAGACACCGAGCTGCTGGGCTCAGCTGTGTCCTAAAACTTCTTTGTAAAGTTCAGGTACTTTATCAGGGTCTACTGGCCTGGGGAGGAAATGTGTGAACTTCTGATGTCGCCTTGATTTTGTCCCATCTCGTGGTGTTCCATCCTTGTTGAGTGCCACATAGTAGCGTGCCCCTTTCTCTCCATGTTTGTAGAGGTTGGAGGAATATGTGTTGTACCAGTTCTCTTCAAACTGTTCCCGGAAAACACACTCAGCTGTCAGTTTCTCCTACAAGTCAATGAAATGCAGAGCATTGAACCTCATTTAAAGTCTTAGTACAAATAAGCAGAACCTTTAATACATGGAAAATTTAAGTTGTGATTTTTTTTTCACATCTTCTTGACCTAGAAACTCTCTCTCTCTCTCTCTCTCTCTCTCTCTCTCTCTCTCACAAACACACACACACACACACACACACACACACACACACACACACACACACACACACACACACACACACACACACACATTGCACTTTATTCGCATAAACTGAATCAGGAATACTTACAGAGCCATAGAGTTCCCCCTTGTCATTCATTCCAAGGTAGAGGCCACTGTCCACTCCTCGGATGCTGATTAATCCAACTGCAAGGCTTATGAATTCCAAAATACCTGGAGAAGAATAAATCAATTGTTCTAAGCATGTACTCTGCAGTCTAAGCCCACAGTGCAGTCCCAGATTGTGAGTAAGCTGTTCTGAAATACTAGCTAGGCACGATTACTACAGACTGCCTCTATTTATATTATAACGATACACAGGTGTTAGAGGATACTTCTTTCATTTCTGCAGCGTACCTAGCCTAATAGTAAATGAGAATAAAAGTATGATAAAAGTATATGAAATGTATTTGACTAAATGCAGGTTATGAACGTGCAGATTGTAATGTTAAGTAATATGAATACTTTTATTTATATTATAAAAAATTACATTTATGCACATATGGGTGAAAATCAGTTTTAGGCTGAATTAAAGCATTGCATTAAAAACAGAATAAAACAGCTCCTCCCCCCATACCGAAGCGGCTGTGGTCTTTCCTCGTGCCCTGCACCGTGCCGTCCGGCAGGATTTCCAGGTGGAAGCCGGTTCTGCAGTAAAGCTGTCTCCTCCTCAGGATGCCCTTTAAGTGCACCAGCTCGGCAGGTGTGCTACGGGACAGCCGCTCGGCCGGAAATCGCTGGTCTCCGAGCAGCGCGAGAGTGTCTGCGAGCGGCGGCAGGAAGAGGAGCGAGCTAGCGGCTCCCGCGCCCTCCGCGCCCTGCAGCAGCGCGCCCATCTCCGCCATCACCGGCCGAGGCGATCGACGGTCACTCGAGCCAAGCGCAAAACCCCTAACGCCCCGCGCTCATGCGATCCATGCAGCGCACAGCCCCAGAATAGCGCGCAAAGTGAACGAGTCAAGAGTTTCCGAGTGCAGGGCAAGAAACGCAGATGCAATTTAGTATAATACTCCGCGGCAGACTTCCCCAGATGTAAAATATCCACCGATAAGGAAACTTAATTAAACTGCGGCTGAACTGCCACCTGCACACGAATTTAGTCACTTTCAGATGAATTCCGTGCACTTGACATGACACCTCTTGCTTAATATGAATTACATCCACTGCACAGGAAGTAGCCTATTTAGTGTTGAAGCGTGCGACTGATAAATCCGGCGCACGTCTAGGGCAAAACTCACAGCAGCCAGGTTTAAGGTGTGTGTGTCTGTGTGTGTGTCTGTGTCTGATTGCGTGTGCGCGCGCGCTTGTGTATGTGGTGCTGTGGGTGTGTGCGTGATCGCGGGAAGTGGTTTATGCTGTGTGAGCACAGGGCAGGTGCACAGCGGCGGCAGGAGGGCTCTGATGGGCGGTGCTGGGACTGTAGACCTGCCTTACCACAGCTTTTACTCTTCGCACTTTATGTGTCTATGTGTATGTGCATCTGTAGCTCTCTCTCTCTCTCTCTCTCTCTCTCTCTCTCTCTCTGTGTGTGTGTGTGTGTGTGTGTGTGTGTTTGTGGTGTACGCCCGCAAGGTGAGTTTGCATTTGTAAAAAGGAAGATACAAAATCACAGCATCTCCAAATACCACAAATCCATAGATAGAACATATATTTTAAATACATGCATGAAAAGTGCAATTGCATTGCACCCATCACTTAACTCTGCAACACGACTGAGAAACACTGCACATGAAGCACACCATCTGCCTCATTTATTCGACCCTGTATGAGCGCGTTTGATTGGACTGGGCTGAAGGCGCGAGCACATCTCGCGAGGAGTCGCTTCGCACTGACCACCGTGTCACGGTAATGATGGCGGCGACCGCACGCCGGTTCAGCACGCTAGTAAACACAATTACCGCTTGTACAAACGGTGCAGGCGTTTATCTGAGCACAGCCCATTCGTCCAAATGGAAAATCTCCATGCGACGGGTTGTGACAGGGCTGTGCATCACGGTAGGAGGAATAGCTGTGTGTCAGCACTGCGCTGTGAAAGGAGTCGACACAACGAGGATGATCCACGCAGTCCCGGTTGTGTTTGCTAGAGAAAAGGTACGCGTTAGAAAACCGGGACACGGGTGCATTTATTTATGGCACTCAGTTCTTTACACGCATTATGGTGTGATCAAGTAAACAAGCCGCTCCCTCGGGATTAATGTCAATGACGCTCTCCACTATACAGAGGTGCTGAAAACACGGAAATCGAATTTTTGAAATCGGAATCTCCGCCCTCGAATAGGATGTTCATAGCCAAGGAGACAGTTACTCATGCATACAATGCCACTTCCAAACATATTCATGTTTTAAATGCTTTTATGCGCAGCAAAAAGGCCAGTGTTGAATATGCCTCATCAGAGTTCATACACTCTTTGAAAATAAGGTTAAATCTGAAACCCTTAAGGGTTCTTTGGTTGTCTGCATGGAGAAATGCTTAAGGGGAACCCTTAACCTTTAAGAAGTCTTCACTAGTAGAAGATTTGAAACTCTAAAGGATTCTTCAGTTGTCCCTCTGGAGGAACCCTTGAAGCTTCTATGTGGAGCAATACAAGAATGTTTCCGTATCAGAAAGTAGAACCATTTGTAGAAGCAAAAAAAAAATCTTAATTATCCAATGAACCCTTAAGGGAGGACTGAAAAACCCTTTCTTATGAGAGTGTTATAGGAAGCTAAGAAGGCTTAAGAACCATTGAAGAATCCTTGAAAGTTTATTTTTTTCTAAGACTCTTCAGCTGGACATCAATGGAAAAATTATTAAATAATCACCGTTGCTATTAATTCATTGACAGGGATGTTTCTGTGTATCTAATATTTTCTGAAATGTAAATCAGTTTAGTGTTATATAGTGAGGCAGCATTGCTTTGGTATGGTACAGCAGGCAGTGCTTTTTAATTACAGTAATAATTAATGAAAAAGGCAATGCATGGTTATTTTGGGTAGGCACTTGTTCCAGAAAGCTCTATCGAGAACTACTGGTTTAGTCCTTCCTGTGCTTAAAGAAGAGTAAAAAGACAAGGCTGTGCCCTAGTCTTGGCACAAGTCTCTCTGACAAGTTGGTGCAGCAATAATCTGCGGGGGACTGCTGTCAAAAGAACCATCACTGATTTGTTGGATCATTAAACCATACAGGATTGGCTCAGTCTACTGTGCAATTGCCCTTATACTGTACTTGTTTATTTCTTTGGTCCCTTATTTTGAGGTGGGTGGGGAGGAGGGCACTGGACATAACCTTAACTTGTGGATTGAGATGTAGGAATCCAGGGCTGAGGTAACAGGACACTGAGCCTTGGCAGCAATGCTGACATTTGATGTGGGTAATAAGTACCATAGACACACCTTCCCATGGTGTTTGCCTAGTGCCCAGTGGGCCTGGCTGCCTGCCACCTGGGAAAGACATCAACTCTGTCCTTGTGAGCTCAGGCTCAGTGTAGAGGAGCCATAATATGGTTCCTCTCCATTAGTAAACATTTAAAATGTATTAATTTAGTGCATGGGAAGTCTTACGTGCACTTAGGTGTAATCTAATGTCACACAAATGTGGCATAAATATATATATGAATGAATTATAAGAATACTTATGAGGTTTACTCCTGACCCTTGTCCTAAGCTTGACCATTCATAACCTTTCATACAAATTCTTACAATTGTGAATTTCTACAAATGTGTGATTATGACAGCATGCTCATAAACACCTGTGATTTAGCCCCGTGTTTGATGGTTCCTTTGTTTCAAGGTCAATATATTTCCAAGTGTGTGTTTTTTAATTGTAGACCAAGATATCCACTGATGATGAAGACATGAAAATTTCAGCTCATGAGCACAGGTTCCGTCTGTTTAGTTCGGTGGAGCATGAAGGGCAGCTTTACATGACACCACTGGACTTCATCGAGTCAGTTACCATGAGTGAGCGAAAGAGTAAGCACTAATCAAACATTCACTAACCAAACGTAGTTTATACTGTTAAGACTTAATACTCCTTAGTACTTAGAAGATACAATTGATTGAAAAGAATGAATGTGAAACCTTATTTATCTATTTGCCCTTATTTTACTGGCTGAATGAATCTGAGATTGACTTAGGTATCAGTTGGATGTTTTTCATACAAGCAAACCACCCAGTTGATGCTGTAAATGTAGCTATGACTGGTCATTATCTATGAGATCATAACACCTGCATGGAGGTAGCTATCTCCACCAGCAATTTATTCAAGGACTGAGAAGAAAACCTTGTAAAAAACCATTCCCAAATGTGTTTGAGCTCTAAGGCATCTTTCTGATGGCACTTACCTGTGGTGGAAGTTCACATCAAGACAGGTGTGGTTGGTAGTTTTGATCTTGATTACATTTATTTAGGAACTCTATTGTACACATGTTATTATACACTATTGTTAGAGGCTATTACATAGTGGCATTTTTATATTATTGGAAGAAAGGTTATACCTAGGATATTTTCACTCCACTTAAGGCTCCACCCTGATTGGCTCTTTCACGCTGTGGGTTTAAACACCACTGTAATATTAGAAAGCCACTGGCTTTCTCTAGTCCTCTTTCTGTGTTTGAGAGAAAACCAGACTCTTTGGCACTGGCTTGGGGCTGAATCAAGAAGTGTGTATGGTTTCAAAACTGCTTTTGGTGAGTTGTTGGCTAGGTTGATGTAAGCTAACTTGGAGCTTTCCTCAGGCTTAGGTATTATTTTTAATGGCACATGCTCAACAAAAAAGGCATTATGGTATTTATGGTTTTATGCCATGGCTGTAAAGGCTGTTTGAGTGTGCTATAACTTTGCATGTTTGTGAAGACCTGAACAGAGAACCACTAAGCATAAAAGAATTGAATTATGCAAACATAAGATATATTACTCCATATTCATTTGTGGTTTTATTTTGTATTTGCTTGTACATTGCACTTAATTAAAAAAACAATAATATTTGTGTTATTGGTTTGTATTTATGGCCCTATTGCAGTGTTCTTTTAAAAGGCTCAGGACCAGATTGCTGTGAGAAGCAGAAAGCATTTGTAGGTGCACCTGCATTTTGGTGCAGGGTCAGTAATGATTTTGCAGTTGCATGGAGAACAGCTTTATGATTGTGGTTGCAGTGCTGAGAGAGGACAAGTGCATGAACTCAGTCATGCATTTTATGATCCATTGGCTGGATCTCAACAACAGGGCCTTGCTATTCCTTCACAGCTTGTGTTTACACTGTTATCCAGTAAGATCACTACATTAGATTATGTGACTCTTTCATACATATATGTATACTAACATTTAGACTAAATAATCTACTACATGAAACCATGTTAGCATACTGTGTTAAGGTTGATGTGATGTCTGTTTGTGCAGAAAGTTTCTAAAATTGTATTATTTGTTACTTCCTAGAAAAAAAGTTTTGGCGAGCCCTGACGAAACAGGTAAGATAAAAAAAATTGCTGTAAATGTTGTGTATGATACTTAATTTTTGTATTTCATTGAGAGTTTATTTAAATATTCACTTCTTTTTGAAGGATTTAGATAAGATTCTCTCAGATACACCTCCTGTTTGGAAAGGCTCATCCAGGCTTTTCAGGAACTTAAATGAAAAAGGTGAGAATTCACAGCAAGCAAATACTTGTGTATATTTGTACTCCTGAGGATATTTACATTTACATTTAGGAGGTTGAGTGAAAGTACACAGAGATTTTGAAAGCATTTATAACTCAAGTGAATTGATTTGTAAGTGCTTAAGCAGCCTTTCTACCTAAGGGTCTGAGCTGTCACGCTTTGGTGAAAAGCAGAAAAAAAGTTTTGTACGTGATCCTTGTGAGCTACTGAAGTAATTGCAGTAAGGCAGTTTTATAAAAGAAATCGAATAGGTTGTTTGCCACGTGAGCAGCAGAATTCTCTGCTGTTTTTTTTCCGCAAGAAATGGAAGCATATGGACAAAGGCAAGCCAGCAGCAAGCTGCAGTCCAGACTGGAAAAAGCAAAGCATGGCTGAGCCTCTGTTATCAAGAAGGATTGTAATATGGTGCAGGAATATATGGGATCTGGTACTGCTGCAACATTCAGAGAAGATTATTTGGTCATCCAGATACACTACAATTTTTTTAGCAATGTACAGAAACATTTATAATTTATGCCTCGTAGACAGAAGTAAGCATGTATAATTTATGCTTTGGAAGGTTTGGAAAGCAAAGACAGGAGTCTTTTATTTGATCCACTGCAAATCAGTGATCTCAGTAAGTGAGTCACATAACAGAATGTATAGGATGTTGATCTGGTGAACAGGAGAATTCTGGATGATTTGTAGAATACTGTGGAGCTGAACTTTTTCACAATGTCACAAATGATAACATTATAACATTATAACAACAATTACCAATTTGCAGAACATAACTGTACTGCCTCAGCTAGTTCATAATTTTTCTCAAACAGATGCGTGGTGGTATGCAATGCTGCTGTTCTTTAAAATGGTCTCTTTTTTATTATCAGGCCCATATGATTTTGTGGGAATATTTTCTTTTAATAACAACGGAGAATGTTAATTTAAAAAGAATGAAAACCATGCACAGTGAACATACAAGTTAATATATTTTTATTAATTAAATGATCATATCATGTTAATGAACTTGGCTCAAGCACACATCACATGAAAATCAAAACCTCCCGCTTGTGCAAGCTTTCCAAAAAAAAAATCTGTAGCCTCATTTGTATCTGTTTAGAGCATATTATCTGGTCAATGAAGGCACCTGTATTTGGTTCCATCAGTAAGAGGTAGAAATGGCAGCACTGTCAGCATGGTGTGTGAATTCTGCCTCTGACATTTTTATGTCAGTTCATAATTGGTTCAGAATGTACATATAAACATAAAGATAAACTAGTCGCCTAATTTAAACCACTGTGACCCTGACCAAGCAAGGACCACTGCAAGCTCCTGTTAATTAACATGATCATTGTTTGTCCCGCAAACCTAACCTATCAGCCAATCATGTGGCAGCAGCATAATCCATAAAAAATACTATAAAGAGCAGTTTTTTTGAAAAGTGGTCTGTTACATATGTTGCTTTCTTTATTGACAATCAAACGTTTTTTTCTGTAACATTAAATTTTTTTTGTTAGAAAAATACTGCTTGACTGACTTAATAATGCAGTTATAAAATAAACATATATAACAAACTTTGTCTTAAAAAGGATGCATGAGACTTTTGCATAGTTCTTTATATACGCTATATGGCCAAAAGTATGAAGACACCCGACCATCACACCCATATGTGTGTCTTCCCCAAACTATTGCCTCAAAGTATAGGATGTCTTTGTATGCTGTAGCATTAAGATTTTCCTTCACTGGAACTAAGGGGCCCAAACCTGTTCCAGCATGACAATGACTCTGTATACAAAGTGAGGTCCATGAAGACATGGTTTGCCAAGTTTGGTGCAGAAGAACTCTAGTGGCATGTACAGAGCCCTGACCTCAACCCCACTGAATACCTTTGAGATGAACTGTAATACCACATGAGTGTCTGACATTGCTAATGCTCTTGTAGCTGAATTGGCAAACTCCCACAACCATGCTCCAAAATCTAGTGGATAGCCTTCCCAGAAGAGTTTGTGTGTGTGTGTGTGTGTATATATATATATATATATATATATATATATATATATATATATATATACATATACATATACATACACACACTCCTGAACAAAATCTTAAGACCGGGAGAAACATTTCAAGTATTCGTATTTCGCGCTGGTGGATCATAACCAGGTTGTAAGAACTGCTTCAAAATGTCAAAAGAAGAAAAAGG
>CM074951.1:14927682-14960998 GCA_037577455.1 Pangasius macronema
CTGTTTGAGTTTAAATGCAGTTTTCAATAAATTGCCTACTCTCTATTTTTTTGTCTCTTGCTCTTGTTTCTTCTTTTATATATATACATATATATATATATATATATATATATATATATATATATATATATATATAAATGTGTGTGTGTGTGTGTACATATGTATATACTGTGTGTATAGACACTGATATATATACTGATAAACTGTCCTTTCAAATGCTAAAGATACACTTTACACCTTTACACTTAAGTTTAAAAATGTTTTTAAAAACACAGTGACTTGGTCTATATACAAAGCTTGTGTCAGGAGATGAGGAGAGCTGTTTGAACTCTGCAGTGTTGAGACTTGTCCCTGTGACAGCTCCCCATCACTGCCGATAGTATGAATTCTAAGAATGGCATTGGATTACATTGCTCACACTGACACTCTGTGTGAATCATTTCTGAGAATGTTTGTATTTCTGACAGCATCTGCTCGAGCATATGGGCTCAGTTTCTTTCTGCAAGACTGAAGTTGACTCTTGTCTGGATGTCTGCAAAACCGTTTAACCTTCATACACCAAACAGGCTCAACCCAATCAATGTTGGTACTTTGATGGCTCTTCATCTGTCTTATTGTGGCTGTCTTGCACAGTTAAAATATATGATTGGAGGAATCTACAAAAACCCAGTGATTCGTAAAAGTCAACCAAAACATCATTGAAGACTAGCATTTTCTTTCTATTAGCCCTCTACTGCATGAATTATTTATTTATTTTTTATGGATTTTTATTACTTGAATTAGTTCATGAAATAAAAATATATTTCAAAATTAAAAAAAAAAATTAGGGGGGTAGTTTGTAAATTGTTGCCATAAGGCAACAATATGCAGTAAAGGGTTAAATAATAAATTAGTTCCTCGAATAACATTAGACATGTAAAGTTTTATCCTGATCAAGACAATAAGATTCTATAAGTGTACAGTCCACAAAACAAAAAGCAACTCAGTACATCACACCCGCTTTTCTGAGTAAAACAGCGTAATGACAAAAGTACATAAATCCACATATGTTTGAGCCCCAAGTCTAACAACAACTATTGGTAGATGTGTCAGTTTTTATGATTTAATAACACTTACTTGGTTCATGTTCAATCCTAGCACAGATTTTTCAAAAGGTTTACGGCTCATTATGTGGTTTAAAAAAAAAATCACCAAAATTACAGCAGCAACAGTTTTTGCAACTGCAACAACTGGTCAAAATCATAAAAAGCTGTATGAATTTTAAAGATAACAACTCTGAGTTGAGTATTAGGTCTATATTTAGTTATATGTGCTCCTGCACATATGTCTTTTAATTGCTTTGCTATTGACATCCTTTCCCACAACACTCAAAGCAATCACCCTGAGCTATCTGTGCTCGAGTCACTATCTCTGCCTGCAAACAAAAGCTTGGGAATGCTTTCAGTGGTCACAACAATTTTCCTTAAGTCTCTCCCTGACTGAATCCTGACAGTTGCTCTTCCTTTTCTCGCTTTTTGCACAACAAAAGGACTAGCAGGCCTGAAAGAAGGACACACACCCCACATCAAGCATCCCAAATCAGCAACAGATCACTTGAGAATGTCTTACACCTAGGAAAACAAACAGAGGATGGCCCAGGAGCCAGGCATTCGGGCTGCTTTTGTTTGGGTTTGTGACCAGCCTGATTACTTGAGTTTAGCTGTCTCTATTTGTGTAGAAAAAGACACCAATTAGGAGTTAAGAAGGGAATCCCCTTAGATGTTATCAATGGCTAAGGAGGGATGTTGTGTTTGAAATGACATATGATAGCTTGATTTTAAAGGGAGATTTAGGGATCAAAAGGCATAAATTCATAATTTTTCAACTGAGAATGATGTATTACATACTGTTTTTCAGGCGTCATCTCATATACAGAGTATCTGTTTCTTCTTTGCATTTTGACAAGTGAGTATGAATGAGTATTCAATGAATGGCATGAATTTTTAAACGTTTAAATGCTACAGTATTCTTTTTTTGCATCAGTGCCAGGTTTTTTTTTTTTTTGTCATTTTCTAGAGCCTCAAGCAGGATTTAGGATAGCTTTCAACATGTTTGATGCAGATGGCAATGAAATGGTGGACAAAAGGGAGTTTATGGTGGTATGTTTTCCCTTTGGTTTATATTTATCACACTAACTCAGAGTGTGTAAGCAAATGCCAAATAAAACACTTTTCTCCCATAGCTAGAGGAAATATTTCGTAAGAAAAATGACAAAAAAGATAGAGGCGGAGAGACTGACAGCTCAGCACAGCTGGTAAGAGAAACACCAAATTCTTTCTTTTTACAGTATTCAGTTACAAGCCATATTGATAAAAACTGAAGTAATATTACAAAGACACCAGGCCACAATAAAATATGAAATGTGGCAAAGTTAACAAACGGCTAGAAGAACTGTATTCTCATTTTCTGTATTCTGCATGCCATCTTCAAGAATGTGGAACTATATGGATATCAAGGTTCTGTCAGCCATGCTGTATGTATCTGAATATATGAGGAAAAAGTGTAAAAGTTTGCATGACTTGTTTCTTTGTCTGCCTGTTGATGTGTCTAGTGCATGATAAAATGTGGCAGTCATGAACATTTGTGCATGTCCATTTTTTACAGTGAAGTTTGTTCTAGGAGCACTGGTTTAGGTAGACATTTAAAACAAACCTAGGCTTGCTTCACCATTCTGACAAGCACAGAGGAATGGCCTTTTACCATGCATTGTGTCACATTTAGGTAAAGTCAAATGAAGTGACCCTTATACACTGCTCAGCCTCAGAAAGGCAGGACAGTGTGTCCTAATGGATCTTGGCCGAATGCAATCTGAAACATGTTTCCATTGTCTGGGACAGCAGCAAAAAGAGACCAGATGATTTATGTTACTTGTCTACTGTCAGGTGGCGTTCGCTGAGGCGTGGTTGCCCAGATCTCGCTTAAAAGGCCCTCACCCAAAGACAGACCATTCCTCCTGGACCCCCATGTTTTATTTTTACAGTTACTTGAAAAGTGGTATTCAAGCTCAGATTACCTTTTTGTAATAGCCTGACTATGACGAGCCATGTGCCACTCACAGCTAACACTGAAGTGGAAGCCAGACGCAGCAGGGACTAGGAAAACTAATATATTTTTTTAAAGTTTTTGTTCAAGGGTACTTTATGTGTTTCCAGGGTCTCACCTAGTGTGAATTGGTCTTAATTGCTATCTGTAAGGTCTAATGTTGATTATAATGTAAGGCAGGGGAGCCTATATTTGCGCAGTATAGGCATTATAGAACAGTTTCCAAGAATCAGGTTGGTCCTTGAAAGCATGTTGCCTTACAGATTGATCCTGTGTACGTACTGAGAAATCCTATAATCCAAAAATACCAAAGAAAGAAAGATAAGTAAAAGTCAACAAAAATACAAATGATAGATGACATCATTTTGATATCAATAGGCAAAAAAAAAAAAAACAACTGCTGCACATGAACTGAGACCTCAAATGCACAAGCCTTCAAGTTCAGAGACGTGGTGTCACAAGCACTAATCGCACAAGTCAATGGGTAAATAATTGTTAAGAGACAGCCAAACAAATTCAGGCCTTCGAGGATTATTTTGATGGTGCGATTACAACTAGGGTTTTATAAAAGCCAAAATTACATATGGTAATTCCTTGGTGATTATCAAGATAAAAAACACATAGTTCCTAGTATTAACATGCTGTCAGTATGTAACCAAAACTGGATTTGTAGGCGTGTGAGTTTATTAAAGCTCTGTGATGTTTCTGTTATTCAAGACAAATTGAAAGAACTGTCACAATGTTTATTTTACCCAAGGCAATTTTAAAATCCAGTCACTTCAGAGTTGTGCTGTCTTCACAGAATTTTCTATTGCCAGTAAACGTAATGGCAGCTGACTAGTTTATTGTCTACTGTTCTGTCTGTATTTGGGGTTGTGCATGACTTGCATGGTTTGCATGGTGATAAAAAAAGTAATTATAACGCTCTAGTTACACGCATGTTTTTCCTCCTGTCTAAATGTCATGTGGATGGTTGTGAATTTGTGACATTGTTTCTGTGCATTTTCCAGTCATTTAATTGGTGAATGACTGTTTTGAAGGTGCTAACAGCTGTACTTCTGATATGCAGGTTTTTAAAAAAGAACAACAAGAGTTTGAACCCAGGAGCTTCTGGGATGTGTTGAAGCATGGTGCAAGAATAGTTCTCTTTTCAGATCTGGTGGAGGTACAAACATCCTCTGTCTCATCACTCTTTTAACGAGTTCTATTTGTACATAGTATCAGTACCTTTGTCTCCTGTGAAGTTTAGTTCATATGTTTTCCCCATCATCGCTACCAGGATGGAAGAAAAATTCTGTTTCAATATATCAGTCAAATGCTTTATACAACTATTTGCTAAGAGCTTTACAATCTAGTGACTAGTAAGGTCAGTGTGCATACAGTTACAGTGTATTTCTTTTGTTTTTGGAATATTTTGCAGCGATGGGACTTAGGATAAGGTACAATGGGAGCTTGTTGCTAAAGGGAAAGCCTCATCATCCTCAACAACAGATCCAGCTTATAAGGAAAGAACACTGATATGACTAAAGTGCAGATTTTTCTTTTGTGCATGAGACCCTGTTTGCTGTCTGGCATGGATGTCCTGCTCTTTATTTCATACTTGCAGAAATAACTAAGCACCCAGTTTTCACAAATTAAATGACTAGTGCACAACACTAAACACACAGAAGGTCAAAAGCAAGGATGTGAGGCACTGACTTCCATAAAAATGATATGCACCTGTGCTTATCAGTTTTGTGGTGTTTCTGTGGAAAAGTACACATGCCCCGGACGTGTTGTTTTGCCAACGTGCCACGTAATGGCTTTATTGTGATTGCCTTCTCAATCAGAGGTTGATGATGAGTAATTCCTTTTACTTTTGCCTCCACAGCATGTACAGGAGAACATTGCTGACACAACTCTGTTGGTGCATTTCTTTGGAAAAAAGGGAAAAACTGAACTGAACTTTGAGGACTTCTACAGGTAAAAGGCTAATTAGATCAGGATTTTAGATCAACACTCCTTAGTACTAGAACTTGTTCCAGCTGTAATATTTCATTGTTCTGTTTCTATGTGACCCTTATATCACTTAAACATCTACTGTGAATGAATGAATGGATTGTATTTTGTCTCACTAATAAATCACTTCAGATAAAAAGAACTACCAAATAAATTATTGTATATTTACTACCAAGAAAAAAGCCATGAACCAGATAGTGAGAATGTATGTCCTTTTGTATGCTCTCCAAGCATTTGGAGCTGACCTAGTCACTTACTTAAGGGTCCCACTCATTCCCTGGTGGCATGTCCTCTCAGCACTGCATCTACCTCTTATTCTCTCGGCAGATTCATGGACAACCTGCAGACAGAAGTACTTGAGATTGAGTTCCTTGCCTATTCTAAAGGCATGACCACCATCAGTGAGGAGGACTTTGCCCGGATCCTTCTGCGATACACCACTGTGGACAACATCAGCAGCTACCTGGAGAATGTGCATCAGAGCATACCTGATGAGAAGGTAAAGGCTTCTGCTCCTCTCATCCCATCTACCAACACAATGTTGCTCACCAACACAGAGTGACCTTTGGATCGGCACACTTTAAACGTATTCCAATACTGCAATGCTGAGTGAAGCTTGGCTTTTTAAAAGTAGTACAAGGGGTGCTATACCTGGGAGTTAGATTACATTATAGCCACTTTCTACTGGGCCATTTCTACTGTCATTTATATCCCTAAAAAAGTATGTTATTATTTGAAATTTCTTTTAAATAATAATAAAAAAACAAGGTAAAATATTACTTTGTAGTATGAATGCCACTGCCCTTATTTAATGACGTTTGGTTATCCTTATCTAAGCACTCCAAAGGTTTAAACAGGCTAAGTTATATATGCAGTTTTATTTTTGCAACATTGAAAAAACATTCCCCACCGTGTTCATTTTTAATAGCATATTGATGAGGCTTATTGGCCACAGATTCATTTTGTGTAGAGCTTTTCCCTCCAGAGGAATTGCTCCACTGCTTTTCATGAGTGAGCCTAAATTACACAGCAGAAATCAATGCAAATACTCAGCTGGGATGTTAACAGTAGTCTAATAGAAAATAGAATCCTGTTTTAGATTTCGCTCTGTGCAAACCCACCCATGCATAAAAGGTTTTTTCACCTTATCAGGTGGCTGTTGGTAGATGTCCATTGATGATTAAGTGTGTCTTATCACCATGTTAAGTGATATTTTATGTAGTTCCACTTATAACAACAGCCAAGCGTCACATGTTACTCATTAGTTCATTTGTAAAACAGACATAAGAATGCCGCTGCAGAAAGAAAAAGGGTCTAGTGACTGAGAATGGATGAGTGGAATTCAATAGACTGGTAGGCTGGTAATCCACTAGTCCTGGGCTGTTTTGGATAGAGTCCTTTTGTTTTTGTTTATGTGAGAATCACGTTAATCTTCTTTGGGAAAAAAAAATCTACAGACTGCTTGACCTTAAAACCGAGTGCTGACAGCTCGAGTCATAGGCCTGGAACAGGACCTGGGTGGGTATACTTTGACTGTTTGACTAAGTTATTTCCTGCCTTTGGATCTGTTATCTGTCTGACAGCTTCAAGGTCCCTTAGATACTTAAGGTTTCCCTCTGATTGAGAGAGAGTTAAGTCTGGCATAGATAATGTGTTGTTCAGAGCTCTGCATTTGTTATCGGAAACATTATTCTCAGGGTTGAGACATCCTTTGGAGAGTCATTATTTTTATGAGTTTTCTCCCAGAGACAGCACCTTTGATATCACAAACTCTCTGGTTTGTGTAGAATGTTTTTTTTTTCTTGAGTTTTTTCACAATTTTCTAAAAATACATTTTCTTTTGGATATGTAATCCTATGTAGAATCAGAATCTATGTATGTCTTTTACAGGACCTTCTGCTATAAATATAAATATCATGATATTATTTCTTGCAGGGAATCACTTTTGAGGAATTCAGGTCATTCTTTCAGTTCCTCAATAACTTAGAAGACTTTGCCATTGCCATGCAAATGTACAACTATGCAAGTCGACCGATTGGACAAGGTAAAAAAAAAATCACTATACAAATATTACTCATTCCGTCCATAGTCTGTCCTAAAGTCAAGCATTTGAGCAGATTCTGTACACTGAAACATATTACATCTTATCTGATGCACAGATGAGTTTGCACGTGCAGTCTACGTTGCCACAGGCTTAAAACTCTCCCAACACCTTGTGAACATTGTCTTCAAGATTTTTGATGTGGATCACGATGACCAACTTAGCTACAAGGAGTTCATTGGCATCATGAAGGACCGCCTGCATCGAGGATCCTGGGTAAATGGGACAAGAGGGTCAGCCGCTCCACAGCTGGGGCTGTTTAAACATTGTTTATCTTCCTTTTACAGCAGCCCTGGTGACAGCAGGGGTATAAATCCCCAATCAATCTGAGGGAAAAATGTCCATGTAGAGGAAATCAAACATGTAGATTATACACAACAGTAGCCTGATGTGGTACAGACTGAGACGGCAGAGCGTTGTTGGTTAATAAGTTATTAGTACGGGTTCGTTTGGTTCCTGTCTGAGGCGCCGGTCAATATACAAGGTATTCAGCTTTCTATATGAGGACATAGATTCTGCTGCTGAAACTCTATGTTAAGTCAGTATTCAGATTATTCCTTTAACAAACTGTCATGGGTTTAGGTTTTAATCATTTGGCAAACACTTTTATTCAAAGTTAAGGGTCTTGCTCAAGGACCCAAAAGCGGCAGCTTGGCAGTACTGGGATTCAAACTCAGAAACTTCTGATCAGAAATCTAGAGCCCTAACTGCTGAGCCACCACTGGGCTCAAATCCCAGGACTGCCAGAGAGTTACTGAGCCTTGACCAAGACACCTTGAGCATCTAGAGTTCTTCAACACTTTGATTGGATTTTATCCTGTTGCTTCTCTATTCTTCAAACTAGATATTACACAATTTTAATAAACATTTCCTACTGTGTTCATTTGTAAAGACATATAGATTGACACTTACATATTGCCGCTTTTATTATTGGGTAATCTATATAACAACTCATTTGTTTAGAGCTTTTCTCTCCAGAGGAATTGCTCTGTTGCTCTTCACAAGTGAGCTTAAATTATACAGCGGAAAGCAATGCAAGTGCTCAGCTAGGATCTGGATGCGGTGGAAAGTCTAATCCAAAACAGAATCCCATTTTACTTTGGCAAACCCATCCATGCATAAAGAGGTTACGATTTTTAAGTGATATTTTATATAATCCTCACACTACTTAGGTAACCTGCTAAACATGCATAAGAAGGTCTTGAAGAAAGAAAATGGGTCTAGTGTCTGAGAATGGTGAATGGAATTCAAAAGACTTTTGGACTGGTAATTCATTAGTCCTGTGCTTTTTTTTCCCTTTGTATTTGGTTATGTGAGAATTTTGGAAGAAAACAGCTTGGCAATAAACAAATCATTAAATGCAAATTTGTCTTTTAGTGCAGTGGCATATACGTAGACACGTATTCTACTGTATATTGTGGTTGACCATTTGCCTGAAGATTGTCTGCCATCTAGTGGTCTTATTTTTCTCTTGCACTTAGTGACCTTAAGACAATTGTTCCATGTAACCTCTCTATCTTCTGTCTTTTTTACACACACACACACACACACACACACACACACACACACACACACACACACACACACACACAATTATTTTTACTTGCACGCTTTGTTGATTTTCATAAGTTTGTTATAGTGTTCCATCACACTGATTCTATCTTATTTCAACTGTTTCTTCTTTACTTCTAGGGATATAGAGGAGAGGAGAGGTTCACATCCTTTAAGGCCTGTATGAAGAAAGAGCTGTCTGGAAAATAGGTTCGGGAAAAGAAAAGAAATATAGATATATATAGCCTTAATCTTACCGTTATTGTTTTTGGCATATTTAGTCTTTGTAGCTGTTGTATGTAGAAATTAGTGATGTCTTATTTCCACAAAATCAGGCTTGGTGGTGTGATTTTGCTTTGGGGATATTTAAACAAATGACTAGGAACCACAGCATGAAAGCACAGTGTTTTTCGACCAAGGCTTTGCCTAAGTGTTATATTACTCTGTAATATTAATGCGCTGGTCAATTAACAGATACTAGATACCAGCCAGACTCTGGGTCAGCGAGGAGAACTGTCATAGCATAGTTTTATAAAGTTAAGATTCAAGAATGAAAATAGTTACTGCCATTGCATACTGAAATTATATATAGGATATTAGCTGTTACTTTAGGAATTGTGTAAGTGACATTTTACTATAGCTAGTCACCAATTAGACTATAAATTACAGTATAGCTAGTAAACAGTTTGTAATATTAATGGCTTTAAATACTTATTTGTTGTCAACTAGTAAAATTCCTTGCATATCGCTCCTTTTTACAGCAATAGCCATAAGACTGAAGACTACACTCAGAGTACCTCTATAGGATAAGCCATGGAATCAGATTAAGCCAGTACCTCCAGGAGTTATGCCTAATACCTTTCCACTGACACATTTACAGAGCACTTTAACATCTAATGAGAGAAAAATTAAACATTTAATTATACATGCAATCACTTAAAAAGACAGAAACATTTTGAAATATTTTATAAATATTTTATAACCTCGGTTTAACTGATACAGGATTCTTTTCTTGAGGCCTTATGCAGCAATGAAATATGCCTTCATTAAACAACCAAGGCAAATTCATAGTGGGTTTATGACTATATTTTTCTATGTAGTCTTCTATATTATGTCAGGACCTAGTATATTTATATTAAAATGATTTTCAACTGGTTTCTGAAAAGTCACCGTGTATGATGATTTTTTTTTTTACTTTTATTTTAAAAATCCTTATTGGTATGCTCTACAAATGTAAAATTTCAGATGTATTTAATACTCAAATTATAATGCATAACTATGTCTTGTACAAGAGCCTAATATGTCCTATGAGTCATCATGACCTTAATATCATAAGCTGCTATATACATAGAAGCTTAACATTCTGTACGTTTGAATAGAATTTGGTTTTATTTGGTTTTGGTAGAAAGAGATTTCTGATTAAAACACCACTTTTTCAGGCCATAGCCACCTATTCAGTCAGGATTATTGTTGGTTGACTATAGAAACATTCAATACCAGGTTATATTTAATTGATCAGGACAATGCCCTACTCCCAGTGGTGGTGATACCTTCACAGTGAGAACTCTGAAGGATGAAATCAACAGATATTTTTTAAAGTCATAGTCAGCACTGATGTCTGTGTATTAGCCTATAACTGTCTTTTGTAAAGTAGGCTACTCTGAAAGCACAAAAACTGTATAATCATGAGAAACCATTAGGCTGAATAAATAACCTACACTGTACGGCGTGCATGTGTTTAACCTTTGTTATGTTGTAGTTGCTACATTATCTTGCTGTAGGCTATGCTAGTTATCGCCTACCTGTGTTTTGTAGGGTACAGCATAATGCAGGCTATCAACACTAAAAAGGGTTAGAATAGAGGATAAAACAGCTGAGCGTGATTACATTTTCCGGTTGATTTTCAGTTGATCTGCTATGATTAATATGATTTGTGCTTAAAGTTGACATGTTTGTTGGGGAACTCAAATTTGAAGGTGAGTTCACAATAATCCCTTTAATAAAGACTGATATTAAGATGATAAGAATGAATTGCTTTTTTTTTCTTCTACACTTCCCTCTACACAAGGAATGACCCTATATGTGCCATATAGTGTTCTCCCATCAAAGTTTCCTAGGGCTTCAGAATGAATTGCACTGAGAATCCCTGTAATATCTGACTGCAGACCTGCAGACTAATGATGTAAAGTCGCAGACTGGGCAGAAGTCTTGATACACAGATGGAAAATAGCTGTAAATTAGCCAAATTTATGTAATTTAAAAGATAATTATCTTGCAACAGTCTACTTTCTATTCACTAGCACACTTTCACTAACACTTGTCAGGAGATCGCACAGTGTTAGGATGCAAGTGCAGTCTTATTAAAAAGAACAAAGCAGACAGCCAAAAGCTTGAAGACCATTAAATTGTATAATATTAGACATAAAAAAAACCCACAAATGAGAATAAAGTATGTTCCAGTCATGAATCTGTGCTCAACTAAAATACTGGAGCTAAACAAGGAGCTAAAATATTTTTAAGGAAATGTCATATTAGTCTTGGAAATTTAAAAGCCAACTAATGAGTGGCCAGCTGTCGTATGTAACTTTTGGCACTTCAGCAACATTGGTCTCTTTGCTTCCCAACAACTGCTAAGCCACATAATCTCTACACACTCACCACATTGTTAGCATACTTTGTGAGCCTCTAATTGCTCAGATCAGCTTACTCAGCAACATAGAGACTAATAAGAAACTCTTACATAGCTTTCAGGTAGCTGCACAGAATACCTCACAATAACTTGTTGTTCCTCTCTTCTATACATACAATTACATAGTCGTTTAAAATGGGAAAATATTTAAAAGGAGAATAATTCACAGAAGATTTGTGTTTGTAACTGGCTCTCCATCTGATTATTTTGTAATATAAGTATATAGTTTGGTATAAATTGTAACTAGTTTATGATAGGTTCTGAGAAATACAAATATGTCCCTTACAAAATATTATCCATTGCACTGGACAATTTCATTAAAGGCTGCTTTGTTTTTAGGTCCCTATATTTTGGTCTCATGTAAGCAGTTTGTGTACAATTCATAATTAAGACTGTAATAAAGGAAAAGGTAGCAGGTTGGAGCAGTGGGTAGCATTGGCATCTCACAGTTCCAGGGTCCTGGATTCAATCCTGAGCTCAGGTTACTGTTTGTGTGGAGTTTTGCATGTTCTCCATGTGTCCTCTTGGGTTTCCTCCAGATTCTCTGGTTTTCCCTCACCTCCAAAAATATACTGGTAGGTGGATTGGCTATTCTAACTGTAAATGAGCATGCAAATGGGTGTGTGTGGTGCCCTGTGATGGATATGTGTATCCCTGTCTTGTGTCTAGTGTTTCCAGGATAGGCTCCGGATCTACCGTGACCCTGACCAGGACAGTATTTTCGAAACTGTTTGTGTGGTGAGTGCAGATGCACTGATGTTTCCCTGGTGAAAACTTACAACTTACAACTTAGGAGTTGTCTGACTCCTGGTGGTCCTCACTCCTTGTGGTGGGACACTTAGATATCAGGCAACTCTCAACCAGCTTAGCTTATACATGTGATCAGGTGTGGTTGGTACAATCTACTCTGCCAGATGTGCAAATCAGCCCTGCAGAATATGCTCTGGGCTTGCTGCCAAAGAAGCCTTTCATAGGATGGTACATGTTATAGACCATTTCCATGTTGCTCTTAGGACATCATTTTTAAAAGTTGTCACTCTGTCCCAAGACTTTTGCTCCCTCTTGAACAGATGTGCTATAGAAAAGGTATACCCCATAGTTCAGAACACAACATCAGTTTCCATCCAGTTGTCAACCTGAGAGGGATGGACCAATCCCTGTAGACTCTCTAGATGCAGGCTGGCACATGCAGTATTGGAGCCTGTTGAGGATGCTTAGTGATCCCTCTGGGTTTCCTGGAACTGTAAGCATTCCAGAAGTGGGTCATCAGCCTGCAGTTGGACCCCAAACGCCATGGACTAAAATGTGTCCTGGTTTCAGTAAAATGAGCCCAAGATATTGACTGTCTGGTGGCATAGAACACTCCAAACAATCAGATTGGCAACGCTGCCCTAACGGAGATAGATAATCACCACAAATGCCACAAAAGGCTGGGGGTCTGTGTGGTGCCACAGGCATATACCACCCCCTAAACACACACAAGTGCGCACACACACGCGCGCGCACACAGACACACACACACACACACACACATTCCAAGTGTAAGATCGGAACACATTAACCAGCTGGAAGAGCGCTCCACATGGCCCTGAAGTAACTTTTTGAATGAATACAAATTGATTTAGGGTATATCTGTTTAACACCACTGTTTCTATTAGCATTATCATTCATTTGTAACAAGTATTCACTTCTAAAATGCTATTAATAATAAAATGACAATAAAATGACTTCTTTTGAAAAAAAGAAACTCTAATTAATGGAAACTCTAATGGTCTCTGTGGGTCTCTACTGGTAATCTGTTGCCTTCTACTGGTGGTATGTTATGTCTAGTGGATACCATTAAGGACCAGTAATGGTAATGGTCATGGTTTTAATGGTTAGCTGATTGTTTTAATGGTATTTGTACTGTAAACCATTAGAATTTCTGTGGTTTCTATTGTTTTGTTGTTGTTGTTTTTTTCAGCAGGGACAATATATTAATGAAAACAAAGAACTTAGTTAAATTTGTGTGTGTGTATGTTTTTTTTTTTTTTTTTATAAATTGATTACTACAGTCTTGGACTTGTGACTTTCCGTGTCTCTATTAGACCCTTAGTTTCCTGGGGGGGAAAAGTGGAGAGTTTTTAATTTGTTCGCACAAGGAGGCCAAGTCCAAAACTGCACACCACAGTAGTAAACCGTATGTAAAATACTCTGCGCACTCTTTAGTACAGTAGTGTTTAGTACAGCAGTGATTAGTACAGTGGTGTTTAGTACAGTAGTGTTTAGTACAGTAGTGTTTAGTACAGCAGTGATTAGTACAGTAGTGCTTAGTACAGTAGTGTTTAGTACAGTTGCGCGCGATTTTGGCCGTAGACTGGTCTGCGCCTCATGGGCGTCATGGTAACTTGGCGAGAAGGAGGCGGGGCCGTTACGGCTCGCCGTGCGCGCACGCACACACACACACACACACCACGCGCGCGCGCGCACACACACACACACACACACGGGACGAAATGACTGTGCGCGGGGCTGGAGGAAGCGGGCGCATGTCCGCTGTTTACGAACATCCACTGTCCTGACGGATCGAAAGAGCTCGGCTTTTTTGTTTTGGCATGTTTGGGTCAGAGAGCGGAGCTGAAACATGGCGCCGACGGGCTCGCGCAGCGCCAAGCGGAAGTGTCAGCGAGTAGTGCACTGGATCCCCGTGCTGTTCGTGTGCGCGCTCGTGGCGTGGTCCTACTACGCGTATGTGGTACAGCTCTGCGTAGGTAAGGGCGGATCGCCTGAGATCTCGGTGAACCTGAACCGTGTTAGGAGGCGCGTGTCTTGTGCTTTGCATGTTTAATCTAAACCTGTCACTGCTTTGATTAACGAGAAACCTCACCATGTTGTTGCAAGTGTATTTACTTGAAGGTTAGTGGTTAGGACACTGAGATGTTAATATATTCATCGGGAAAATAGCCAAGAGCTCGGATGTGATTATGAAGGTGTCAGGGAGCTAAAGCACTCAAGCAGTCACACTTCTACAAGGGAGACAAGTTGATGTTTAACAATATTTGGAGGATGTATTTATTTTAATTAGTAATTGAATTCCTGACCCAGTCTGTAGTTTTATATATATATATATATATATATATATATATATATATATATATATAACACAGTTGTGTGTATGTGTGTTTTCTTTTTAAATAAAACATAAATGATTGCTAAGTTGCACAGTGTCAGCTTAGTGGCCACTCCATTTGTTATTGTGTTAGAGATGTCACAAGTTCATCACCATGGACAGTCAGATAATTGAGGACTGTGTTGATTCCACTCTGCTTTGGTTTCTGGAGAAATAAAGATTCAGAACAACTGGATTCAAGCACCAAGGCTTTTGGTTCAATTTGAAAAGCGAGAGAAATGTCCATGACTAAAATGTGGTGAAGCCAGAGGTTAGTTTGAGGGAGGTATCGGCGGCCAAGAGCATAGCCCCAACTGCTGCTGCTGCTGAGTGAGACCAGCATTTATGCTGAACTGCAGACAGTCAGTCTATACTGACAGTCTCTTTTTTGCTGGCACTCAAACTCACTGTGGCCCCAGGACAAGATAAATAAAATAAGCAAAGGTGTAATAAAATTACCAGCCTGCAGAGGTGTATTACATTAGAGCTAGTACATCATCTTGAAGGGTGCTTTGGGATGTTTTACCAGTTGAATTATAAAATTAGGCTAATGGCTCTTATCTCACTCTAATGTCCACCAGCCAGTAGGTTCCAATATAATTTACTACAAATAAATAAGCTTTTTTTTTTTTTGGTGTTGAACTGTCCTCTGTGAGTGTTACTACCAAGCAGAAGGTAGCGGCTGACTCATCCATGAAGCAGCATGTGGCCTACAACAGATACAACAGAACTTTTTATGAGTGTGTGATCAGCTGATTAAATGTCTCAGAGCTAATCCCATTGCCAGAGAACTAATCTCCTGCTTGGCCTGGTTTTTTCTGTTTTTGTTTTTTTTGTTCATACACTTGCAGTAATCAAATTCTTGATTTTGTGGATGTCATCCAATTTGTTATACAGTTTGTTTTTCAACTAGTATTAGATTCATGTAAGCTGCTGGATGACATATGTTAGTGCAACAGATATGGGTAGTTGAAATAAAAAAATAGTGTTCTCTAGAAAAAGCAAGATCTTTTTAGGAGAGAACACAACAGGATATAAGTGAAAATTGTTTTTCAGCTTATCAATAACCCAGTATTTGGCTTCTTTGGGAGAGAATTCCAACCACATTGAGTCAGAAAAGAACCAGAAAGGCAAATTAGGCATATGAGAATTGAAAGGTCTGCAGCAATGGATATGAAGCTATACACAGTTTTATCGTTACTGTCTAGCCGAAAACCTGTAGGTTTTGGAACATATACATAATAGTCAGTAAACCCGTGTCACACCTTTGGTATGTTAAAGGCAATGCCCTTTGCAATCCTAGTAGCTATGACAAGGTGCTCTTTTCCTCAGTCTAGCCAAGACAACACTTCGGGGACAAGTCGCCACAAGGGAGTGGCTTCGGGACCAGTCTCAGAATGTCCTTGAGTGGCCTAGCCAAAGCCCAGACTTGACCCCAGTGGAATATTTGTGGTCAGACATGAGGATGGCAATTCACAGATGCTCCCCATCCACTATAATTGAGCTCGTGGAGATCTGCCAGGAAGAACAGGAGAAACTGCCAGAATCCAGGTGTGCAAAGCTTATAGAGACTTAAGAAGAAGTAGAAGACTCAAAGTAATTGCTACCAAACGTGCTTCCACAAAGTACTGAATAAAGCATTTGAATCCCTTTTTTTAATTACTTTTGATAAATTTGCAGAAAATTCTAATTTGTGCGTGTCATTATGGGATATTGCATATAGAGTAGTGGGCAGTGTTTATGTGATGCAGGTTTCATTTTATCTCTCACCCCATAAATTCAGCTCTCTTTGTCTCTGTCTCATCTCCACACTTTCAGGAGACAGAGGGAACGAGAGGGGGTGTGAGAAAGTAAGTAAATTAAATTACTTAATTTTGAGTAATTGTGATACCACAGCCACACAATTAATGGACACATGGCTGATTCTGAATACTTTAATCAAAGATCCCTCTCAAATAAGTAAATATTCTCTTTGATAATATTTGTAGAAATATTTTTATCTAGCCTATTAATGGGTGTAATGTGAGTATGAGAGTATGGGTGCAAACTGGAATTATACAGGCCTCCCATCCGTGATATAGTCTAAATATAAACATGTTACCATAAGAAATCATGGCTTTTTTTTTTTTTTTTAGCTCTCGTGAAGAGGAGAGCGAGTTGCTTGGTAGAGTGCAGTTGTTATGAACTGAAGCGGCTGAAAGTGTCACCACTTATTATACTGATATTTAAAATGCATTGCCGGACTACATTATGAATAAATGGTCAAAAAGGACATGTGAAGTGCTGAACTAATGAACGATAATGGCGACTGTTTTGTTTAACCCATCAGTTCAGATCAATCTGGATATCCTCATGTGCTCTTGCCCAAAGTGAGCAGAAAATGGGAGCATGCTAATATTAGGAGCTACTCTGACAGACAGATGAACTGACTACTAATGCAGCAGTTTGTCAGCTTCCTTACAATTACAGTTATTAGCTAGTTCATGCTGTAATTAATGTTCAAGCATTTTTAGGAAAGGGCAATGTTATACCAGCACCATCCAGCTTTTTTCTCCTGCTCTGTATTTATGCCAAAGCCAAATTAGAAATAAGGTTTGTTCATTTCTCGGAATGGATTAATAAAAAATGTGTTGTTTTGGTTTTTTTTTTTTAAATAGATGGAACAAAATAAAATTGGGCGGTTATCAGTATGCCTGGGCATTGTGCCAGTGTATCATCTATGTATGGGAAGCACTGCAATATGAATGGTATAGACTGTACATTAGAACAAGAAAGAATATTTTTGTCTTTTAGGTGAAGAAGGTGAACCAGTATAAGATTCATGATATCCAGTCCCCTCTGAAAGTATTGGAACAGCATGGCCAATTCTTTTTTCATTTGCTATACACTGAAGACATTTGGGTTTGAGATCAAAAGACGAATATGAGAGTATAGATCAGAATTTAAGCTTTTATTTTTATTTATTTAAGCTGATATTTATATCTAGATGTGTTAATCAACTTAGAACATGGCACCTTTTGTTTGACCCCAAGTGATTTTCAAGTGATCGAAAATATTGGAACATGTGACTGACAGGTGTTTCTTGTTGCTCAGGTGTGCACTGGCAAAAATTGTTTGTTTAAAATAACTTGAAGACCAGAGAGCTGTCTATGGGAGAAACGCAACCCATTTTGAAGCTGAGAAAAGAGGGAAAATATATCAGAGATATTGCACAAGTATTGGGTATAGACGATACAACAATTTGGAATGTACTGAAAAAGATAGAAACCGCTGGTGTACTAGCAACCAGACATCAAACAGGTCGGCAAATACTGTTCATATGACAACTCTTGAATTAAATTCAATTATTATATTCTGTGTTAAGATCAATTCACACTTCCCAAACAAATGCCAACACCGAACAGCTCTTGGGGTCTGTGGGATTGGTGTGTTAACCCAGTTAATAATTGTGTTGAAGTTTATAGGGACAGTGTGTGAGTTTTGTTATAAACTGCCACTGTTGTCAGAATGATTGCAGCTAAATCCTGTACCATGATACCAGTGTTAATGTTTGAACACTTTGACTAATTACCTTGTCGATACATGCATCTCACCTTGACTTTGCACAAGTCAGGTTAGCACCAGTAAAGAAAAGGCCTCTCTGAATGTGTACTATACGTGAGGCGTGATCAGCAGCTCGCTTCTGTGTTATGTAGGTTCCAGTATCAGCAACTGCTGCAGCTGTACAGCATCTGCTGTTGTTTTCTGATATTCCACATACACTATCATGCTGTTCATTTTCATATTCAGGTCAGATCTCAAAATTTTCCCTATGCAGAGCTTCTACAGTGAACCTTGTGTTGCTTTAAATAAGGTGATTATGATGTTTCTTTCTAGTTCTGGATTTTACAAATGGCTCCTTTTGCATTACTGTTTTCATAAGGTAACCCAGAGGGTATGAAAAGAGTGCAGAGAGGTGATAAACTACAAGAATACAAGCTATTCATGTGTGGCGATAGGGCTGGAGCTAGGCACAATCAGCTGAAGCTCTTACAAAAATGTTTACTTATACCACATATCGGGTCTAACCTTTTTCTTTGTTTTTCATTCTTTACACAGAAACAATTGAAAACATGGGAGAGAAAGGTAAGCAGGCCTTTTTATAATGATGATGAGATATTTAGAATAGGTTTAATTAGGAAAGATAAGAAAATTAGATAAGATTAGATAAGAAAATTAGTCAAAGACTCGTTAAGCGCTGGAACACTTACACTGAACAAAACGGACATTATGTTGAAAAATTTAACACTTGTGATACCTTTTTGCTATAGATAATGCAAATTACGCTTTTCATTTGACTCCTTCATACAGTATCTCCACATGTTCTTGTGTTCATCAGGAGTTATCACGTTTTAACCACTGAGTTGCCAGTTTTTTAAATCTCACTTATGTGGTACCTCATATACTAGCAACAATATAAATATGTCAGTTTACTGGCTATTACATATTATACTTAATAATCTGACAGGTCAGTATGAATGTTTTTTGTTTTTCAGTAGTTTACCTTGTGGCATATCATGTCTCCTTCATCATGTTTGTATGGTCATACTGGCAAACCATCTTCACCAAACCAATGAACCCACTCAAAGAGGTATGTAATGTTTTTTTTTTCCAGCACTGATGTGATTTTTCAGGTAGCTATGTGTAATAGATTGATCACCAAAAATAATAGTTATTACAAAACAGGGAAACATTCTTAATAGCAATTTCATCAGTTCTTAAAGGTCACTCTGGTATCAGTAATGTCACACAGACACTATATTTTGGAGAGCAGAATACCTCAAATACGTCTAAAATTGCTATACCGTTCCATACACACACCATACGATGTCCAAGTTTGTGTTTGTGTCTATAAAGTGCAGTGTTCGAATTATCAAATAATATTTCATCCAATTTGACACCAAAATCACTGTGTGTCAGTGTAGACCACACTATTGCTTGTCAAGTAAAAATAGAAATCAGAGCATTGTGTTTTTTGTCTGGTATGCCCAGTTCCACCTGTCACACACTGACAAAGAACTGCTGAAGCAGGAGGATCGTGCTGAATCTCAACAAGAGATTCTGAGAAGAATAGCCAAAGATTTACCCATATCCACTCGCACAACGTCCGGAGGTGAGCTGTCATTGCAAGACATTCTTATTGCCAGGTGAACTGTGACCAAGAAATATTCTACAGATGCAAGCCAAATAACAATGAGTGCACATATTTTTTTCCAGTCAGTCTTTAGCAAATAAGCCATTCATTCTGTCGAAAAATTATCTCCATAGCAATTCGCTACTGTGATCGGTGCCATCTGGTGAAACCCGATCGATGTCATCACTGCTCAGTCTGTGATAAGTATGATTTTCTCTAATATAAAAGTATTTGAAATTTTGTGAGAATGTATCTTGTTGGTGTATCTTTTCACCAATATTACTGAATACTTTTCACAGGTGCATCTTGAAGATGGATCACCACTGTCCATGGTATGTAGTAACTTAGGATGTTAAGAAGCACAAAAAAAATTATTTTGAAGAAAAAAAATGCATGATGCAGTAACATGAATGTGGAAATATTTTAACCAATATCACATGAGCAAAAGTGCGAATGTGAGTACCATATTGCTTTTATATGACAGTTCTATAAATTAATAGAAATGAATATTGAGTAAGTGACATTTCAGATGTGATACCACCAAATGTTCGGCTTATTTTTGCTCCATTTCGGAAATATCCTGAAATATCCTGAAGAAGCCACATTCACTTTATAGCACTTTGGCTACCTGGCGAACAAGCTCACATTGATTTGTACATTCCCATTAAAGGTTCTTCCGGTAAAAATTGGCGTCCATTCTTCATTCTTCATTTTTTCATATTTTAAGTCAAAAGTTATGTTCCTGAAAAATATTGTTTGCCATGTTCACTGATGATGTCTAACACTACTGTAGTAACCATTTTGAACTAGGAAGTGGAATTTTACATGGTGAACACAGACGAGCGGAGTGATACATACAGTGAGACGTCTCAGTCGGCACTTTTGGAACACTGCTCGACCAATCAAATTAGTGGACCTGGAATAACTATTGTATAAAAAAAGGAATAAACTTTGGCCAACTAAGGATGATATGCAAGCCAAATAAGCTTAAATTTCAAAAGATCGTTTTTTATTAACATATACATTTCAAATCAAAATCAGAATTGTTTTTGCTATATTTATACATAAAGGTTATGAATGAATATGAATATTCTGCAACACAAGAAGCAAGTTTTTTAAAGTTTCATTTGTTTGTGTGTGTGTTTAAATTCTGTCTTCTGACAGGGTGAACAACTGCGTGGGCTTTTCGAACTACAAGTTTTTTACACTTTTTCTTGCATACTCTTTGCTGTACTGCCTGTTTATCACTGCGACAGACCTGCAGTACTTTATTCAGTTTTGGACTGTAAGTATAAGCGATTTCTTCTTCAAGATGTCCTTCAATTGAATGGGTAGCTTAGACAACATGACTAGATTTCATTTCAAAACAGATTTAAAAAAAAAATATCTTAAAGCATGGTGGTGTTAGAATAACCCACTGTTTCACAGAATGCTTTCAGAGAAGGTCTTTTATTATTCACTCTTAATTTGTAATACTTTAGAAAAGTGGTGCACAGAACATCTTGCATTGTCTCAGTGTGATGATGCTTGTTTTCATCTTAATACATTTGTATTTTCCTGCAAGGTGGATGGTAAAACACACGAGCGACTTAAACAATACTGGGTAGGAATTACTGGGTCAAACAGTCAGTGACTGATGTGCACTGATTAATTAATAAGCTTCTAATAGAGTCCTGTAGTGGCCTTAGCTGCAGAACGTTTAGAGAATTGTAGAGTTACTAGTACAGTAATTGTTAGAGCTGTGTTAGCTGTTGAAATAGGAAACATGCTCTGGTGGGTTGTAGTTTTGCTGCTTACAGTTTCCATAAGTTTCCATTCCATTCAATTTTCCTAAATCCATAGGAATTGTGGTATATGCTGTAATTGGGATTCCTTTTTATGGTTTCATGATTTTCTCAGAATGGCCTGCCAGACACTCAAGCCAAGTTCCACATTATGTTCCTGTTCTTTGCCGCCTCCATGTTCTCAGTCAGTCTGGCTTCACTGTTTGCTTATCACTGCTGGCTGATTTGCAAAAATAGATCGACTCTGGGTAAGTGGCTTGACCTTAAACATCAAATTATTATCATTTTTTTAATCAAATAGCTGCTGATGATCTCGAGACGTTTTGAGAATTTATTGCTTTACTATCTGCTGAAGTCTACTTAGGTGTGATGTTTATCAGGTTACTCATGAGTGATTTCTGACCAAGTTTTCATGATCATTATTTACCCAGGTGATGATGGATCTTTCACTCACATTCAAAGACTAAAAAAGACTAAAAAATGGGTTATAACAATCAATTTAGAAGCATTTCAGCTCTAATACATCTTAACTGGGGCTTTGATAGTATATATTTTCAGGATATTTTCATAAATTTATTACACATAAAAATGTTTGCTTGAGTGTGTACCCAAGATCGATTCTTGGATGGTTTATTTGGAGTAACATCAATGCAGGTTTGTTTACATTATGACAAATTCATTCTGTATCATGTCTCAATTGTGCAATTTATGTCAATTTTCTGTCTGTAAATGAAAGTTAACATAAATTCTCATTTTTGTTTCCATCAATGCTGTTTAGTGGTTTAGATGAAGTCCTTCAGTTGAAGCTACTTACTTATAAAGAAATAATACAGCTTTTGAGTGTTTGTGTTTTTAATTTCTTCACTCAGTGTATCTAGAAGACCTTATCTTTTATCTTCAGACCACAACATATCATTTCCTGCCACTGTGAATTAGGAAGTGACACTTTGTATGAAACACACTTTGGGTTCCTGACCACAGGTTTTAGTTGAACCAGCGATCGTTTTTCAAAACAATGTTTTTGAAAAAAAGCTTTTGATACATGACCACACATAGCGCCATGAAAATGGACTGAGCTTTGGAAAAAAGTGCAAGCATGAGAATGCAATAAGACTCTAAATCAGTTCGACAGGGCTTAAAGAGTTGCTTAGAGTGGGTCTTTAAGATACTCCTCAAGCACCTATAGAGTTTATAAGCATGCCCCCATTGATTTCCCTTCTGAACTCAGAGGTGTGAATCACAGACTTAAGCTCTTGGGTTGACTTTATCCCTTAGGCCTCTTAAGTGGTCATCTAACAAACTTGAGTTAATAAAGTATTTAAATAGCCCTTATGATGGTGACAAGAATCCCCCCAGTGGCGAGGGGAGGTCAGTAAGGGCATGCTAAATATCAGTATTAGGACACAGCTGCTGTTACAAAGTATAGATTAAGGGTGGAGTAAAGGGACAAAAATAGAGACAGTTATGGATGTCTGCTGTTGACTGCACTCTTACAGTTGTTGCCTTACATGTAAATATAGAGGCAGTGATGTAGGACATCTTGTGTTGTAATGATAATGATAAATGTTAAACATTTGCATTTATTTTTCATATTTAAGGTAATTTTTCCCCCCAAAATAACTTCCATCCTCAGAGGTCTTCCGTGCACCTGCCTTCCTTCATGGAGCCGACAAAAATGGCTTCAGTCTCGGAGTAAGCAAGAACTTCCGCCAAGTCTTCGGGGATGAAAAGAAATATTGGCTTTTGCCTGTTTTTTCCAGGTATCTCAGCTTGCACATCATCATTGCACATATAACTTGGCTCAGGAAGATTCTAAAACATATTGGGTTTCTTTGTGGTGATTTTAGCCAAGGCGATGGCTGTTCCTTCCCCACGTGTCTCGTGAACCCTGACCCAGAACAGCCTGCCTCACCATCTGGACATGCTGCCAAAAGGTCAGTTTCTTTGTATCAATGATCAAGATCAGTGGATTGTTGACTGTGACTACTGACTTTCATTTTAATTTCAAACAAACAAGACATGGTCTTCACAAAACAAGATCTTCAAGTAGAACATCTGGTCTCTAACATTAAGGCCAGATATTTCTGATTCTATTACAATATTAATATTTAAATACAGCAGTGTATAAAGTACACAATCCACACTCAAACATACATACTTAGTTACACTATTTTTTATGACCATTCACAACCATATTTTTGTCTCATTTTTGTTGATTGCTAGTGATGGAGAAATCCATCATTTTCCCGCTAAACCTCTGAGAGAATCTCAAAGCCGACTGCTGAGCAATGGACAGACTTGGACTGAGAGGGATGAGACAGAGGAACAAGACAGAGAAGGTGGGTTTATACATATATATATATATAGGCAGAGCTGAATTTGGGGACTGGAGCAAGTGCTGGTATTCAGAGGTACTACAAGCAGCCAAAGTATGAATAATACAAGCCAATAAAGCTTGCATTAGATTTGCAGTTAAATAATAGTTCCAAACGCCATGATTATTGCCACCATCAACAAAAAATTAATATACAAAAAAAGTAAATGAAACAGAGTTAGTGATTTTGTTCTCTGCAAAATCTTGGTTTCAAAATTGTTGGCACCCTTACAATTAATATTTAGTGAAGCCTTAATGTCTAACAAGGTTGGAGACACTTGTAGAGACACTTTTGTTTTTGGTTTTGGTTTGAGATCAAAAAGTAAATATGAGATGATGGATCAGAATTTCAGCTCTCATTTCTTGATATTGACATGTAGATGTGCTAAAAAACTTTGACCCCACCCATTTTTCAATTGGTCAAAATATAAGAACATATGACTGACAGGTGTTTCTTATTGCCCAGGTGTCCCCTGTTAGACTGATTTTTTAAAAAGTTAAGTCTGAATGTCTATTCTTGGTTTGTGCCCTGGGTTTCACATGTGAATACTGCATCTGCTGTTAAAAAGGATAAAAAAGCAAGCCATTTTAAAGCTGAGAAAAGAGGGCAAATCAATCAGAGCCATTGCACAAGCATCTGGCATAGCCAATACAAAAATTTGGAATGTCCTGGAAAAAAAAGGAGCAACTGGGGTTCTAACAACCAGACATCGAACAGGAAAACAACAGCAGTTGCCGAAAGAAACATTGTGAAAGCGCTAAAAAAACCCCAAAAACAACTGGATCCAAGATTAGCCTCTACCAAAGTGATGGAAAGGCCAAAGTGTGGAGAAAAAAAAGGATCTGGAACATACAAGCTCATTGGTCAAGCACGGTGGAGGTAGTGTCATGACTTGGGCTCACTAATCTTTATTGATGATGATGATAATGATGATGGTAGCAGCAGAATGAATTCAGAAGTCTACAGGAACTTTCTGTCTGCCAATTTACAGAGAAATGTATCCAATCTAATTGGGAGGAACTTCATCATGCAGCAAGACAATGACCCAAAACACATTGCCAACACAACAAAGGTCTTCATCAGGGGGGAAAAAGTGAAAGGTTTTAGACTGGCCAAGTCAATCACCAGACATTAAACCAAATTAGCATGCATTTCACTTTCTGAAGAGGAGAGTGAAGGGAGAAACCCAGCAAAACAAACAACAACTGAGAGAAGCTGTGGTACAAGCCTGGAAAAGCCTCCCAAAAGAAGAATGCAACAGTTTCGTGATGTCAGTGGGTCACGACTTGATGCAGTTATTGCAAGCACGGGATATGCAAGCAAATATTAAGTGTTATTTACTTTAATTTGGGTGGTCGGGCATCGAAGGTACTAATTTTTCAACACATCTAGATGTAAATATCAGGAAATAAAAGTTTAAATTCTGATCTATTGTGAGCATATTCATCTTTTGATCTCAAACCCAAATGTCTTCTGTGTATAGCAAAAACAAAAGAATTGGCCTTCCCATTCCAGTAGTTTCAGGGGGGGGACTGTATGTGTTGATCATCTTGTTGAAAGGTCCATCTAAAGCCCAAAGTCTAAAGACTTTGGACAGACAATCAGGTTTAGGGTTAAAATATCTTAGTACTTAGAGGAATTTGTGGTGCCATCAATATAATCCACCCCAACGCCCCAAAACAAGTTTCATTTTGGTCTCATTTGACAGAATGCCTGGAATGCTTATATTTGTAGGCTTATATTGCTGTATCAGATCATGAGATTTTTTTAATAATAAAGATTTGAGTGTGAAGCATATAATAAAACTTAGCTGACACAAATAATAACTCTATAAATGCTAATCTAGGTCAAGCCACAGGCTGTACTTAAGGATACATGAGGGTGGTTTTTATTGAAACAAAGTATGTTTTGTTGTCAGCATTCTCATATGAGTTGGTGCTTTGAGTACATGTACTACATGTGATGTTATGAAGGAAACTGTTTGTGGTGTTTTAGGCTGATCAGCTGAACTTATGACTGATTACACAACCATTAGAAACACAGCAGAATGTAGGATAGATGGTGCTTTGAAACATTTAATGCTTCTCAGTGTTTATCTTGTCGTTCTGAACAGGAACAAGCAACCCGGCCATGAGTATAGAGAAAGAAACATAGTTTGGTCACAGTGCTGACTTGTTTAAGGAAACAAGGTTTGTCTTTTCATGCTTTATTTTATACTGTATGAAATATGACATGACATTTGTCACAAAATAAGTAAATAAAATTTCTTTTTATTATCTCAGCATATCCAAGAAAGGTGATGCCAAAGAAGTAGAACTTTGTCATCTACAAAATGTTTAAACAGATGTAATATACAGTGGGGTTCAAAAGTCTGAGAGCACTAGTGAAAATGCTTCTATATTGCATTCTTTTCTTATTTAATACAACCATTTTCATTACAAAATATATTATTGGCAACAACTTGGTGAAAATAGATTCTTTGAGATACTTGTAAATTCATGAATTTCAGAGTTAGTATTTGGTATGTCCCCTTTTCGCTTTAATGACAGTGTGCACTTGAGCTGGCACGCAGCACTCCATTTTGGATCAAACCCATCCAAGTGTCATCTGAACACATGCTTCAGCACAAGAGATTAGACATGAAGAAAATCTGACCTTTTGTACAAAGCAGTTAACATGGTCAATATCACTAGTCTGCTTACATTTAATTAAGGACCTAGAAATAGTGCAGAAGCTTGAATATTTAATGTTCAAGACACTGAACATTTACATTTTTGTTTTAAAATATTTCTAAATCATCAAACCTTCTGTTTATTTCGAAATTTTAAATGGAAAAAATAACTAAATAAATCCCAGATTTTCAAAGTGGTCTCAGACTTTTGGAGCCCACTGTACATTTGTGGCCTTTCTCACTTTCTTTGTCAGATCCCTGTGTGTTTTCTGTGGAACAGTGAAGAAACTTCCTTGTGCTGTGGGGAGGCTTCTGCTGCAGGAAAGGGCCACTATCCAGTGGGTTTCCTTGTAATTGCTTGGCCCGGGTGCTTCATATTAAAAGCTGACTGTGCAGTGTTACCAGAGTGTCTGTATTCTTTAGGATTGTTACAGTCCTTTGTACAATGTATGGAGACTTTGTGCGTATTCTGTGCCTAAATATACACAGGAAAAGGTGCACCCTGAGTGACATCAAATAATCATAAAGTGATTATTTACAGCTAATGCCTTGTTTATACCTTGTGAAATTGTTTGAGGCTAACTTTAATATGAATTTGGGATGAAACTTTGTGGTGTTGTGCATGCCGTGTGGTGCATATGTATGTTCCTGAAAGTCACGAAGAAAACCTTTTGAAAAACCGTCCTACAGATTACGGATTGACCACAGTACTTAACGACTTTTATACATCGTTTCATGGTAGTTTACCATGAAAAAAAATAATGCTTCAGTTGTTTGCATGTTTAAGCAGACATTTGTATTTTTATTGATGTACACATTATGATGCTAACCTGTTTCACTGGCCCTGTATCTCACTCCTAATTCTCATAACTCTTCAGTAGAGAAGAGATATTGCAGTCTTGAAATATTGCGTGTAATGCATTAACGTTTCACTATAACATTGTACTTGTGTGAGGTAAACACACGTCCTGGTTTACTTGTCCGAAATTTAGGTGATTTCCTTTACTTCAACACAGTGAAACCAGTGAAATGCTTTTGCCCTCATAAGCACAGAAAGAGAAAACGTTAGCTCTTTTGCACTTCCGACTAGTCAATATGTGAATACCTTTCGAGTTGCTTGCACCTTTTGACAGTGTAATTAACAGTGCAATGCATTAAGAATACATTTAGAAAATATAGGTCTGTTGTGATTTGCAGTTACTGTAAAAGATAAAAAAATCAGTTGTTTCCTTTAGAAAAAGAACCAAAAATGAGGCTTGTTGTGTTGAGATATGAGCATTTATAAGACTGTATATACAAAACCATATGTGGTATATGTGGACACCATTTTGAAAACTGTTTATACAATTACCACATAATTTGCAAAAAAAAAAAAACTTTGTGGTTTTGGACAAAGGCACCAAACTTATTCAAATGAACAACGTGCCTGTTGTAAAGATAATCCATCATGCATGTAAAAAAACGTGTGATGTGCCACACTTTGAAGAGCAGAGAATCTGTTTTGTGTCTAAATATCATGTTCTGCACATACAGTGCCCTGCAGAATTATTGGCACCTTTCTCAGACATAATGAGACACTTTATTTTTTGTTCTTAAAAAAAAGATCATGCTCATTATTTTAAAACAATAGTATTTTGAAAGTTTTTTAATAACCGTGGGGTCACTTATAAAATGTGTGACATATACGTTTGTTATAACAGTAAGAAATTTTTCTTATTTTCTAGCAGTCCCCAGGAAAGCTGTTTTCTCTTTAACCATACCCTGTTTCCCTGGCGTCTAAATATGAGGTTGCACACATGCAAAATTACTTTGTCATCCTACATACATAAGCAGTTTAGAAATACAATTAAGCACAATTGAGGCTATAACAAAAAGTTTCTGAAACAATTGGAAAGTTTCCAAGAAATTAGACCCATAGTGTCTAATTGCGTGTCAGGGAGATCTGTTACACCCCTTTCCACTTCCTTTTTTTTTTCTAACGTCTCACGTTTAAGTCAAAATCTGATGCACTTTTTTTTTACTCTTGTGGTTGTCAAGTATCAGAGTCAACTGTTAAGTGCCACTTTCTCAACAACAAGCTATTTGGAATCACTGCAATAAAGTAGCAGTAGCATTTGCCTGAATAAAATGCAGCACCTGAACTTCACCAGTCCTCATTAGAAATACAATTGCCATCATGTCATGTGGTCAGATGGAGGTGATGCTGTTTTGCAGCAGGAGGTCCAGGGCTCTTGTGAAGATTGATGGCATCATGATAGTACCAGGATATTTCAGCTCAAAACCTGGTTGCCTCTGCCAGGAGGTTTAGGTTTAGACTTGGCTTATCTCGAAGGTCGTTCTATATATATGTTTGGAGGTTTACTTCTGTCTATACGCATTTCTTTGTGTGGTATTTATAAAAACACAGACCATCTCTTTGACCACCATCTTTGAACCCAACTGAACTTCAAACTGTAGTCTGAATTGAGGACAGCTTACATGCACAAACCTAAGAATATAAAGGAGCTTCGTCTGCATGGAGGAGTGGATAAAGATCCCTCTACAATCTCTCCAACCTTGTCAGACAATACAGCAGGAAGACATAATACACAAGACTTAATCCTGTTATTCTGACCTGGTCGGGCATAAAATATTAATTCACTTTAAACCCAGTGTTTTGTGGGGAAAAAAAGAAGAAAAAATGAACTACTAGTTAATGCATGCTATTCTTTCTTTCTTTCTTTCTTTCTATCTGTGTATTTATCTACATATATGTATCAATTCTTGCTAATTTTCATGAAGATTGGCAATAATTCTACTCCCGTGACATGTGTAAAAAGGTGAAATAACAAGTCAGAAAGTGACTGGATAATGTAGACCCATTAGAACATAAAAAACACTATACTGATATGAAAATCAGACATGCCAAGACCTTCTAAACGTGCTGCAGTGTTTTTTATGTGCCTGTTTACAATCCTAGAAAGACTAGTGCTTCAGCAGATCACTGGCCAACAGACTATGCGATCCAGCGTAAGCCATAAACTATGGCACAAGTTTAACTTCTGGTTCTTTGTTATCGAGGCTGTTTACTAAGCTTCATGATTTGTGGTTTCATGGACTATCACTTCCTAATGATTTGCCTATAAAATACCTGGATGAATGTGTTCGGCTAAAATAATAAAGCCATTGTTTTATGTACTGTACATGTGGTGTTACGGATCTGCAGGATCAGGATTCAGTATTAATATTAAAAATGGTAATATACTTGAATAGGTAATGATGTCAGAACAAGCAAAACCGCTGCATGGCAGACCTTTAAGGAAAATTGTGAAACATTTTTAAAAGAATATACCTACAACGATTTGTTAAAATTCTTAAGGCTAAGCGCAATTTCTGATGTACTGTTATTGTACAACTGAACATGACTGTGCATGCAAGTGTGTATGCAAAACAATACACCTAAACGTGGTCCCCAATTTTGCAGATGATAGAAAATCTGAGGCCTTTATTTACAAAAGCTCTAAAAACAGTCACCTTTGTTATTGCATATTCTCAGCATGGACATTCTACACACAGGTGAAGAAAAGTGGCCAGGTGACATTCAACAGAAGAAAAGCAGTGTCCATGCAGTTCACACCTCGGTAAAAGCTCAGACCATGACTCAACACAGCATTTATTCAAACGCTATCAGTACATGCAGCTGATCTACAACCGTAAACACAAAACAAAACCCAAACAGCACGTAACACGCATGAATGAAAAACCAGTGCTACAGGTAAATCCAATTCCACTGACAAAGAGTACTTCAGTTGGTTAAGATTTTTTTTTTTTAAAGAAGCACAATGAATAAAAGGCTTTGATTTTATACTAAAATACTACAAAACCTTTAAGTCACTTTTTTTAAAATGAAATGAAGACAGTCTTGATACAGAAGAGGTGACCTCAGTTCAATTAAATAGTGGCAGTTATGCATCACTCTCCTATTTTGTGGTAAAACCTGTTAGCCCAACATAAAGGTAAAATCAGTGCAAGGCTTCACTCGTGCCATTAAGTGCCAGGATCTTCCGGTGTGTGTGACTGTCTCTCGCTCCATCTGTCTCAAGCTACTGCAGGTTGTGAGATGGTACAACATGGTACTCCTTGGATCAGGGAACAACTGTACATGTAGGTAACTGGCATACTGTTTTTTTTTTGTTGTTGAAATAGTCTGTGCGCTACTCAACAAAGCATGAGAACGAATGCAATAAATTAATGATAAAAAAACATAAAATGTAGCTTAAGGCTGAGCTTTGCAGGGGAAAAATAAAACACCCATATTTTTTTTCTTGTCTCTTATGATAAAAGAGGAATGTGTTGTGACAGAAGATTAACGTAGAGAAGGCAACAAAGTGGAGAAAGTTTTTTTTAGCTTTTCATCTAAAACCAAGAGTCTCGTTAGAGCTTTAAAGTGCAAATTCCTATTGAACGTCTCATGAAAAACTAAAAAAACCCATGTCTTAAGCCCTGCAGGTGAAGTTGGTTCTTGTTGTGTCATGACTGCTGCTTGTTGGCCTCCTCTTCATAGGCGTTGCCGGTGCCGTTCTGGACGTAGGATGATCCGGAGCCCAGTCCGTACAAATGACCACAGTACTTAGCATCATCAATATGATCTTCAAAAAACATCTGTAATGAGAGGAAACACTGTTGGACACTGAGATCACATTATACGAAAAATTAGAACTGCTTTGGCAATCACACTACATTAGCTTTGGCTTTATTCTTTGAATTAAATCGTTACCATCTTTGTTAAGTTAGGTTTTACCAAATTTCGTCCACACAGAAGTGTATAGCTTAGTCAGGGCAGAAAAATAGTCCTATTAGAACGACCTGCCTCTGCTGAGGACATAAGGACTCAAGCGTACAAGTGTATTATTCATTTATATAACTATAAAAACGCTTTTGAAAACAGCATGCACTCCATTTTACACATTACTTTCAAAAAAATTTACATTACACACTTTTTTTAATAAAATCATAGCAGCAGTTGCTAAATGACATGAACAAACAAGCTTTAATGATTATGTCCCTATATATCATCAGACATCTACCTAAGAAGGAGACAGAGAATATAAGTAGATATTAACAGAATATTAGTAGAAATATTATGTCTAAGAGTAAAATGTAATACATGGCTCTTTTGTCTGAGCTGTTCTAATAACATTCATTTATGTCAAGTGCAAAAAATCTGCTTTTTTGATTGGGTTTGAAGAAAACGATTGCCCCAGCAGGACTGACAAATACCAAACAACAGCATTCATGAGTTTTGTGACAAGTGATATTAGTGAAATTACATGTTTTGTAATAATAGTTCTGCTAATCCACAGTAGTGGCATGTGAAAATTTCCACTGGTGTCTCATTAAACCGATATCTCCAGCTTTACACTTCTGCTTCCACTGTTACTCATTAAACAAAATACAAGTTAGAAAGTATTCTTGCATGCAGACTGGAATTCCACAGTTCCTGACCCACCTCTCTCATCTTAAAGAACGCCATTCCTGTGAGGAGAGAGTCTGAGCCTGCCTGATGCTGAGGCCCAATCCTCTCCAGTTCCAGCTGCTCAGCTACCTCCTGCAGGCCACCCTGAACATCACACAACCATCACTTTACACAGTGCTTTCATCTGACTCACAAACGGTCTATAAGCCTGGGCAATCCCGAACTTCTTGCACAACTTCAATGACTTTTCTGGCAACAGCAGATTCTAAAAATATATCTACGCATTTCAAATACAAAGAGTGTGCATGCCTTCAGGTTTTTACAGCTCTTCATGAGGTATTTCACATCATAGATAATGGGGAAAAATAAACGAAGTATCTCAAAGAAGTCAACTTCTTCCTCTGGCAGCTTGGAGTTGGACAAGATTTTGATCAAGTATCCAAAGTCGTAGCCACTAAACAGAAAGAAACTCACATAATTAACAATACTCTGACAGTCAGGTATAGAAGGTACTAGTATCTCTCAGGCATAAAATGAATCACTGTTTCAATAGCAAAATGAATAGTCACTTTACCTATGGAACGACAGCCACTTGACCCCTTCACAGAGCACCACACCTGAAGTCATGAGGAGCTCTGCAAAATATAGTGTCTCAATGCCTTCTTCTTCATGCTTTTTGAACTGGATACCTGATGTAGTCAGTAGCTCAATTGAATCTTGTGCATACATATCTTCCCTGAAAGTTTTTTCAGACACATGGCATTATCATCATATGTTAACACAGAATTAACACATACTAGAATGGGGCTAGGAGCACACCTTTTTGCTGACTGCTTACACTGTACAATGCACAATGTGAGATGATAAATAAAACAAACAACAACAACAACAAAAAAAACCTAGAACAGGATGGCTTGGTTACACTGCTTATATCAACACCTCAAAAAAAAACCCTAAATGTCTTATTTCTCAATCTGTATAAAGTTTTAAATTCAAACAATGTTTATGACTCGTTTATTTCTTGTTTGAAACGTCTCCAAAACGTATACCCCTCTTAAAAAGTATGTAAATAGTTGTGTGAGTTGAAATTAATCTTAATTTAAATGGTTTTAAACATCTGTTGGAAAAGCACCTTTATTCTACATATACACTATATTACCAAAAGTATTCGCTCACCTGCCTTGACTCACATATGAACTTAAGTGCCATCCCATTCAATATGATGTCAGTCCACCTTTTGCAGCTATTACAGCTTCAACTCTTCTGGGAAGGCTGTCCACAAGGTTGAGG
>CM074951.1:14961098-14984342 GCA_037577455.1 Pangasius macronema
GTTTGTAAAAACAGTCTGCATGCCTAAGTGCTTGATTTTATACACCTGTGGCCAGGCCAAGTGATTAGGACACCTGAATCTGATCATTTGGATGGGTGAGCGAATACTTTGGTAATATATATATATATATATATATATATATATATATATATATATGTACGTGTGTGTGTGTGTGTATATTTAAAAAAATTGTGAGTGACAAAGTTATTGTTGTTTTAGCTATCACAATATACTGGAGTTGAAATTAAATAATTAATATGAGTTCAAAGTGCAGATGTTCAGCAGGAACGTAGGAATTAAAGCACTTTTTATAGGCTGAAAAATCAATACTAGGCGTGGCCAAATCAATGATTTGGTACATTCTTAAAAAGAAACACCATGAAAGACCATTGAAAACAACTGGGGTAGATAACAGAAGAATTCTTTCTCTGATAAATAAATAAATAAATAAATAACAAACACACTTCACAACAGCTGGCTACATCAAGATGACAGTCCAGGAGGCAGGCGTATCTGTCAAAGACAAGGTGTAAATCACTGGTAAGCCTCAAAAACAGGAAGACCAGATTAGAGTCTGCTAAAATATCTATTAAAAAACAAGTCTGTATATTTCTGGAACAACATCCTATGGACAGATGAGACAAAGATCAACTTGCACATGAATGATGTGAAGAGAGGAGTATAGCGAAATGAAGAAACTGTTTATGATCCAAAGTTTACCACCACATCTTATGGTGTGGGTGTATATGGCTGCCAAATTGAACTGGTTCCTTTGTATATATCGATGACGTGACTGCTGACAAAAGCAGCAGGATGAATTCTGAAGTGTACAGGGCTATATTATCAACTCACTGGACGGCGCTTGTGCGGCCACAGAGCAGATGGACAATGACCTACAGCATACCTTGAAAGCAACCCAAGACTTTTTTAAGGCAAAGAAGCAGAATGTTGTTCTACAATGGTTCAGTCAATCACCTGACCTGGATCAAACTGCGCATGTATTTCAATTGCTGAAGTAAAGGCTTGGAAGAGCATCACCAGGGAAGAAACCCAACATCTGGTGATGTCTACGGGTTCCAGACCTCAGAAAGTCATTGACTGCAAAGGAGGTGCAACCAAGTATTTAAAAATGGCTGTAATTCCTACACTTCCACCCAATTTGGATGTAAATAACCTTAAATTAAAGCTGAAAGTCTGCATTTTGAGCTCATTTTATATGCAAGTACTCATGTATGTACATGTGTGCATGCATATGCATATAAAAAGTACATATAAATGCAAATGCACATATATAAAGTAAAGGTATGACAAAACTGTCCTTACGTGAGGTTAAATCTGAAGTTGAACTGCCACGTTGAAGTTCCTGGTGGATATTCACCCTGTTCATTCATGAAGGTAAGGCCAAGCTGGATAATCTTCAACAAATCAACATTACACCGCAACAGCTGATACTGGTAGTCTGCATTACTTCTGAACTCTCCAATTGGCCTAGCAACTACACCTGGAAATTCTGTGTCCTATAAACAAAAAGATTACATACAGATTTGCCTGAGACCTGGCATTTTAGACATTTTTTTAATGAATACATGAAGCTAAAAGAAAAAAAAGACATACCATTGCAATGTAGTTGTATTTTCGGATCACCTGGCGGATCCTTTTCAGCTCTTCATCCAGGTTACTAGCCCAAACCTCACATATTTTTTGGCTATGATCCACAGTGGCTGCGGGCATAGTGCCACTTTTCAGATGGAAGACATCAAAAAAAAAAAAAAAAAAAAAGGAAGAGGAAAAAAGAAAACAAAACAAAACTCCCGTGGGAACAATTTCGTAGAATTAAATCCTATTCTCCGTTTTGACCTGGGGACAAAAAAAAAAAATATGTGGATTACTGCATTTATTAGACCTGGTAGAAAAATGTGTTGGTGGTTTAAAATATTGAACAACCAACTAAGTATGATGGAAAAAGAAATATCATCAAAATGGCATTCTGCTGAGTAAGTACATCATATCCTGGTGTTGTGCAGGGGGGAAAAAACCTGCAAAACTGTCACACCAAGACATTATGTCAAGACATAAATCTGACAACAATCAGCTTTAAGATGCTGCCACATTCACTGAACACAACACTACACACTGATATATAATACACACCTCTTTTCTTGAATGGACAGTTGCTGATAACTTAGTCTACTGTCTGCATACTTTACTCAACAAATGTGTAGTCACTGATCACGTTTATACAAGTGAATAAGCTAATCACTGGAGGAAATGTGGATCATTTTATTGTAATATGCCATCGTTTGAAAGAGGTAAAAGAAAGGCGAGAACTGCCTAGATAAGACCCATGATACTAATAACAGTGTATTAACTGATAACTAGAAGGCAATCTATACTACAGCTAAGTAATCTGAGCTTGCCTAGCTCGTTTCATATCTTTTTTATGTTATATACAACGCCAAGTTAGTCTGTCAGCTAGCCCTGTGTTCAGGCATGCTACAAATGACGGCAGGTTTAGCAAAGGAGCTAAACAGGCTAGATATCGTCCCGAAACGTGGGAAAAATGAACCAACAACGAGCAGAGCCCGAGCAGTCACCTACAACTCAGCACAACACTCAACTCCAAAGCATAACGAAAACACTGCTTCATATCTGCGTGGGCTCTGACAAGCTGGAAATCCAAAGCGTGCGCCGGGAATTCTCGTGTTTGGTGTTAGCTAACGGCTAGCGAGGTGTGTGTGTGTGTGTGTGTGTGTGTGTGTGTGTGTGTGTTAGCCAATGCTAACTCCACGGCTAGCTACTTAGCCACAGAACTTTATTCCGCTAGTTTGGACAAGTTCACTTATTCTCGCGACTTACCTCTGCTCAGTTAAGGTACACCTAAAATGTACTGCTTCAGTAACACGTTGTTGTCTTTGTTTACAAGGACTGGGGTCGTAAACTCTAACTTTTATACAGTTTTATTTGTCTAACACCGACATAAACAACCAGCGGCCACCTCTCAAACTCCATTACAGCTCTACGCGGTGACGCGGGCGCGTTGTGCTCGCTGACGTCATCACGCTAGGAGAACTTCAGAAAGTTAAGAAAACCAGAGAAGGATCCAGCGCCTTCTCTTATCATCTCTTATCATCTCTTATCTCATTAGAAATCATGTTACAGGGATTTGTTTTTAATAAACCAACTCATATTTACCAAGACAGCTTATTTAGCAATTTGGTAGCCCCTCTGTAAAGAGTGAAATTCTGTCAAGAATGTTATTCCTACCTAGACATGATTAATATATATACATATATACATGATTAATATAATGTGTAATGTGTGTGTGTGTGTGTGTGTGTGTGTGTGTGTGTGTGTACTGATATACAAGTTATTCAAAATTGTTATTGTGCAAAAGATTTATTGTATAATTAAATTGTGAGTTTTTTGGTTTAAACGTCTTTCATTGACAAGTGGCTTCTGCTATTACCCACAATGCCCTTCTACTACCAGATAATGGGGCCAGTGGGAATTCATCTCCACCTAAACCGACCTGTGCAGCAGCGCTTTAATCCATGAGTCTGTCCACAGCCATTATTCTTGTCATTTCGTAGATCACACCTGACAGAGCTGAGTCTCTGATGTAACTCAACAGAACTGCATCGTACAGCTGCAATGCATTGTGGAACTTTGAGTTCAGCGTTTTCTATTCTACTACTACACTGGGGTTCTCATTAATATAACATTGAATGTCGCTGAAAAAGTCGCTCTTGCTCTTTTGGGTTTAGCAGCTGAAGGAACGGAGAAACCCGGCCATTATCAGTCCTATGTTTGATATGGTTTAATCGTTCTCTGTCCTATTAAACACCATTATAACAGTACTTGCAGTGTCACCCTGTGATATCAGCATACTAGACACCCACTAAGTTTCTAGGAATCACTCATCTACTTGGAATCACTCTTCTACACGCTTAGAAACAGGGTTCTTAGGATGGCTTCAGAGTTTCTGAAGGGGAAAGCTAGTTTAGAGGGACAAACCAATGAACCCTTTAGGTTGTTTATTTAAGAATGTATAAGTTAGTTGTACAAATGCTCTGCAAAATAATTACAGGCATGGTGTTTGCCTCACACCTCTGCAGTTGGGGGTTCGAATCCCATCTCTGCCCTGTGTGTGGAGTTTGCATGTTCTCTCCGTGCTTAGGGGTTTCCTCTGGGTACTATGGTTTCCTCCCCCAGTTCAAAGACATGCGCTGTGGGCTGACTGCCACCTGTAAATTGTCCGTAATGTGTGACTGTGTGTGTAAGCGATGGTGCCCTACGAAGGATTGGCACCCTGTCCAATGTGTGCCCCACCCTGTGCCCTGTGTCCCCTGGCACAGGCTCCAGGCTCCCCATGACCCTGTGTAGGATAAGCAGTATAGAGAATGGATGGATGGATTACAGTAAATCCTGCAAAAAAACCCACTGAGCTTTATAACAGTAAAAATAGGAAAATACAAAAAAAATATATTTAGAAAAAAAAATCTAAGCATATTCCCCATGAATGTATATCAAATCTAGGCAGCTTTCAAGATTAGCAATCTACAGAACAAAATGAGGCAATAATGTAAAATTAACATTATTTATTAATATTTGAGTAACATTGCAATAGTTAAGTGTGAACTCTTTCACTGAGAAACACCTTATTTTAGAATTAACGTATAATCTAAGGTTACATGTGTTCTGCATATTCAACATTATAAACAAACCAATTTGTAGTGATATTCATACAGTTATTAAATCAGGCATTGAGAACACATGCTTAGCAAGTTGTCCTACTTGATTCGGACCATTGTTTTTCTTTTTTTCCCACAGAAATATTAGACAGTGTATTTGACCCATTTTTTGTAAACATACTGACCTATATTCAGAACAAAAGGAGTGTTATTTACTATAGAGGTTAGATATAACCTAGCTGGATCTAAATATGGAAATTACAAATCGGTTACATAGAGAAAATGTCAGCTGTGTTTGCTTTTTCAGTCTCATGTGTTTGACTTTCAGGTCTTTGCTATCATCATGAGGTATTTTGCAATGTGCATGTTCGCAACGCAAATAACGTCATGCAAACGTGAAACCAAATATTAACCCTGGCCTTTACACTGACAGAAATACAGACACAAAGACTTAAAGAGTACTGAGGGAACAACTAAAGTCAAAAGCATACATGAAATTCACACATTCTTTGTATAGTCAGATACATTCTTTATATATGGCTTTTTACTTTTCACTTGTCCCACTTTTAGGCAGCATTGAAGGCAGTTTTGTCTGAGTCAGGTTCCTTGACTCCATCTTTATTTGTAAATACGTTGCCCATGCTTGAGGAATGACACTTGAAGTGAGCCTCTTTTAACTCCCGGTCTGAGCTTTTTGGTGTATCTCCAAACAGGCTGAGAACTTTAGGGTCAGCGCCAAAAAATCCTCCATTGTAGTCCTGAGGTATGTTGGCTAGGCTTATGTACACTGGCACATGCTTTTTCACACAGAGGTCTTTCAATGGCTCCTTAGTCAATGCAGCCAGTTTCTACAACACAGAATCACTGAAAGTTCACTTTGCACATTAGAAATAGATCTGTATGTATACAATATCAAAACAGGTATGGCTTCTCAAGTGTCTTAGTGGTCTAAAAGCAGTCTGTGAAGCCATGATCCCTACCTGCTCACAAATGGCCAGAACTTCTTCTAGCTGCTGAGTTTCCTCTTTCACAGCCATTAGGCACTCGAGCGCAGACTGACGGGGGTGCAAACCTCGGTCAAACTGATTGTACAAACCCCTCCAGAACCTGAACCACAAATAAAAACACAAGACGCTGCCATTGACACGGTGTGTAAATGCACTGTAGTGTATTCCTACTGATAACCTATAAACAAACACTTCAATACTGTCTGCCCTGTGAAGGAAAATATAGGGCAGGTCTCTAGAACTATACACTTAGAATAACTGAACGCCATTTCAGCTGCTCCCGTTAGGGGTCGCCACAGTGGATCATTGGTCTGCATATTTGATTTGGCACAGTTTTTACGCCAGATGCCCTTCCTGACACAACCCTCCCCAGTTTTTACAGGCTTGGGACCGGCACTGAGAGCGCACTGTTGCACGCAATCCCAGTGGCTGGGGTTGGTTCCCTGGTCGGGAATTGAACCTGGGCCACAGTGGTGAGACTGCCGTGGCCTAACCAAAAGAAAAGAAGGCTGGGAGAGATAAGTAATGTAGTGAACTGCACTATAATATTATAACTACTATATTGTTGCTTATGAGCATTTCTAATTATTCATTACTACTATATAACTAGATTACGGTAGCTGAGGTTGACTGTTAACACTGCTAGATAAATAAAAAGGTTATTGGAATTCTTTAGGGTTATTGGAAATCAGTGCATAGTAAGTATAAGATTATCCCAATGAGAATAAGTAAGTAGTAGCTGAAAATGTATCAAGAACGTGCTGTAACACACTTGAAACCGTAGGGGGTAGTAATGGGATGTAGAACTCCTTGGGTCTGACTGTGGTCTGGTCTGAACAGAGGGTTCACATACTCCAGTTTATTCTTCCACAAATGAGGCCAGATGGAGTGAGTCTTCTCTCTAATGCTTCAGACAAAAACAAAGAGGTAATTATTTCAATAACAATAAACACACAGTCTTGCCAACAGACACAGATATAGATCTGAATGGTAGGTGTGGACTGCAAAATGCACAAGACAATATGCATAACATTTTAATTTGATAAAAAAAAAATTACCATAGATGTTTCCTTTCTTTTTCACTGTTGCAAATGAAGTTGCCATAATGACATGAATTAATGTGATTGTGGATGCTGATAAGGAATCTCTCATTGTATTCGAAGGCACAGGGAAACTGCTCCATAAGCTGCCACACACACTCTAAGAACTGGTCAATAACAGGCGACACTTCTTTGGGGTCTCCGTTTAGGTGGCTGTACCTAAATATAGATGAATCGAAATAGACTGCTGGCTTCTCTCAGAACATAAAATATGTGCATGATCATAGGTTAAAGTATAAAGCATATATCTTACCTATGAGAAAACTTGTGTCCAAACGAAGCCCAGTCTTTCTCAATCAACACCTGCACACAAAATATGCAGGCAAAAATATAAATCTGATAATTTACAGTAAACTTACTGACACATGCAGAATGTATTTCATTTATTCTGACATAATCCATATACTAGTGAGCTACTTATTACATGTTGTACGACAGGAAATTAAATGTTCTCCAGAAATGTGATTCCAAGACAGAGCTAATCCACGTTGCCGGACATGTTCATCTCGTTCACCCCGAAGGACTTCACATTTCTCAGAAGATTCTACAGAACTAAGCCTTGCTCTTCCCTGACTCGTCTCCAGGAGAGATACAGTCTCGACCAGACTTAGACACAGTAAATCCTTAGCATTAAAAAGGCCCATAAGCATTATACAAGCAAACAAACCTTTCAGACTTGCACACAAAGTGGACTAATACCATCATCATTAACTATCGATATTCAAATACAGCATGGCACAAAGACTCTTACGACTATAAAAGCAATAATAAGAAAACTTTCAAAAAACTTTGCAGGTTTGTCAAATTATATTACTTACACAACAATTCTTCACTGATATAAATTAAGAATAGTGTTAGTCATTAAGAGACCATAGCACTTATCCCTAGTTTAGGAGCACATTATCATTTGAATGAAATATGCATTAAAGCAATTAAAAAGTATGAAGTAAATGGTGGCTAATCGTATACTGAAATAAAAAGACTTCCCAGACAGATAATTTATTTGTTTAGTTGTTTTAAATATATTCTTAACGTTCTTGGTAGTGAAGTCAGGCTTTTGGACCCTATCTCATATAAACTGATTAGATACAATATAAAGAAAATCATTATGGTATAAAACACAAATGTTTACCATGAATCCCTTAAGAGTCCTGTAGTAAGGGTCTAGAAGCACGCTGGCTACAGAGCACACTTGAGCTGTCCGATCCCAACCGTCAGAGCAGTGGATCAAGACGCTGATGCCTTCCTCCGCCACAGCCTGCACACACACACACTCAATCAGTCAGCACTAGAGATTCTGGAGTACTGGAGACAAGTGTGTTTTGCTCAAAATAAGTCTCGTGTCTTACCTTGGCAACAAAGATTCCAGCTGCCAATATTGATCTGATGTGTTTTAACCAGTCTGAATTTTCCAGGCCCGAAAGGAATTCCCCCATGGATGAGGAACAAAGATCAGACACTGTGGAATGAGACAGTGTTATTAAACTGACCCATGGGAAAAAATAAATATAACCCAACGGCATACAGCATAGGAAAATGAATAGCAGTTGTTCATAGGTCTCTTGATGATGAAAACCAGAAATATCCAGCGTTACTGATACATTACATGAAAAATAATTTGTTCAGAACACATGGAAAATGACGACTTCAAATTTGGCATACAGTATATTAGTTTAGATCTTGAAAAATAAGCACTACTAATGTAATGTGCTGCAACATTTGTTTCTATATGGAGTATTTATAAAAAAATATAACAGAGCATATAAGAAATAACTGTTATTGTATAATTTACCAACACAAGGCACCATTGAGCTTGACAGAATGGGTAAAGAATAAAACATCTCTTTGTACTGAACTTTCCCTACAACTTCATTAACTTAAGTTTAACATGTACACAACACAGCATGCAAAGCCATGGCCATGTGTAACTGTATAACAGTCCAAAAGTGTGTATTTATATGTGTTTTACTTAAAATATTACACTGATAAACCTCTCCTTTGGGAGAAGGTACAAGAGCCTGGGGACAGTTTCATTAGTCAATATATGGCTCGGTCAATATATATGATACCTTTATCTAAAACAAGCATAAAATATTCTCCGAAAAGCTAATGGCTTCCCTTGAAATGAGAGTGCAACTGCAGATTCTCAAGTGAACAGGTTCAGTCAGGTCTTAAATGCAGACCTGTGTTCTAGGAAAATTGTCATTCTGGGAAGAGTTAGAGAGGGAAAGGCTCCAGCTGACTTTAATGTAATCAGACCTAAAACTGCCATGCTGTCTCAGTTGGACAGCTACTCTCTGGTATACACCCTTTGGACTCCCTAATGTTTCTAGGGTAAAATCAAAGCTAAGACTACTATTATTTTTACAAGAGTGAACCAAATCATTCTCACGCCCCTCAAATGGGGGTAAAGGGTCCCCGATCGTCAACTTAAAAACAAATAAAAATAGTCAAGCAATGAAAGCCAGATGGAATCAAGCATTCCTTAATAAATTCCCTCTAGCGTTACCATGAAACCCTCCTACAGTCCAGTCTAAGTAATCTCAAAGCCGTGAGTGAATGAGTCCACTTGGGGGGCCAGTGCGCTAGTGTTCCTGTCTCACTACACGCAGTTTTACAAGAATAATCAAAAGATATGTATAGCAGATGTATGTAGCAGTATGTATTCCCACCATTCTCTCACATGGGATGCTGCTAGACATACCAGCCCAAGGTAGTCTAACAATGAACATTCATGAAACATCTCTGATCTTATTTCAAAACCCCATACCTCTTATTAATACGCAAGTGCTAATATTCATTTTCAAGAAACGCTTTATCCTGATCAAGGTCATGGTGGATCCCGGGCTTATTCCAGTATCTCCTCGCACAAGGCAGGTGGATTCAACCAAGATGGGACGCCAGTTCATCGCCAAGCACCTTACGCATACATGAATTCATACACTTATTCACACCTAGGGGCAATTTAGGATAGTCAATCCGCCTACCTGGACTGTGCAAGGAAACTGGAGAACCTGGAGGAAACCCACATGCACACATTGAGAGCACGTGAAACGCCGAGCTCAGGATCAAACCAAGGACCCTGGAGCTGGTTCATATCATCATAACTGTCTAACATTTTATCATGCTTTCTAATATTGCTGCAACATTATAATAAAGTCAACATGTCAACTTGCACCTTTTTTTACTGGAGATTTTTACAAGATGGAGATTATTACAAACACCACATTCTGGACTCTCTTCCCAGCATCATCATACAACCCCACTTCTAATATGTGACATTTGCTTACTTGCAAGTGCTGGCTAGCTTCTCAGCTATGTAATGTAGCTAGCAAATGACACACACACTGCCTCACAGGTGCTGTTACATCAGTTAGATAAACTGGACCATAACAACAACATCTGGTAGCCGATACACAAAAATATGATATATGAAAAAGCTATGTGAAATATGAAAAAAAACACACACACAAGGGTTTTGTATCGTTCTGATTGATGCAGTAAATACTGTGTAAATAATGTAATGTGTACTTTATATGGTTGATAGTTAAAGTTTAAATGTGGAATACATAAGCAACAGTATATGTACCTTCAATCAGTAAGACGACTGACGAGGAGTAGTGTACCTATAAAAGTTACGGCTACTTGACTTTAAAATATAACCACATCAATAGGAGGTTTTCATAGCCCTTTCCTGTAGCCCGGTTTGCTATTGCATTTAGCTGAAAAACAAACCAGGATTATTTAATCTCTACAATGCCATCATACGCACATTTTTATTAAACATGTCTGGCACTGTGATAGAGAGTAGGGTTCACCTTGGGTCTGGTGTCCACAACATACATGAATCGGCTGCTGGGGTTGGACTTCATGATGGCCTCTAGCATCTGTTCATCTTCTAAACAGCGGGCACTGAAGCCTGACAGAGGCTGGCTGCTGCGACATATGGCTGCCTGCATGGAAAACACAGGTTTGGTACAATGAAGGCTTGATTGCATAAACCACATTATGAGAAAAAGCTACACTGTGTATACTTCTACATAATCAAATGGGTCAAAAACAATAAACAGTGTGGTGTACTGTAAGTTATTTTATTTAAGTTACTAATTACTTTCCGCATTATTTTCCCACTTGCTCTACTTTTCCATTGCTTCCATACGCTGGTACAAAAAAGAAATGAAAACACATTTTTGAGGGGCACAACTGATATGCTGTTTTTGGTGCAAAATAGAAATTGATCATTCATTAGACCTCTGGCAGTGTACATTCACTCAGCCACAGATAATAAATCATACGCAGAGCCCTTAATATCAAACTGTTCTCTCCATAAAATAGACCCTATTCCATGAGAAGCTGACCTTCATTTCCCCTCATAAAAATCTAAAGCTATGCTGATATGATTTTTTTTTAGACCCTGATGACACAGGGGACGCAGATATGAAACGAGTTGATACTATGACCGAGCCATTTCTGTCACATCACCCTGGTTTGCGTGTAGAGGTCACATATTCTTAACTGCTCTTTGAACGAACACAACCAAAAGCAAATATGAGTCTTTGGAGAATACTTGACCTCAATAAAACAAATGGCCTGTACTGATTAAGCAAACCCATACAGGGCCAAAAAAAAAAAAAGAAAAAAAAAAAGACTAAAAGCACCTATCATACAAATTAATACTGAAAGCTTCATTTTAGATATTTCTGGGGTAGAAGATACACTTTACAAATGTTTACAACAGTTTGAGTAAGTTCAGCATTGACCAGATATGTCTAATGAACCCGTTCGGTACAGGAGGAAAATGTAAAAGAGTCTTATCGGGGTCAAAGTATGCTGTTACAAAGTTCCATTTGAACTACTATCACATGACAGATGACCAATGACATGAAGGCCATAAGACTTTGACGGAACAAAGGGTTTCTAATCCGTCATTAAAAGGACCCCTAAAAGCTAATATTCACTGCAAAGAATGGTTTGAAAACTCACCTGAGTTTCTTTGCAGTAGTATGATAACGTAGGAAATCGGCCCCTGCTGCGAAACTTGGAGCTCCCTATAATGACAGGGAGTGTGGCTGATTTAGGCACAAACAGGTCAGCGGGGTAAGTGTCACATACCTGGAGAAGATGGGGTAAAGGTTACAGGTGTCATTTAATAGTGTATAGATATATACATACCATATATACATGTCACACATTGATGTCTTCCATCCTGTGTTTTCTCAACACTACACTTTTCTGACATGGAGACAAATAGAGACATCAGAATGTAACAGTTGAGATCCACACTGACCCTGTATTCTCGGTTGATAGAGGTGGCATGCCATAGTTTATTTGGCACTCCCATTCGACTGTATTCAGCCTTCAAGTCTATGAAGTTCCAATTTTTGTCCCTCTCGGCCTTGTTGAAATTAGGCTTGAAAGAAAAACAATAGAGGTCCTCGTATCGCTCTGAAAAACAGAAAAATGCAAAATAACAAAAGTAACAGCAAACCAACACAGTACATATGATTGAAAAACAACAAGCAAAGAGATCCTGGGTGTAGTTGGGGCAGTTTTTAGTTTATTAAGACTAAAACAATATCAGGGTTTGATTTTATAAGCACTGGGAGTCTGCTAACCATCATGGCACAGGAGAAATATCATAAATATCTGAATATCTGGATATGTGAAGAAAGAGAAGAGATGATGACAGCTTAATACAAAAATGGCAAAGAAAAGGTGTTATTTAACACTGCATTTAATTAGCTTCAGACACAGATGTTGCAATCTATGCAAAATTTGCATGCTCCTTTTTTTGCATTTAGCAGTTTTTATTCATCGCTCACACAGAAACAGTGAATCCCTATGGGCCTTTAAGTGCTAAGTTTTTAGTATTAATACTACTAGATTAGAACATGGTGATAAAACAGTATTTGCACCCAGTCAAGCTATGAAGATTTATTGCAATTCGTTACATAAATGATTTTCTTCCATTTGCTTCTGTGAATTTATAAGATGTCTGTCTATCAACTGTGGTACGGTGATGGCATCCAAGTCCAAAAACAAACCACACGATCATATCTAAGATTTGTGAAATATTTCAGTTTACCTGCCCGGGAGAGTCGTAAGAGTGACATAAAAACGTCATTGCAGTCGCTCTCTTGCGGGATGATGAGTTGAATAAGCTGGAAGTTCTTGCTGACTTACTCTTCACCCGTAGGGTTTCATCATCCCGAAACAAAGAATTATAATGTGTAGTCTGATACGTCGTGGACAGATTAAAACCAGAGCATATGCAGTTGCGAAGCTTTTACATATTAATCAGAGATTTGCAATCAGAGATTTTCATATATGTGACCAAGGATCTCAAAAACACTGTGACAGTTAGACCATTTTGTCATTTCCATGTCCCTGACATCATTCTTCATGCATCTTCTTATGACAGTTGTCTAATGAGGCCACCTGTGACTGACATGCCACATTCAGTTGACTTTATTTATATTTTGTTGACGCATTTAATTTAAATTTCAGTAATATTTAACCTGATCCATTAGGAATGAACAAATTAATCAATTGAGGGAGATGTGGTTGGATGTAGTTCAATTTCACATGAACAGATAGATAGATAGATAGACAGATAGACAGATAGATAGATAGATAGAGAAATGAGATAAGTATAGATAGATAGATAGATAGATAGATAGATAGAGAGTTAGAGAGAGAAATGAGATAGGTATAGATAGACAGAGTGAGAGAGATGATAGATAGATAGATAGAGAGAGAGAGAGATATGAGATATACATAGATAGATAGATAGATAGATAGATAGAGAGAGAGAGAGAGAGAGAGAGAGAGAAATGAGATAGGTATAGATGGATAAGAGTGAGAGAGAGATGATAGATAGATAGATAGATAGATAGATAGATAGATAGATAGATAGATAGATCAGTAGAGAGAGAGAGAGAGAGAGAGAGAGAGAGAGAGAAATGAGATAGGTATAGATGGATAAGAGTGTGTGTGAGAGAGAGAGAGAGAGAGAGAGAGAGACAGATGAGATATAGATAGATAGTTAGAGAGATAGAGAAATGCGATAGGTATAGATAAATAGACAGCGAGAGCTGACAGATAGATAGAGAGATAGTTCGATAGGTAGAGATGATAGATAGGGAGAGAGAGAGAGAGAGAGAGAGAGAGAGAGAGAGAGAGAGAGAGAATCAGTAAGCACTTACCCATAGCTCACTGTGACCCTCAGCCTCTTTTTCCACAAACACTGTATGAAAGGCTGTTAAATACAGTGTTCCAGCTCGTGCCCTGTGAGAAGAGCCCCTATCCACTAGCTGGACTTTTTCAACCTGAAATATGGCATATTATATCTGAAATTAGACATTTGGTAAAAGTCCTTAATATATCTGGATATTAATATAACACTGAACAGCATTAGCCTAACCAGTGTTCATGTACCCACTAGCCTATGAACGCACTGCTACACATTTATTACACTAAATTATTCAATGATATTTGATTAAATTAATGTAGTGTATTATTTTGATTCGGGTACCTGTTAAATTTGGTACAAGTACACTCATTATAAAGTACAGTTATTGTATAAACTATTATTTTGTGTTTACCTTCGGCAGTCTGATGTGCTCCATCTTTCACACGCAAACACCACAAAGCAACATATATCCGCTACTTCCGGGAGCAACTGTAAACATCACACTAAAAAAGATGATTTTTCCTGGTATATTGTCTCACAACATTTTGAGATTACTCAAAATAAAAAAAATGTCGAAGTGAATCTGATGTGATCATAGTCTACGAGGTGAATAGGGTGAATCACCATCAGCTCTGTGGAAGCACCGCGCGGTCCTAAATCCGCCCCGACATGCTACAGCAATGCTGAAAACCTATAATAATGAGGTTTTGTTTCAGCAACAAGAAAACAAGACTGTGGGTAAATAAATAAACATAATAAAAACACAATAAAAATACAAACGATTATTTTCGTAATGAACTTGTGAACTTATAAATCCACCAAAATCTAAAATAAAGTAAAATTTGGAAAAAGAGCTAAACTTCATGAGTCATTACACTACTGCTTCAGCTCCCTGCCGAATAAATAAATAAATAAATAAACAAACAAACAAACAGATAAAACCAGCCTGGTCTGGTTGGCTGGTCTTTGCTGGTTTAAGCTGGATTATCGACCAAATTCAACCAGGAGGTCGGACCGGTTCGACCACAAGTCGACCGAAATCGACAAAAGGGTCGGTCCGGTTACTGGTCTGGTCTCCTAGCCTGACCAAGACTGACCAGCTAAGACCAGTCTGACCAGCTAAAGCTAAAGTGGACAAAACATCTCTAAAACCAGCCTGCTAAACTAGCTATCACCAGGCTGGGAGACCAGCTAAGACCAGCCAACCAGCTTAGACTGATTTTAGCTGTTTTTTTTTTCAGTAGGGCTGTTAGACTCTTCAGAAGAAAAGTGATTGTAGCTAAAAAAAAAAAAATATTCAGGATGATTCTATGACTGTATTTGGCCAGTAACTCATCCAAATCTAAAAAAAAAAATCTGTCACACAAGTTTTAAGGCATATGGGTATCCCGAGTATGTGAATATGTGTGTATGTGTGTGCAGGGCCCTGTAATGGACTGGCATGCCTTCTAGGATGTATTCTTGCCTCATATCCAGTGTTTCTGGTTTAGGATCCACATTGACCCTGAGCAGGATAAAGATGAATGAAAAGTTAAAATAATCCAAAGCCAGGCTTGGGAACCTGTAGTTTAGGAAACTAAATTCACCTACCATTTAATTAGGAACATCATACTAATACATGGTAGGATTCAGATATAGTGACTGTGGAGGCCTTTGAAGTACACTGAACTCCTTGTCAAGTTAATGAACCCAGTTTGGTTAGTAACAATGCTCAGACAGCCTGTGACATACAAACAATGCTTGATTGGTATTAAGGGGCCAAGAAAAAATTCTCTACATCATCACATCACCACTAACTGTTGGCATAAGGCATGTTGCGTCCATGGATTAATGCTGATACCAAATTCTGACCCTACCATCACAACAGAAATCAAGATTAATCAGACCGGGTGACATTTTTCTAATCTTTCTAATCATATGTCCAGTTGTGGTGAGCCTGTGTCTACTGTAGCCTAAGATTATTGTTCTTAGCTGACAGGTGTGGAATCCGATGTGGTTTTCTGGCATTGTAGCCCAACCACCTCAAGATTCAATTTATTGTACATTCTGATATGCTTTTCTGCTGACCATGGTTGTAAAGAGTGGTTAATTGAGTTACTGTAGGCATCCTGTCAGCTCGAATCAGTCTGGCCATTCACCTTTGACCTTTCGCCTGCAGAACTCTAGCTTATTGGATGTTTCTTGTTTTTCGCACCACTCTATGTAAACTCTATACTAGCGTGCTGTCACATAACTGGCTGATTGGGTAATTGAATGATAAAAATGCAGTTGCAGCACTATAGGAAACAGATAAATACCTTCAACTGAAACGTCAGTATTTTCAATTTTAATACAATGTTTACTGACATCTCTATAGAATGCACTGTAGGCAACATTTGGAAACGTTATGTAAAATGTTCTCAGTAGAAGTGCTCCTTGAACCCAAATTTCATAGAAATTTAAAAGTGTAACCTAAAATTGTTAACTTGATACGTATGTTGATATAGATTTAGCGAGTAGTCAAATTTATGTTAAATAACCATCAATGAAAGAAAGAAATGAAGGGCTGTGTGTTTTCCTCATGCAAGTGATCATGTCGATACTTAATTACACAAGTATCTGTTTTTATGACTGTAAAGTATTATAACACCTATAAATAGCATAAGTGCTTTACTTACCCATACCACTAAGTTAAAAACAAAACAGAACAAAACAAACCCCTGCTGCTAAAGAAAAAGAAAGCAGTGCCAAGGACAATAATTTTCTGGTCATTCCTTTCCCATTTGATTACTTACTACCAAATTACTTGGAGCTAATCTTTCTAGAAGACATTTATACATTTAGTCTGCTGCATTTTCATTGTGTGAATCATTTTCAACTATATGAATCGTCCCAATGAACTTTAAACCTTCTTAGCAGTAGTTTCATCGTGAAAACCAGTAGTATGCACGTGATGATTAAAAGTAGCCTCGATTCTATTTACGTTTATCAAATGTCTTTCTAACGAAGGTCTTTAATATAGTTAATGTACGTGCAATGTCGAGTAAATTTTATTGCCAATATATTGCCTAATTATTTTAAAGATTATACATATAAACCTTCTCTATACTGCATCTCTTATAGCTCAGCCCATCTGCACTATCTTTAGTCTTGTCACTAATAATTGACCAGGACATTTCCTGGTGATGGCTAGGTTGAGTGGTTTAAAGCATCCCATCAACAAACAGTGTTAGAAGCCTTGTGCTCAATTTGTTGGAGCAAAGAACCAATGTACTTGGTGGCTTTAGATTGATCATTACACTGGTAGTTGGGTTAATGAATTGGCAACACTTGTTAGATAGAGCAATACAAAATACAATGCCCTGTTGGCCCATTGGCCATGAGTGTCTTAGTGTATTAGCACTTAAACTTTGGAACACGCTGCATTAAGTCTGCTCTTCTATCTCATCTTAATTTTTTTAAAAGGTAGATTTTTTAATGACTTATGCATTGTTAGTCTTTTGTTGAAAATATTATTGAATTCTCTGAGCTATTATTATTATTATCTATGACTAATGACTAAAATGATGTTTGGTGTTGCAGAATGTTTTGGGGATTTTTAAATATCAGTGTTACTGCTAGATTCCAAATCAGATATTCACTTCCAAGAGGATACCTGAAAGAATGGCCACTGTGTGTATAATTACAGCGTTCTAGGCATTTGATTTTTCTTTTGATTATCACCTAGATCTATCTTATCTTGCATTCACAAGCTTTGGAAAAATCCTTTAAATGAATAAATTCGTTCTGCATCTTGCCACGCTGTCTCCCAGGGCAGCGTGTGTATGAATGTTTGCGTCTGTGGCTCCAACTCAGCCATCTATTAGAGGTGGCATTTGCTTTCACTGTGGCATTCAGACCACATAATGAGCTTAGAGTGATGGTGAATTGGGAGCGTAGGACATTGCAGACATCAGAGTCTAATTCAAAGTAGTGTAGCCAGGCTGCAATAGGATTTAGAAAAATATTTTATGTTGGATAGAAGTCATTTATCAAAATAATATATTACCTTTTAATTATTTTTTAAATGTATTGTTTTATGATTATTTATACGTTTTTTGTCTGTCAGTTGTTCTAAAGCTTTCTGCTTTGTCCCATCTTGGGTTTGATAAAGGTGATCTAAACTTCCAACTATTTCTTCTTCTTCTTCTTCTTCTTCTTCTTATTATTATTATTATTATTATTATTATGAACAACCATTATAGAAACATAACCATTAAATAAATTTTTATGTGTGACTAACATTTAGGGTTCTTGTTAGGAGTCTTGTTCTTGTTTTCCGAGCTTGGAATTTTCTTTGTGAGATTTGTAGTGTGTTTTGTATTTAACTCTTGACTTTAACATAAATGTATTGGCCTTTTTGCACTCGCAGGCTTGAAGAAGTAGTTTTCCATATACCTTTTACCTGTGATCACTCCTCCATACCCCCTGTCCAATGAACGGCCATGCTTTTAGCAACCTGTCCCCACTGTGTTGGGCAAACAGAGGTGTCTGTCTCAGTGTTTGTCAATGTCAGTTGCTTAACCATTTATCAGTGGTCAGTAAGTGCTTTGGCAGCTGGATATGTTTGGCCTGTGTGCATTAGAAAGAAGCTTTTTTTTTTTTTTTTTAAACGAAATAAGGCATGGACATGATTATTTCTGCTTCTCTCTACACATTTGTTCACACATGCATGCACATGTGCGCGCGCACACACACACACACACACACACACACACACACACACACACACACACCATTGAGTATGTGCCACCCTCTACATGTTTTACACACTCATACACTAAACCCACCCTCTTCCTTTCCCCTCCTCCTGTTGGGGCGGTATAGCTGTCAGACCAATCCACCAGAGTCCATGCACCAGGGCAGAACAAGTTAAGACACACCAGGATAGAATGAAGGAAGGAGTAAAAATAGAAGAGTTAGGGGTTCCCATGTCAGCAGCAAGGGCTTGAGCTTGAGAGAAGGAGAAACGTTAAGTCAAACTTAACACAGGCCTTTATAGATTAGCTGCCGCACAACACTTGCATCTTTAAAGCAATCAATCAGTGACACAATTCTCTGAGAAGTTGTGCGTGTGCTGCACGTCTTCCCTCAAAGCCACTACAACTGCGTGCTCAAATTGTGGCTTCTACAGGTAAGTATAAGTACTTCTCTAATCCTATTATAACCATTTTTAAGTATTTATGTAACTGTAACAGTATTAATGGTAAGCTTAACATAGTTCAAAATTCATATGAAATATTTCTAAAAAAACTCCAGTATCCTAAAACTGCTTTGAATTTGAATTTTAGTGAAATAGGTAACAAGCAGCGCAGACTCATATTCCACCTTAGATCTGTTTCTTAATTAGCAAGAAAGAGATTGTGTCCTTTATACAGTCTGTAATTATGCTAATATTCCTACATATGCACCAGCTACTAATCCAATGACAAAGACCGTATTTGTGTAACACTATTTGTTCAGCGGAGCACAGTTCAAGCCTGGGGTTTTAGAACTGGATCTGCAACTTGTTACTCTCCATACAAAAAAATCTTTATTTCGTCATTTCGGTGCAGTATGTTGAAATGTGTGGAGCAGCAGGAGTAGACCTGTAGTCAAGTAAATATTAAAAATACCTGCACGTGCATATGTAAAGATTGTAAACAATCAGTGAGATGCCATCAAATTAGATCAATTCTCAAAAAGATACTAATGAGATACTGTAATGTCTGAGGTTAGTGAAAAACATCATCACAGGTAAGAAATATTCTACCTCTGTTAAAATATTTTACATGTTATGTAATACTTGTTTGAGGATTTTTCTTTTTTTTTCTTTCATGAAGCAGCCCTTACAAAACCTACCCAAACCCAAAACGGAAAATATCCAATTGCGTCCCGGTGGATAGGGAACAAGCAGGGTGTTGTAACAGTACAGACTAAACTGAGGAGTATTGTAGCTCTCCAGGATTAATTAGAGAATGCTGGAATAAACCAACTCATCTGAACCTTCTCATCTCAATGACAGAATGCCATGAAAGCAAGCATAAATTCACACAAGGACAGAGTGTAGTCCTCATGATCTTTAAAATGAGTTTGGTCATTCAGATTTTTGCTGCAGGGATGTTCTGTCATGTACAGTACTGTGCAAAAGACTTAGACTCCCTAATTTCTTTTAATACAAATTTTGTCCTAGATGTTCAGAAAAAAAATTGATTTACATACATTTCCTTTCCACCAAAAAAATTAAAGGTTATAGAAAAATGTTTGTATGTTAAAGAAAGTAACATTATGTTTAAAAAAAAAACAATAGTTCAGACAAAAAAACAATGACGGATGTTTACAAGTTGGTTTTACCTGTAAATTCAGAAGCAAATGTGACAGTCAAAGTCTTCAAGAACTGTGGCAGATTTGCCAAGATGCTTAGAAAAATTACCAGCCAATTTCCTTTTAAAACAAATTGCACCTGAGACTACTGACTGTTGGTTGATGTTGAGATTTGTTTTATACAGAAAAGTTTAATTTCATTATTACTGAAGGTATCTTTGCTTTTCAGCATTTCTTTACTTTCAGTACTTAGCATAGTACTATATTTTGCATCCTGTATTTTGGTTGTTAATACTGAGAGTTCACTTTATAATATTCATGTCATTAAATCATTTCTCTGGTTTCTGGTCTTAAGTGAAAGAATGCTGGCACACCTGCTGTCGTTCAGCCGCTCTTTGGTGAGAAGGAAAAATGTGGACTGCCTGGAGGATTCCAAGCTGTGTCGCTGCCTCTCCACAGCGGACCTCATCGCTCTGGGTGTGGGCAGCACACTGGGTGCCGGAGTCTATGTCCTTGCTGGAGAGGTCGCCAAAGGCAACTCTGGCCCTAGCATCGTAGTGTCTTTCCTCATAGCCGCTCTGGCCTCTGTCATGGCAGGCTTGTGCTATGCTGAGTTTGGAGCTCGAGTGCCCAAGACAGGCTCTGCATATCTGTATAGCTATGTGACAGTAGGGGAACTCTTGGCCTTCATCACGGGATGGAACCTGATTCTCTCATATGTCATAGGTGAGTGTAAAGAATGGCTCTACTGCATGGCATCTAATTTTCATCCTTATAAAAATATGCTGGAAGATCTTAAATAATAAATAATAATAAAAGCTTTAAACATGAAACATTCTGCACATTTGTTACATTATTTTTGTTACATTAAGAAATAATATGTTCTAAATTTGTCCAAGACGCGTGTCCCATTCAAGGCGTATTCCTGTATCGCGCTCAATTTTCCAGGGTTAGCCTGAAATTTGAATCAACAAATTATGCTTTTTCTTATATATCTTTTTTATATTCTTATATAACTTTCTTATATATCCACGGGATATAGAACTGCATCGGTTTCCAGTGTCAAAATTGTCTTATATGGCATACAAAGAGTTCAGTCACATCATACTCAGGTTATTTTGTGAATTATGAGTGAGTGCTCAAAGTTATTTACAAATGTTTTTTATTATTATTATCATTATTATTATTATACCATAAACATAGAATTAGTGTTATGGTTGTATAACTTTACTTATCTGCGTTCCTGAGCCTGTGATGAAGGAAGCATGACTTAGGGGTCATTTAAAATACGGGCTCATGCTGTTTCAGTTCAGATCCTCATCTTTCTAGATTAAGATTTTTAAATCACTTGCTACTCTAGATAGGATTGGATACATTTAAAGATGAACAGAGATGCCTGCCTTCCATCTGTATATTAGCTTATCGGCAACATGACAGATGTGTTTCAGAAAACGGTAGTGCCTGATTTCTTACAGAGGCAGTTGTCTTCCTCACAATTTTTCATATTCAGTTTCTTTTTAAAAAAAATCTGAAGAGAAATGAGCATTACTCATCCAAATACCTGTTATGTGACAAGTGTACTTAAATTTTTAAATAGAACATGATAAAACAAAAATATTCTTGGATAATACAACATCTAAATATGCTGAGTAAACACCTCCAGATTAATTATAATATTACATCCGTATCAGTTCTTGGAGAATTGCTCCATTGTAGGTATTTTTCGTAATTAACCTACCTTTTGAGTCATTTATTTCACAGAACACACCATCGAACCCATTTTAAATCACTCTGAAATGTGCAGAAACTATTTATAATATTTTATGACAATAAATGTTGGACTTTTCTATTAACTTTCAAAAGGTTATATTGACTTGTACGCATTCACAACACAAGCTGATTTTCTTTTGTTGAAGGGACCTCAAGTGTTGCCAGAGCTTGGAGTGGAACATTTGATGAGCTAATAGGGGGCCATATTGAACAGTTCTGCAAATTATACTTCAGAATGAGCATGCCTGGCCTGGCAGAATATCCCGACTTCTTTGCAGCTTGCCTTATATTACTCCTGTCAGGTATTTCTTATTTCTGAAATGTCATTTTGGCTATGTATAACTCTCTCTTACATTTAAAACGATAACTGTCCACTATGTAAATGGTCTGCTCCTTTCTAGGAGATTTTTTTTGGTATGCATGGCAACACTTGTCATCATGTTATCAGCTACATTAAGTAACATTTCATTAGAATTAGCAATGGCTTCTGTAACAATGCAGAGATTTTCAGTTAAAATTGAAAAAGAGATAGTACTGCAGTACATATGTAAGCGGGCTCATGTGGACCTGATCATGGGGTTTTTTGTTCAGATCCTAAGCCACTTGGCATCTGGGCTACTCTAAAGTTCCAGATAGAATGACGTTTGAACTGCTGGACTGAGCACACTATCACACTATTTCAAGAGGACATTCTGTCAATATTTATTTAATCACAGTAAAGCCAAGTTTTTCCAAGGCCAACATGCTGAGGTAATGAGGAACATGACTACTATATTGTATTAGAGAAGCTCTGGCTTTTTTGAATGAAAGAATCATTTAAGACATTGTTTGTCTTACTTTCCACTGACATAATTATTAATGCAGCTACAGTCAGGTCCATAAATATTGGGACATCGACACAGTTCTAACATTTTTGGATCTATACACCACCACAATGGATTTCAAATGAAACAAACAAGATGTGCTTTAACTGCAGACTGTGAGCTTTAATTTGAGGCTATTTACAACCCTCAACCCTACATTACCAAATCAGGTGAACGGTGTAGGAATTACAACAGTTTGCATATGTGCCTCCCACTTGTTAAAGGACCAAAAGTGATGGGACAATTGGCTTCTCAGCTGTTCCATGGCCAGGTGTGTGTTATTCCCTCATTATCCCAATT
>CM074951.1:14984442-15012166 GCA_037577455.1 Pangasius macronema
CTGGCAGAGCATCACCAGGGATGAAACCCAGCGTCTGGTGAGGTCTATGCGTTCCAGACTTCAGGCTGTAATTGACTAGAAAGGATTTGCAACCAAGTATTAAAAAGTGAAAGTTTGATTTAAGATTATTACTTTTGGTCCTTTAACAAGTGGGAGGCACATATGCAAACTGTTGTAATTCCTACACCATTCACCTGATTTGGATGTATATACCCTCAAATTAAAGCTGACAGTCTGTAGTTAAAGCACATCTTGTTCGTTTCATTTGAAATCCATTATGGTGGTGTATAGAGCCAAAAATGTTTGAATTGTGTCGATGTCCCAATATTTATGGACCTGACTGTAATTAATGCTATGGCTACACCTAAATCTAGGCCGAAACTTAACCTCGGTAAGCAGTAAGATTTTTTATATATATAAAATTTTTAAAAAATATATTTAAAAAAGAAAAAGAAAAGAAAAACACATACACCGAAAATTACAATTTCACACACAACAATACTATTACATCTAAGTCCCATGACCTATGACTGTTCACAAAATATAAATCACTGGATTTTATGGGAACACAGAACTGAACCTTCTGGAACACCACAATATGATAGTGAATGTTTTCTTATGATTTTATTTTGCCAGGTCTTCTCTCCTTTGGGGTTAAAGAGTCAGCATGGGTCAACAAAATCTTTACCGCCATCAACGTGCTTGTGCTAATGTTCGTCATTATCTCTGGCTTCGTCAAAGGAGATTCTTTCAACTGGAAGATATCCGAAGAATCCCTTATAAATGTGACGATTGTGACAAGGTGAGAGATATGCATATTCAGATTTGTAAGGCTAAGGATGAGTCATCCTAAGGCTTTACTGTATGTACACTGAGAACAAAAAAAAAAAGATAACTAACCTTATTCTTATAACTGGTTACAGAAATCTGTCCTACGTTGGAAACGTTACCAGCGATTATGGTGCTGGTGGGTTTTTGCCTTATGGCTTTGGCGGAACCTTGGCTGGTGCAGCCACATGCTTCTATGCCTTTGTAGGATTTGATTGCATTGCCACCACAGGTATTCATGCAGACATATGATGGCTAGACACAATCAAGCCTTGGTTAATTAAAACATGTGTTATTACTTTTTGGACATGTTTCAATATTTTGTGAAACAGTACTTTGATGGCAGAACTCTCTTGATCAGGTGAGGAGGTGAAGAATCCTCAGAGGGCTATTCCCATTGGTATAGTTGCTTCCCTGCTGATTTGCTTCCTGGCTTACTTTGGTGTGTCTGCTGCTCTTACCCTCATGATGCCATACTATCTTCTTGATGAGAAGAGTCCTCTGCCTGTGGCCTTTGACTATGTTGGCTGGGGTCCTGCTAAATACGTGGTGGCAGTGGGATCCCTGTGTGCACTCTCAACCAGGTAATTATCCTTTCAGGGATAAAAAAATTTAAAATGTAAACATAATTTAATTGCTTGTCAATGGCAGGCTTAGTTAGTACATGTTGTTTAATGGGTCTATTGTGGATTGATTCAAAAACTCCAGTGATTCTTTGGTGGTGGTTTGTTTGAAAGAAGAACAAACATAAGTTGCTTTGCACTTCAATTTAATTGATGCTTCATTATCGCACTCTTTCAGGACAAAACCTATGCATGCACAATGACTTTTTTCCCTGGTGACCTCTCTAATAGCAGAACATTTTGTTGGAGTATGTACAAGCTCCAGTTCAACAGTACAGTCTGTATTATAAATTGGTTTCTTCAAAAGCATTCTGATGTCTCCTAATATGACAATTATGTCTTATACACTCACTGGCCAATTTATTAGGAACACCACACTAATATCACTCTCAGAACAGCCTGTATTTGTGGCATGGATTCCATAAGGTGTTGGAGACCTTCTGTTGAGATTCTGGTTGTGCTGAGTCTGTTGACATGATTGCATTAGACAGTTACTGCAGATTTGCAAATGCTGCAAATCCCCCATTCTAGCACATCCCTTAGATACCCTATTGTGTTCATATCTGGTGACCATTAAAGTATGCTGAACTCAGTGTAATGTTTGTGGAATTAGTTTAAGATGACTTGAGCTTTGTGACTTGCTACATTATCATGCTGGATGGAGCCATTATAAGATGGCGAAAATCTTCAACTGTCCTGTTTTGGTGAGCCTGTCCCCACTCTGATTAGCCTCTGATTCCTGTTCATGGCTGACAAGAGTGGAACCTGATGTGGTCTTCTGCTATTGTAACCCATCTGCCTCAAGGTTTGTCATGTTCTGAGATGCTTTTCTTCTCACCACAGTTATAACAAGTGGATATTTGAGTTTCTTAAATTTCCTGTCAGCTTGAACCAGGTTGCCCATTCTCCTCTGATCTCTCTCATCAACAAGGCATTTTTGCCCAAAGAAATGTCACTCACTGGATGTTTTTTTGTTTTTCTCACCATTCTGAGCAAACTATAGAGACTCTAGTTGTCTGTAGAAAATCCAGAAGATCAGCCACTTCTGAAATACTCAAACCAGCTTTTGTATCTGCATGATTTTGTGCATTGTACTGCTGCCATATAATTGTCTGACTGGATAATTGCATGAATGATCAGGGGTACATGTGTTTCTATTAAAGTGGCCACTGAGTGTATATCATCATACAGTAAAACAGGACAAGACCTGGAGTGCTATTATTTTATTTTAAAAAGTTCCTAATGTACTGTAAATCATTAACATAACTATGAATCTATCACAGTGCCTTCAGGGATAATCCAGGAAAAATGATGACATAACTGAATGGCCAAATCCCTAAATGCTGTAAAGTGTGCACTTTCTAATGTTAATACACACACTGAAACACTGTATAATACATTAAAGAAAGCTTTTGGGGAATTGGTCTCCAGTATGTACTTGTTCTGCTTTGTGGCAGTGGTGCAGTGCGGCTTGTATACAGTAAATGTTGCTTGACTAATGTGTTCGTCCCGTGCATGTCTTTGCTCTATATGCAGTCTGCTGGGCTCCATATTCCCAATGCCACGTGTAATCTATGCTATGGCAGAGGATGGGGTGCTTTTCAAAGTGTTAGCCCGAATCAATCCTAAGACGAAGACCCCACTTATTGCCACAATGGCCTCCGGTATAGTTGCAGGTGAGAGTTGGGGGAGTAATTTGCTGTGTAAATCTGGCAACATGCTCCACCAGGCAAATGTGAATGTCCAACATTAGGATATTATTGTTGAAGCTAAAGAATGAACAATCATACAGAGACAAAATCCAAACAGAATCTTAGCAATAAATAAAAACAAATTAGCCTACACGATGTCTGCATATGACAGTTATTTATACATTCACAATTGCCAGTGGATTGATATGTGTTCTTAACTGTCAGGAATACTTTGTGTTTGAACGATGACCCCTTTTTTGTTCCTAGCCTGTTAGGCGCCATGTTTCCTCTGCCACGCATTCTCTTTGCCATGGCGCGAGATGGCATACTTTTCAGATTTCTTTCCAAAGTGAGTAAGCGTCAATCACCAGTGGCTGCCACAATGGCAGCAGGCACCATAGCGGGTAAGCTCCCAAGGAGAGAGGGACATGGCATGGACTGGTGGATGCATGCTCTTGCTCTTGTGGTGGTTGCAGTGATGTGAAAGTTACAGCACATTGATGTTTTTTCCCGATCTACTGCTCTTGAATAATTGGTTTAATCCATAATTCGCATGGTAATTAGCTGATGAGTTGAATCAGGTGGATTTAGTGCATGTTAAGATATATTCTTAGGAAAAAACGATTTCTCCGGAGTTGTTCGAACGGCTAAGGGTTCCAACCTCCTTAACGGGTTCTACTCTGAATCTTTTCTGGAAGAAAAACTTTCCTTTGTAGAGTTCTACATAAAACCTTTAGGGGTTTCTTTCAGGGTGCAGATGTAACATTTCTATGAGCATATGAACAGTGCAACATAGTAGGGGGTATCTAATATTTGGACACATTGATTTATAAGGGCCCCTAAAGAGGAAGATATCCTGGAGTGAGTAAAAGAGTAAATATTTGTTTTGTGTGTAGGCACTGAACAAGGACAGGTGCAGAGGAATTTCTTTTGGGGAACAGCAGAGGATAAACACTTTCATGCTAGCAGGAATGAGCGAATGGGTTTAGCAATTGTTTGAAGACTCTACGTGCAGCTGCATAGAGGCCAGAGTGTAGTGTACAGAATTAACTATTGGGAAGAGGGGTCCAGGAGGTCAGCTTTTGCTTCGTGAGGCCCCTGTGATTCAGTCCATAGTGAAGCAATCTGGGTTTGATAGCCTACATTGCTAGCCTGCTGAGTGTTTGTAAGTTTGAACACCTGTATAAATGCTTACATTCAGTGCTCATGTCTCAAATCGATCCCACACAGTACATCAGCAAAGAGTTTTCATTTTGTCTTGGGGTGCTAGGGAGCCCTTTGCTGTTACATAATTACATAATTCTTCATAAATCTAAGGTTAGGGTTAGAGTTTTTACTATAATGTATTTTACTCATAATGTATTATTGCAGAAAGCAGAGGTACCCAATTTTACCCATAAAGAGATAGTGTGGCTGCAGGTTATTGGTCCATCCAAACAGTAATTCTATCTGATTCCACCTGTTTAATCAGTTGATCTTGGTTGATTAGTTGATCTTCAGTCAGCTATCAGGTGTGGTTCCTGCCGGTCTGGAATGAAAACCTGCAACCATACGGTCCCTTTACAGATAAGATTATACACAATGGTAGAAAGCATAGATAATACAGTGACCATTGGTTATACTGTACAATAATGTAGTGATGGTGTTTCATGGAATAACTACTGATAATGATAAAAAAATAAGTGAAGAATAAGGAACTGACTTTGTGTAGCAGCACGATTTCCAAAAAGGATGATTGTAACAGCTTTAAATTAACAGTATAACCTCTAGACACTTTATTATCTCCTTATTATTCCACATAAGGTATATAATGCAGTTTTCAATGTATCTGTTTCTATTTTAAATACTTAATTTTAATAACTACTTATTTAAATATTGCCAGACCTAACTGTTGTGTTTATTGCTTTAGTATTGACAGTTGGTCTCTCTCCACCTCCACCCCCTAATTTAACCTGTAAATGTCAGAGATGAAGAGCATTAATCATAGCTCATGATCCACAATCAGGGATTTGTGAAGCACTTTTCACTTGGCAAATTCTTGCCAAGTATCATCATCCCAGTGTAATCTAAAGTAGTATAGGTTATGACAAGTACTAATACAAATAGAACCGAGCCATTTGAAAGTATGCATTCCAGTCAGTTATTTGCTATTTGCTATATTGTTTATTTGATATTAATACGTATGCTCTCAGCTACCTAGCTGTGTTGCAATGAAATCCCTGGTTGTGATTTTAAAAATATGGTGATGGAGGTAAAATTGTCATATTCATAATTATGCTTGCTGCATCTTTTAAAAAAAGGAATTTTTCTGTTAGACATTTATAACAACTTAAAAGTGATATTTCACCACAAAACAACCACAAATTCAACCAGTAATTCAAGCTACAAATATACACAGATACTAGATTTTAGTCTGGAGTGCTAATTATAGAGTCTGTTGTTGTTTTATGGTAAAAGTTCACTTTAAACATTTGACTGTTTTTTTTTTTTTTGCTTTAACAGGTTAATATAGTTTAATTCTTCCAATTTATTAAAGAACAGAAGTTATAATGCATGTCTACTGATAAATTGAATACATTGTCTGAAAAGAGATTTGTTGTATACTGTGTATTCTTTACAAGGTCTACAGTATAGTTTAGCACCAACATATTTTTTCAATTGCTTTGTTAATCTTTTTTATTTATTTATTTATTTATTTATTTTTTATATACCATATCCTACAGCTATCATGGCCTGTCTTTTTGACCTAAAAGCCTTAGTGGACATGATGTCCATTGGCACTCTGCTGGCATACTCTTTGGTCGCTGCTTGTGTTCTTATTCTCAGGTTAGTGCTAATGGCTTCATTTCTTTGCAATAAAAGCATTTCTAGCTGTAAATTATCACAGTTTATAAAAATACCCCCAGTATACCCAGTGCAGTTAACGGGAATAGGTCTATGACTAAATACAGCCATTGCGCAAGTCTCAGTGGCTTCTGTATTTAATAGTTCTGTTGATTCAGTCTTGTTTTTCAGACAAGCTCACATTAAACAGCACACAGTTATGTTTTTAGAAATCCTGAAAGTGGCCAGGACATGTAAGGACACTGACAAAAAACACAAGCTCCATATGAACCAGGAGGGTTTTCAACAAGTGGGGCGGAGGACTTGTAGACCTATGAGAGGACATTAGGTGTTACGTAAATAACAAATAATTATCCTAAAATGGTGCACTGAATTTACTTTGTGAAACAAGGAACCATCAGTAAACCATCAAATAAACCATCAAATTTGTTTTTTAGTGTTTAAAGGCCTACTGAGACCCAAAAAGATGAAAAAGACATTTCCTAAAGGGGTGTGTGGGAAGGGGCAGGGCTAGAAATCAACCAATCACAGTGAACACAGAACTGGTGGTAAATAACAAACAAATATAGTTGTGCTTGAACTGGGTGTGGTGAAACTTCCTGTGTTCCCACCCATCCAAAAGCACCTGGGTCATATTCAAATGGACTAAATACTCTATATGTAAATTATGCCCTAATATTATGCATTCACATGTAGTATTCACAACTTTTTAAAATGCATCTCTTATTTGAATATATTATTGAAGATTCAAATGCAACTTAATCGCCATTTATAATCAATCAGGTGACAGCAATGTGTAATGATTAGTAACAGACACTAAAGGTCTCATGATAATGAGTCTTCTCTTTCAGATATCGTCCTGACTCTGTGCTCGAGAGTTCGAAAACTAATGAGGTTGTGGAGTCTGAGCTGACTGAGTCTGAGTCTCATCTCAATAGGCTGAAAGATGGAGAAATGTCTCTGTACACTCTCTTCAGTCCTTCCCTGCAGCCCACAAAGAGCTCATCCACTGCTGTTAACATGGCTGTCGGGGTCATAGGTAAGCATCATGCTACTGCCCACCATCTTCTTGTGCAAATATCTGTGACCTTGCTACCAATATGCTAGACCCATGGAGCCTGCAGCATGGAGTTAATGACAATTTTTTTGTTCCAACATTGCACATAGCACTGATTAGCACACAGATACTGATGTATGCATTTTCCCCTTCGACAGCTATCACAGTGTGTGTCATGAGTGCACTCACTACACATTATGGACAAGCCATTCTCGCTATGGAGCCCTGGGTCCTGGGAGTGCTGGCAGCATCCTTTCTTATCTTTTTCATGTGTATCGTCTTGATCTGTAGACAGTCGCAGACAAGCAAAAAGGTGTCGTTCATGGTATGTAGACGTGTCGTTCATGGTATGTAGACTGCAAAATGTTTGAGGTCAGTAGTGTATATGTGATAAATAAGCAGGGTAGATAAGTTTTGAGATATGACTACTTGACTTAATGACCTGAATAGCAACAGAAAAAAAAGTTAGTAGGAACATGAACTCTGAGCATAAAAAACAAACATTCTTTTGTCCGAGCCAAGGTTTACTGTAAATAGTAAAGTTCTGACACTGTAACAGAATAAATGGATATCTTTGATGCATGTACTAACAAGTGAACAAGTAAAACGGGTTAGAAGTAAGTAAGGATAAAAATCTTCAGCAAAATCTTTTGACTATTCACTGTGTGACAGAAGTTGCTGATTAACCATACCAAACAAATGCGTGTTTTATGTCAACAAGCCTTTATTGAATGAAAAAAAAAACCCCAAAGATTACATTAATGTAACACAAATAAAAAGGCTTATCTCATAGAGCTTTATACTAACCTAAATTGATCTAAAACAGACAGAGCTAAATTTAGCATAGACATGCCAACAAAGATGTGTTAAATTAGCTTAAATAAAAACTCATGAAAGCTTTTTTTTTACAGCTTGAGTGATAAACTCACCAATTACAATATCAAATGCTGTTTAATGCATATGAACCTTCTAACTAATAGCACTGATTGAACGATATGTAATTTCTCAGTTAACAAATTACCTGGTAATATTGCTAGGAGTAGATAAAACTGAAAAAGAAAGAAAGAAAGAAAGCCTCCTTATTAATGTACAATGCATGGTTCAGTTAACTGAGACTAATGTGGTGTTTCATTTATTTGACTTAACACACAGACTAAGTTTCAGTCCAGGTATTATTGGGCAGTACTGCAGATGTTCACTGCAGTGTGTTTATTTGCTTTACAGGTTCCCTTGCTGCCCTTTCTGCCCATTCTGAGTATATTTGTCAATGTTTACCTCATGGTGCAGCTGAGTGGAGACACGTGGATCCGTTTTTCTGTTTGGATGGCTGTGGGTAAGTGCTCTCTCTCACACACACACACACAAACACACATCTCGAACACATGCACTCCCACACACAATCAGCAAATAGCACTCCAAAACAATTTAATTAAGCATGACTGGCACTACTAAATGCTTCAGATACATATATGTTTGAACTCTAGAGTAGTCCAAGAGAGAATTGGGTGAACTAGACATACACAAACAGTTGTGTTTTACTCTTCTACAGGTTTCCTTATTTATTTCGGTTATGGGATTTGGCACAGCAGTGAGCAGCAGAGGCAGAGGCAGAGTGCTGAAAATGCACCAGAGAAACAGCGGATGTTTGCAAAGGATGGTGCTGAGGACAAATATATCAAAGTGGAGAAGACAAGTCAGCTTTAAAGAATGTATTGCTGTTTATAGTTGATTTTGCCTTAAAACTCTGTGTGCAACAAACCATTGTGCTTTACCAACTGAGACAGCAGCTCAGCTTTCAGCCCCTTGTCAGGCATGGGTTGACATGGGTTCTCTCTTGAGATTTTAAGATTAATACTCACATGAATGCTGTGATTTAAAAAAAATTCAAATTGTGTCTTAACTCCAAATGAGAAATGAATTTCACACATTAACTAACTGTTAACACTACATCTTCAATAGCATAAGGTGTATATATGCATAGAGAATAGTTGGGTCAAAGAACATTAGCCACAAGAGTGTTCGGGTAGTGTCAGCTTTTATTACATTTTTCATTATAACTTCCCATAGGTTAAATACCAATATGAAAGAAAGTGAAAGTGAAGTGACTTGTGGCCAAGTGTGGTGACCCATACTCGGAATTTAACCCATCCAAGTGCACACACACAGTAGTGAACACACACACACCCATGAATACACACCCGGAGCAGTGGGCAGCCATTTTAGCTGTGGCGCCCGTGGAGCAGTTGGGGGTTCGGTGCCTTGCTCAAGGGTCTCACCTCAGTCGTGGTATTGAGGGTGGCAGAGNGGTTCACCTTTGGGTTACAACCTTTGGGTTACAAGCTCGGACCATTAGGCCACGACTGCCCCCGTAGTTACTCTGTTTTTTTTTTCACTTTTTTCCACTTTTTTTTTTTATTATTATTATTATTATTTTTTTTTTTACCAAGATCAGTATTCTCAATATTTTGACTGCATGTTCTTTTCTAGCAATTCATTTTCATTGCTTTGTTTAGAACTTTGTATAATATTAAAAAGAAAAAAGTTCCACTTTTACTTCAATGGACCTATAATAGATCGTTTGTTTATTTTTTTATTTTATTTTAAGATAACAGTTCTATATTGAGTTCTATATTACAATACAGAGCAGGCATTTATTGCAAATGGAGCTATAATAATATTCAGAGACTTTCATTTTTGGCATCCACATTAGATTAATTGCTGTTAGCAAACATCTTGAAGGTGGATTAATTTGGATTTTTGTGAAACAAGGCACCACAGCACCATTTTCGGTCCTAAGAAAAATACACAGAATTGTGTAAAGAAGCAACACTGGGGCTGATTCTTTCTAGCTCAGAGAGCAGACTCATACAGTTTGTCAGTGACAGGTGACTGCACAGAGTTAAACCCTCCTTAGACTTGATCCCTATTTGGGGCCATATTTTTCAGCCTGCTTCACTGATACACACATTATTAGCTGTGACTGAGATGTAAAGTACAGTCACAAGTGTAATGAACGGGAACAAGGTGGATTATTTACAACCTTTCCCCTAAATTCCTATGGAAGAGTGACTAAAAGTAGAGAGACTGAGCACACAATGTCTAATCAAAGTACGAATTACGCAAAAGGACAGATGACAGAAGTGTACGCTTTATGTTTTTTAGTTTGGAAGGCTTATGTAGGTTAAGTATTTGGAGGAAACACTGCATGACCCCGTAGGGCATTACATACTTGAAACACTGACATGTATGTGTGAGTGTGTGTGCGTGTGTGTGTGTGTGTGTGTATGTGTGTGTATGTGTGTGTGTGTTTGTGTGTGTGTAATAATTTGCCACATTTCTTATCCCATTAATGATACCTTGTAATATAAGGCATTGCTTGACTCTAAAAGTTTAATTGTCAAGTTAGAATATTTTAGTTGTCTCATCTAATATCACCAGCTGTCATGGATAATATTAACACTTTAATATATTTTGATGATCTAAGGCTACATTCCTTGTTATAATTATGTTACATACTGGATTATTTGGCTGTTTTTTCTTGCGATGTTTACTGCATGCATTCTTGCTATGCATTCTGTAATAAGATTTGCTATCACTAGCTTTCCCTCCCCCTGTCTTTGTTCTTGCTCTTTGTATAGAGCAATTTAGACACATCCTTTTGTAAATAAATGAGAAAACAAATGCGATTTAGGATTAAAGCAACAGCTGGCTATGGTTTGGATATTTACAGTATAATATAGTCTCAGCCAAAAGTTAGGACACCTGATTGTATGTATGACTTTCACGATCGTAAATACATTTTGATGACATTTATTTCTAAATAGCAAACTTGATGCATGTAAATGAATCTATTGACAAAATAAAAATGTTCGGTTTAAAGAAATATTCTTTAAAAGTCTTTCTAACCTATAATTTCTTTCAAGACTTAGGAAAAGCAACTAAGCAATGCTCAGTATATGTGGGATCTTTCCCCAAACTGCTGGAAAGGCAGCTCCAATTGCTACCTCATGAAGCGGACTGAGAGAATACCGAGAGCGTACAAAGCTGTCATGAAGGCTACTTTCAAAAATATAAAATCTAAGATTGTTTTAATGTGTTTAATTCTTATTGGCAATTGTGTTATTAGATTTGTACCATTTTCTAGTTTACATCATCATTACAGTATCACTGATACTGATTAACTGGTGATGTAGTTCACAGAGCACTTGTACAAGTTTTATTTTGAGAGTCTAGAGAAATAACATTATCCAAGTATTTAACTTGTAGAATAACTCTTATGAATGTCTTCTGTAAGAGCTTACGAAGTAATTAATGGCCTTAATAATAAAACTGTATTACAGACTGATTCTGGTAAATTCTACTCATGTTTTCCAATAAAGATTTTTTCATATTTCCATATTTTTTATTATATTTTATTTCATTTTTAGGTGGAATTTGTGTGGGCACAATCTATCAGCAGCCAAAACCAACCTTGCACTTGTACTTTCAGTGACTTCTGTTGGTCACATACCTAGCTAATATTTCTATATTACCTTATGATATATTCTTTATAGCCATAAAACATAGTTTACACACACACAGACTCACACACTCACTGAGAGCCTGTATTTGCAGCATCAAAGCATCTACACCTGGAAATTACTCCCCACATATCTTTGCGGCTCTCAAAGTCAGAAAGTGATGAACTGCAGAAGAAAATTAAATACTACATTAAATATTATGCCTCACATTTTCAGGGCTGCTGGTTCACTCATGAGCTCAGGTTACTGTCTCTGTGGGGTTTTTGTGCATGGGCTTCCCATGTCTGCGTGGATTTCCTCTAGGTTCACTGATTTCCTCCCACCTCTGGTAAGATAATTTGTGGCTTTAAAGTACCCCTATGTGTGAATGAGCTTGTGAATGTGTGTGTATGCATGGTGCCCTACGATGGACTGATGCCTCATCCAGGGTGTATTCTTACCTGTGTTTCCGGTGTAGGCTCCAGATCCCCCACAACCCTGACCCTGCTTACTCAAGATGAATGAATGAACTAGCCTACATATCACATTAATCCTGTTACATTAGACCTTTGTTACCCTGCTTCTCATTGACCTAGTCTAAACGATATTTGATATAACCACTTGGAAGTGCTGGCTAGTTGGTTAAGGCTTTAGGCTACAGATCAGAAAGTTGCCACTGTTGGGTCTTTGAGCAAGACCCTAAAGCCTCAACTGCTCATTTGTATCCTGTCTCAAATGTAAGTTGCTTTGTCTAAAAGTGTCAGCCATGTGAGCAAATGTAAATGGTGGAACTAAATCAACATCCTAATGAGAATTATTGCACTGTATATATACAATATTTAGCAAAAGCAGCTTTGGGCCAGCAGAGGGCACCAGAGGATGGTCATTGCAGAATTTTGGGGTTGTTAGAGGAGTTTTAAAGCATTACCCTCTTTTTGTGGATGAGGAAGTCCACAGTGCAATAGAGACAGTCTGTGTTTGCAGAGGTATAGATCTGCTGTCTGGTATTCCTGTGAAACTGAACAAGCCCCTACACACCTGGAACGGTTCACTATGAAGCTCTGGGTACTCTTCCTATCATCACTACTCCTGCTGGAGATCCAAAATGGTGAGTCTATATCACTTTTTTTTAATTATATACTGTTTTCAGTGTCCCATTAAGGCAGCAGTTATAGCTGTGAAAGAAACTGTAGATGTATGGCTTTTGTAGTTTGTCAGGAATTCCCTTGGATTTGTTGGGAGTGATGGAGATTCCAGAGCTGTGACAGTGACAACGGTTGGGGAGGGAAACAAGCTATAAAGGAATTCACAAAAATCCTCATTATTTTGCATGAAACTCCCTGGCTTATCCTTACTTTCAGTTGACTGGCTTCCCTTCATATGTTGAGCAATGGACCATTTCTTTCTTTTGTCATTGTAATTTTTGTGTTTTAACTTTGACACCATTAAAGCTCACCAACAAACAGACAACACTCAAAGCTAGTAAGAATGGAATTAAAGTTCTGCTAGATCACTCTGATACACTTTGAGTGTAATGCAAAAACACATGCATATTGTTTTGATTTCTACATCAACTTGCATGACTCATGGTGTCTGGGCTTTGACATAACGAAAAAAAAAATTTCCTGCAATTCTGTTTGTACAGCTGCAGAGTTGTAATGCAAAATGGAGTAGATTTCCAGATGTTGCTCTGCTCCTGCCGCTCTGTTCGCGTTCTCCGGCTCTAACTGGACCATAGAAAAAATCAGATACTCATTGCTTGAAAAGCAGAAGTATTCTTCCCATTCACTAAAACATTTCACCCCAATTTGTCAAAACTTCCATGTCTACATACTTGCCATGTTATCTTCATTCTATCTAATTTCCAAGCAAAGATTAGCATCTTAGCATTAGTTTCTAATGATGTAGTTTGACATGGCACTTCTTTCTCATGTTAACCCAGGTGTGAGTCAACAGACCAAGAGTAAGAAGGATGCCAGGATACCAGGGAAAAAGCGGGTCAAGGGGCGCCACCCCAAAAAAGGGGTAGAAGAAAAATTTCAATCCATTCTCACCCAGGTTCTGGACAAAGGTCGCTTCCTTCGTCTTGGTGACAGCATAATCTTGAATTCTGGAAAAACATTGGAACTAAGATGCAAAGGGAACAAGATTGGCTGGGCATACCCATCTTATTTGGACACCTTTAATGATTCCCGTCTCAGGTACTTCAGTTATTTTGCTCAGTTGTTTCATTCTCAACCCATACTCAAGTATTATATTTTGGTCCATCTTTAGACCATATTGTTCTACTTGTTATGAATATGAGCAGAGCCTTAGTTTAGTGGGAGCCAGAGCTAATCTAGAGATTCAACCTAGAAAATGTAATTCAATTTAGAACCATACAACAGTAGACACTGTCACAAAGCAGCGTTTACAGAAATCTGGATAAACTGTAGATTTAGATCCATAATGAACAGGTCACAGTGGCAAGGAAAAGCTCCCTGATATGACATGAGGATGACATCTTGAGAGAACTTATCACAGTGCAAACTTTAGATTCTCCAATAAAGTAATGATTTAAGTATGCCATTTTTTTCTTATCGATGCTGAAAAATGGGCCTTGTTCTTTTTTGTGTTAGCATTAACCAGAATGAGAGGTTTAGTCAGTTGACCCTGACATCACCCTCTGCTGTTGATACGGGAGAGTACAGCTGCTGGGTGATACTCTGTGATGGTGATGATTGTGAGAAGGACCCAGATCGCACCTCCACCACCTACATATACTTTACAGGTACAACTGATCTGGCAGTACCAGAAAAAATAGTTCTTGATAATATTACAATATTGTTTTTGTAAATGTGGACTTAACAATCAATGCTATTTAGAGGCCTAAAGATATCATGCAAATGTCTTTATCTCTCTGCAAAGACAAAGACGAACTATTTGTCCCATCACCCATCCACTTTGAGATTGTGTTCCTGCGGCCTGATAAACCTGCAACAGTGCCCTGCAGAGTCACGACCCCTAAGACCACAGTGTCCCTACACAGGGAAATGCCTCCAGAGGAGATACAGGCTGATGGGAGCCTTATCTCCTACAACCCCACCAAAGGCTTTATCCTGCAGAGCCCCAGCCCTGAGCACATGGGGGCCTTTTACTGCAAGGCTAAGAGCACCACAAAAAACACACCACAGGTCTCCACTAAGTACCAGCTGCTTTATCTTGAAGGTCAGAAAGATGTTACTAATAAACATGAAATGTGTAATTTGATGATGTGAGATGTGAGAACACTGAAAGTGAGATTAGTTAATATGGATAAAAAAATGTAACATATGAAGTTTGTTGTGTATATTCTTTTTTTCTTTTCCACTCTAGTACCTAGTGGTCCTCCATATGCAACTATTCAGGCCTCGTCAAATGAAGTGAGTGGAGGGAGCATCTTTAACATCACCTGTACTGTTCTGGGTGAGCCTGAGATGGATGTTAAATTCACCTGGACCTATCCTGGGAAGGTAAATAACATAGTAGTTTCTCTCAAAAAAGAGAACAGGTAAAAGGCTTATTGAAAATTTTATGTTTATTACCACACAACAATTTTGGTAGTGCTTGGATTCTGTACAATAAAGGTGCAAAACTGGAAGACATTAGTACATAAATTATAAACCTCAGCCTCCATCGTTCTGACCAATAACTCCTGCTTATGACATACTGTAAAAAGTTCCCTTTCAGAGCTAGTATGTACACCTAGGTCCTCTGACACTTGGCTCCTAGTTGAAATTATCTTATGCACTATAGGAGCAATTAGTGTTTCAGCACCTAAACTTTGAAACACACTACCGCAATCTATCAGAAACAGTTCTTTCAATTTCTCTTTTTAAACTGAGCTGAAAACTTTCCTGTTCCACAATCCTGAAAATCCTGGAAAAAAGTTACATTACACGTTTCAGACCCAGAAAAGTTTTGGAAAATGAAAAAAAAAAACCCTCTAGGATTTTATTGATTTTAGGTAGTAAACATTGGTGTAACATAAAAAAAGACAATGTATAGGAGTTGGTTTAGAGGCCAACTGTGCAGGAAGGGGGTCCAAGGTATGAATCCAGTACATTTGCTCTAAATCATGCAGATATCATACATTTGGGGTGTTGCAGCAGATGAAAAGTTTATTCACAAAAAATGTGGTCATAAATATTTAGTCTGAAGTTGTGGAAAAGTAAAGGATTTTTTGTTAAAATATATAAAACAACCCATACTCTCATGACACTTTCATAATCCTTCTTCATTTTGTTAAGGATCTGTTTTTCTTATTTTTTTTCTTATCATAGCTTGTTAATGTTAACATTAATGTAGACCTTGAGTTCAAAAATGACTCAAATAATACTACTCCTCCTCCTCCTCCTCCTCCTCCTACTACTCCTACTACTAATAATAATAGAAAATATATAGATGTGTAACATACTAATGACTCTGAACTACTGCTGTTTGAGCCGAGGAGTGGCGATATATAGTCTGTCAGAGGGATGAGGTTGAGATATGTGCTCAAAAGGGTTAGGAGATGATTTTTGTGGCCCTTCTCTTATCATATGAGATGTACAGGGATGGAACAATCACAGAATAAGTTAGTAATAGCAACAGTATCTCATACTTCTTTGTCTGAGAAAATAGAGACTGTTTTTGCACTTCTTAATGATACTACTCTTATTTAAGTGTTATTCAAGCAAGCCGCTGGTGTTTTTCTAGGAATTCAATGCCTGTAACGACTATTGGTTGGTTACTGAATTTAATGAGGTGTTAATGAAGTTATTGTTCTCGACCATACTACAGCAATAGCCACTTCTGGATCGCTTGCCAATTCAAAGTTTTCTGAAATCAGTCCAGTAGTGTCATCAGTATTTTGGCAGTGTGATGAGTCCAATTTGTTAAGTTGTAATGAGCAAAAACCTCACTGAGTTATCTTGACTGGTTAGATACTCTTCTTCTTCTTCTTCTTCTTCTTCTTCTTCTTGCTTTTCCCTTCAGGGGTCGCCACAGCGAACCATCACTCTCCATCTATCCCTAGATACTGAATAGAAAAAAAGTAGAGGAGAGACCGCACAGCCCTGTAATGAGTGATAATTTCAAACTTCTTCCTCTTTAACATCCAATAAATTTTCTCCCATTTCTATTTGAGATGAAGTTTCCGCACCCACCACCTGCCAGCGTCCTCCCTGCTCCTACCCAAGACTCTACAGCGGGGAGCCTGGCTGTGTAGGGCAAAGCAAAAGCCACTCAGAACTCCAGCAAGCTACAGCTCTCAGAGTTCTCCTCATTACAGTTCCACAATCACTCTCCCTTTAGATTCTGTGCCATTTAACTGAAGGCTTGTATTCACAAATTAGAAATTAATGAATGCAGTTAATGTAAGCAAACTCACCCTGAACTCCTTTCTTGTTTTTGAAGGACCAGAGGCCTGTGAGTATTCAGGACTCACGGAGGCTGTTAAACAGAGGTGTGGGCAAAATCACGCGCGTTTCCCAGAGTGTCATTATCGTGGATGATGCGGAAACTATTGATTTTGGGAACTACATATGCACAGCCAAAAATGCCAATGGAGAGACATCTGTGGCCACACAAGTGAATTCATATCATTAGGCCATTAAATGGGACTATAATTGGACTCTCTTTACACATCAGGCATCTTGCTGCTTCTTTGTATTGATGCCTTTGCAAGAAAAAAAAAGACTTTTCCTGGCAATGGGGGAAAATGCAAGATAATGTATAAAGTGTGAGTACCTTTTACTGGTTTCATACTATTTTCATATTTTCTGCGAATGCTTCGTATAGTGAAAATAGCTCCAGTGAAAGGTTGTCAAAGTGTTTACTCAGATCTATGCTTTTTTTTTTATTTGTACCTCAATATTAACATGGTCTTGCATTGCTGGAAGTGAAAATAAAATAAGCTGATGGTGGAGCTTGTGGTGGAAAGTGTGCTAAGCCTCTAATGGACACCGTATGTGGAATGTGGAGTGCAGAGTGGAGCCTGTGCTTATTTTTGGTTCAGTGTTACACACTCTTCACTTTCCACTTTTGCTTAGACCAGTCTTACCTAAGCTTTCTGTAACTCTGCATTTGTCCTGTTATCATCATTACATATGGTAAGTTTTATCCATTTTCATATGAAAGGTTACTACTAACTAAAATACTCTAATAAAAAAATGCACCAGACTTCAAAATGAACAAAGCAAGCAAGTGATTTTAATGACTTTATTAATTGCATATTTCTTTAAAAAAAAAAAAAAAATCAGCTTCACACCAGTAAACTTAATACTCACACAAATATCTTTGCGACACACAACCAAGTTCCATGTTAGCTCTTAATTTCTTTTACTCTCACAACCAAACCATATTCACACACGTGAAATAGTCAAACCTTAAAGCTGCAGAAGGAGAGTTTCAACACTGGGGGTTGCTCTTGAGGCCACGTGAACATGCACAAACATTCATATGCGTTGGTCCCATGGTCAGAAAGAATAGTTAAGGAAAAGAGGACGAACAAAGAGTACACCAGTATCTCATCAGGGGTCAACAGTAGTGAACAATCACGTAAACCCGTATTCATATTTAAAACACACACTGCCAGGAGATTTTCATTCCTAGAAGTAGTAGGTAACTGGACTGGCTAATTCTCTGAAATATCAAATACACTGTTCATCAGTCTTCAGTTTGTGGGACTCTGTCTTTAAAATATAATTGTAATATATACTGTTCAAATAATGATTCAAAATGCAGAGAACACATCTGCATCCCTTAAGCACTTCAAAAGTAAAGTTTTTTTTTTTTTTAGGAATACTACATAAGAATATCTGTCCAAGCATTTGGCTTCATTGTGTAAAAATGACATGAGTCTACATTTAAATACATTTTCCCCCCAATATTTGATATCTCGCTATTCAAATATAGGAGGAAAAGAGAAAAATATAATGGGGAAATTAATTACCTATCCTTAAACTATCAAGTAGCATCTGGAAAGTTTTCATGAGTATAATGCTAGGAATTTGTTTTTGTAGTGACGGAATACAGATCCTCGTAAAAATCTGCGAGTGGTAAAGCTTTTTAAAAAAATGTCAAACGCAGTCAATGTTATTTTGATAGCACACAAGTCATATGCATAGAAACTGAAGACATAAAAAAGAGCATTTTGCCATTCCATTCAAACATAGCCAGATAATAAAGGACAAAAAAAAAAGTATGAAGGTCTAGTGGCAAAAAAGATGAGAAATTATGTACAAGCCCTGAGATATTTCTTCTTCCAAAATCAGACGTGAAAGGCAGCGTACAAAAAGGTGGCCTTATTGATTAAGTGCATCTGTGCAATCCTTTAATCAGTCTTAATAGTCTTACAGCCGTACAAGGTTCACCTGAGAGTAGATCCATTTTGGATTAATGTCCTTCAGGTGACAGGATGTGGACCCACATGTGGACCCACACAGCTAATATAGCCTTCAGTGTAGACGAGAACTCTGTCCCTGGCAAAGTGTTTGAGAAGATGCTTCCTGGAAGCTGATGACCAGTGTTATCTGGGGGAAACGGGGGGGCTAGAGAAAAGGCCTGAGTGGCGAGGGGACTGCAGAGTCACGGAGGGGGAAGAGGGGGAGATCTTGCGTGGACTGCTCAGGTCTCCATTTTGTAGCTTCCACAGCAGCTCCTCGTTTTCCATTGACAGACGCTTGTTCACTTTTGTTTCCTTCTGAAGTGATTCCTGCAGGACTGCCTGCTCCGTGGACAGTTGCCTAAGGGAAGGAAAAACGGCCATTGAACATTATAATTCAAGTTACAAAGTAAGTACTGCAAGTGTACTGTAAGTCCAAATATAATGACAGAGAAAAACAAAATCTAAAGCAAACGAAAATAAAAAAGGTAAGAAAATCAAACCACAAGGTCACAGAAACCAAGAGAAAATCCAGAGAGCAGTAAAAGATGAGCCAAACCTCGATAGTGCCGCATGTTTGTCCATCCTGGCTTTTAGATCTTCATTTTCTTGCTGGACTTTATTAAGACATTCATCAAGCTTCACATTTTTCTCCATCTAGAACAATGCAATTAAACACCCACTTTGTGTGTAAACTGAAATACTAGTTTTCCATTTCTTCAGTCTATTATATCCATAAAAGTGGAAAAAATAAAAGCCTGTGGGAAACAAGGACCAAAAGTTGAACTCACCAGTTTGTCCAATTGCATCAGCTTCTTGTCTTGTTGGTGGATCTGCTTGTTCTTAATGTCCAGCACCACTTTCAGACTTTCGAGCTCTTGCTCCAGATAGAGGGTATGAGAGTCCTTCTGGAAACATTAAATGTTAGTAAGCAAGAGCTTTTGTGTCCAGACACATACCACTCATACCTCTATAGCTATATACAAACTCTATAGTTCTCTTATGAATATACACAAAGTAACAAAGGGTGTTTTTAAATGGTAACTTGCATGTGTGCATCTCTCTGATCTTGTGAATTAAAGTCACACTGACATTATGTAATAAGTCTTTATGTAGTGAGAGAAAGGCAATGGAGACTGGGTTGTTGATATGATATCTCTATATATAGGAGGGCTGGCAAAGAATTGGAGGGCTATTATCTAAATCCCCTTTCAAAATGCTAGGGGGCCACTCCATGTGAATAAGAGAGGACAGTCTAATATTAACCTGCCACTCTACAAAATGCACTGATAGACTCTAAATGGAAAGTGTTCAACCTTTGCTATCAATGAGCACTATTCCTGTCTGCCTGATAACATGTATAAACAGTACCAGATAAGTTAAGCTTTGAGGGGTAAGGCAAAAAAAAAAAAGTACCTGGCATTTCTCAGCCAGTTCCTTCCTTCGGTCCTCCTCTGCTTTCAGCTTCTCACTGAAGTAGGTGTTTGCTGTAGTGAGCTCCTCAATTTGATTCTGATGAAGGGAAAATATGTCCCTGTCAGTTTTCTACACTTCTAAAATACACTGTATAGTTGATTACTTGGTGAGGTTAAGTAACATGGACTGAATTCTCATTTGTAAATGCTTTTATAAGTGTAAACATGTAAAACAAGTAACTGATTCGACTATTCTTACAGATAAGTCTGCTTCTGTGTCTTTTTGCACTTTTTGCAGCACTTGCATCTCCTGCTCATGAGATTTTCTGAGTTCTGAAAGAGAAAAGAAAATCTTAGCATGGTTTTTCATATATATTAGTGGTTAGCTAACTGTGTGGGTGGAGAGAGAACACTAATTTTAGTCACCTTCAAAAGATTCTTCATAGTGCTGTTTAAGGCCCTTAACCTTCTCTTCATGGCTTTCTTCCAGTTCTTTCTGCAGAGCCTCATGTTTGGCTCTCAGTTCCTCCAACTACACAGGCACAAAAACACTCTCAGTATCAGAAGCACTTCTGGCAAATGTTTGAAGCGTTCAGCAACGGGTAGCTTGTAAGCCTAAATATAAATCTTTTGCATGTGAACGTGAAAACAAATGGAAACATGGCAGCATAACTTGAGAAATACAGCAGTCATCATGGAATTAAAATAGCTCTCCAGATAAGTTATACAGCAGTGACATCTGAGAGGAGTTTGTGTAAAAAAAAAAAGTCGTGCAATGACACTGCATAAAAACTGCATAAAAGCCATCCTTCCCCTTCACCTGTTGCTCCATCAGGGCTTTGTATTTGTCTGCTTCATCCTGGTAGGACTGGTGGATTTTCTCCCATTCAGTTGAGTAGAATGTTTTCAGACGCTCCTCCAGGTCAGCCAGGTCCAGGCGGTGCTGCTCCTGCACTTTCTGCAGCACTCCATCGAAGGCCGCATGCAGCTCTTCCTTCTCCTTCTCCAGACGCTCGCATGACTGCACTGAGTTCACTGTAGAACACGTTCACCTCTTAAATTCATGCCAGTGGGTATACTGTTCAATGCATTTTACATATCATACTGCTGTCTCACAGCTAAAATGTGTGCATAAATACACAAAATGCAGAGCTCCTCTGTTAAAGGTCACTTTTGTGCTGACAAATTTGTTTTAATCTTAGGATGTCTGGTGCAAGATTAAAGGACCGATCACTATGCACCAAATCTGGAAAGGACAAGCTGCTGGCCTTAAAGCACATCTGCTGCCTTGACATAAGGTTCTGCCAATACTCCATGGTGTGATTCACTTGAAAAGCATTCTTCCTAGCACACAGTTGTTACTATGCATGCATGCAATATTATGCAAGGATAACAAATTTTTAAAAAATTGACAGGATAATGTAAGTGTTAATAAAATAGAAAATAACATGCTCATGTGAAAAAAAAAAACTCATACTGTCACAATCAGAGCAAACTTCGAGATCTGTGAATAGCTTCTCTTATTACTGATAACAGATGCCTCTTAACCCAGTCCCGGAGGGGGCCAACACACACACACACACACACACACACACACACACACACACACACACACACACCGCTGCTGCTGTTCTTTATCCACACAATCAAGCGACTGCTGGACTCACAGCTGCAACTTCTTGTGTTCTAAGGCAAGTGTGAGGCCGCAGTGTCAACAATATCATAAAACAACAGACTACATGCAATTCAGATTCCTAGATCGAAAACGACTGCCAGTGTCCTTTAGCATTTGTCAGCCTAAAAGTGTTTCTCTTGTCTTCAACAATGGCACAAGTTTGGCAAAGAGGCCAGACAGCTGTGACCTATACAATCGGGGCATTTTATGTGTTCGAAAGTTTCTAAAAAGCCATTGCCTGTAAGATCTGACTTGCTATTTGACATCTTAAACCCAGAAAAATTTAAATGAAATTCTTTCAGGACACGTATCCACAGGACAGAATGAGTCACTGACCCTCATCTGACTCTAATCAGTAATAAAGAGGAGGTGCTTGGGTTCAGTCGATTTGTTGCTGTAACACACAACAGTCTGTTAAACAACCCTTGGGCCGAGCAGTCACACCCTGTGTAAATACCTTAATCAAATCATGTTTATACTAGGAGCAATCATGAAAGAGTCATGAGCACAAACTGGAAAAAAAAAGCATGCTGTATACTTTAGCTAGAGGACAGGGTCTGTTCTGTGACTTGTCCCTGGCGAAGAACAAAACCATGACATCTGCAGTTTCAGGGACAGCAGATGAGCCTGATCACTAATAGCTGGATGCATTTCATAAATCTGCAGTGTAATTGTATTACGTGGGTAAATTTATGCTGCAGACCTCAGATGCACAGCCTATAAATAATCCAAATAATGCGAGTGAATGGAAAAGCAACCGATACACATCAGGAGTGTTTGTCACTTGGGAAAAGGGGATGGGAAAAGCATGCGAGTTGTCACAGTGTCATATCAAGCAAGCAAGCAAGCTAGCTGACATCCATGTAGACAACGCAAAACAAGATGGGATGATGATCACTTGCAATATGATAACTATCTTTTGGTGAGTTCTACTGTAAAGCTAGCCAAATACAACAGGTTGTGAGTAATTTCTACATGGCACAACATGCTAACTTATGGAAAGGTTTGATCATTAGCTTCCGAGCTAGATCAGGTATGTTAAGTGTTGGAAAAAACACTAAACTTTGCGAGGCGATGGGAGAGCGACTGACTTCTTAGGGACGTGATTTGGTTTCGTAATTTAATGTACCTACACAGGATTACTACTTCAATAGTTCGTACACAGTGGGGGAAATTACATATAATTATACAGGCTTTAAAGTGTAGTGTGGGCAACATTTCCCTCAGGAGCTATAATCAGTGTTACCCTGATAAATGGTTTTGTAACAGGCACACCAAAGCTAATGTTCATAGACAGGACTGCGAGTTTACTGAAGCCTCTGAGAGCAATCTACATTAGTGTGGTTTACAGGACTGGGCTTTTTATATGGCCAATTTGGAGAGAAGCCAAAACAAAACACCCCTAGCTAGGACAAGCGAAGTTCAGTGACTTTACTGAAACACTCATCTCATGACAGTCTTAAATAGCAAGTGGAAATCAATATTTGAAACCTTGTGCAGGTAACAGGATAACACTCTTCAATATTAGATACCGAGTACTACATTCTATCGGTTTCCCTCAGTACACCCCTAGGATTCGGAGAGATCTATAGACCTTACACGATTATGCAAATGCAGCAGGATTACGATCATATAGAGGGTTAGGAATGTCTGATATGGCCAAAAAAAAATGCAGAAGTATGGAAAAAAAAAATACAATGCCTGATTCACAGAGCCCTTAAGCCAGTCATTACAGCTTTGTAGATTGTGTATCAGGCAGTAACAAACAGTTTCAAAAATGAGGCATAAAATGATTCGATTCACCGAAGCATGGTTGATGTATATTTTTTCAATCTTGTATTTTCAACCTCGTAAGTCAGATTGTCCAACTAACAACAGTGCAACAAACAAAAGTAGAAAAAGACTTAGAAACATATTGAAACAGTCATTCTGTACATCACTAACAAACGTCAGACAAAACATGATCTATATACCAAACTGCTGCATGAGCAGTTCACCAGGCAGCAGGACAGTCTATGTATTTTTGACAGAAAGAAATGGACCCCACTGAGAAACTGGTGTTCGCTAGATATCTCCAGTTTCACGGGAAAAAGTGCATATCTCCTGCTTAAAGAACAGAGAAACAGCAACACTCTAAATTGTCACCACTTCGTCCACGAGTCCAGAACTCCTTACCTAGACCAACATGAACGTAGTCAGTGTCGTAAATATCTTGTGCAAATAAAAAGACAATAAAAGGTTGTTTTTGTATCTGATAATCACCGCAGAGGAGTTAATGGTATGTACACTAACCCTATTGCACTACCACCACCACCTCGCCTCCTGTAACTCCTGTAATTAGACTGACTCCTGTAGTAATTCTGCTTTCCTTCAGATATAAGTAGGGCCTTGGCCTTGGGGTACAAGTGCATGTTGGGACGGATATACTTCCCCCCAGCTCCCTGTCTGGAGGAAAGAGTGTGTGGGAAAAGGCACACCTCTGAAATGATCCTTAAAAGAAAACAATGCTCTAGTGACTTTTGCACCGTCATATTACATGGCAGTAAAACAAACAGCTCTACCTCCTCCCTGCCCTAACATTACTAACGGCACACTGGCTCCATGCCTAATGGTAGGGACATGAAATTAAACACAAAAGGATCAAATTTAATTACAGGATCGCTTAAAAAAAACACACACACTTTGCAGGACACAGCACATCCACTCTCTTTCTTATTACAATACAATTAGCTTATTAAAGTCAATTGTCAATGGCGGCGCTTTTCTAGATTTGTTCATTTGTTTTTGCATGGACAGAAAACTGAACACCTTAAAGACAACGCCCTTAAAGACGCAGTTTATTAGCATCAGTACTCTCTACTCACCGAGTTCCTCACGCAGGTTGAGCAGTTCCACAGAACGCTCCTGATGCCGTTTCACTGATTCTTCATGCTGCACACAGAGAGGTGACACTCACGTCAGAAACTCACACACAGTACACAGACTTTCCCTCCATGCTCATATACCGAAACAATAAAATAAAATGTATCTGGCTGTGAATCTAAATGGTTGAAATATGGTGAAAATATAACTATGCTCTGGTTGAAGCTTGACCTTATATTCTATAGGCAACTAGTATAAATATTTTTTCAACAGTCAGACAAGGAGTCTTTTACACGAACAGTATCTTTGTCCGGTGTACTGTTATGACGACATCATTCCGAAAAAGTTTAATAATAGATATTTGATTGTGAATATAAGACTGACAGTGCTGCATATGATTCTAACATCCATAATCATATATATACACTACTGCATTATGTTGCATTCTACACAGCACAGAATATAAAAAATATAAAAACAGAAGCATCTCTACTAAACTAATTGGCGTCCTCAGGAAACTGGTTTAGAATGATGCAGAGTGGCGTAATTAGGCTTCGAGTCTCCCTCCTCCACTTGCTTTCTTTAATAAAGTGGATTTCATCCAGCCCCTCAGCTGCAGTGCTCCTGACAGCCTCCCAAAAAAGACGCAGCGGAGATCCAAAAGCCTCCTGCTAGATTCCCGACCTGTGCTTTCCCCCGCAGCTCAACAAAATCCACATAGGACATGCATCAGGCAGATGTGAACTGATAACCCTCCTAATTAAAGCAGCCCTGGAAGACTACACCAAGCTGCAGAAAATAACAACACTGCTAATGCAAGACATGAGATGAGTCATGTACAACTCTCAAACGTCACAGCACATGCTTAATAATTAACAAGAGACTGAAACATGTAGGCATTTGTGTAGGCATCCACAGAGATCCTGTTTGTCATCCTAGTCCGGTCCCTGAGGAGAAGATGAATGTCTTTACCCGGGGTGAAGCACAGGGAGCGTTAAGGCACACTTTGCTGCCGGAGCAGCCCATGGTCCAACAGTCCAGAACCAGACCAGTGGAATCAGAATCAGACGGCAGCTCAGGTGAAGGAATCACCACCACCTCCACACACGACTGCTCTCTCTCTCTCTCTCTCCTATTTTTTTTTTTTTTTTTTTTTTTTTACAACAGAGGGATGACTGGAAGGAGCCATTCCATTGGTTCTACCCTCCTCCAACCACTTGCCTCTCAGTGTCTAGCATATACCATAATGCCACTAATAGAGGAGCAGCAGGGAAAAGGCTGCATTGTGCACATGAGCAAGATATGTGTCACTGCGCTTTAAGAGAGCCACCACAGGCAAAGCGAAGAAGGGAGGAAAAAAAACAGATTTTGACAGAAAGCTGATCGAGTGGCATTTACTAAATTGCAGCATGCTATAGGAGAGGAGTATGAAATGACCTTCTCACTGAAGAACAGAAAGGCAGAGTACAGTCTTTCCTAAAGCAGTAGGCATTGTGCAGTCATGAATTTATTATTCAGTGCATGTAATCCTGTAATACATTAACATGGTACTCAGGAAAAACAAAAAGCATGAGGTTATCAGCAAAATGAGAATAAATGCCTTACATAATATTTTGTACCACAATGAAAGAGATCAAATAAATTGATCATTATTCATCTATATATAATTTACTGCATACACAATATATCTGTCCATTCACTGTCACAAGATAGTTGACTCTGATGCATTCAATTCTCAAAGGAGGAGAAAATCAATACTAACTGGCTGATAAATAAACTGTATCAGTCTTCAGTAGTAGTAGTAGTAGTAGCAGCCCTTTAGACAAATGTCCTTGCTGTACTTAATACAGCAAACAGAAGATTCAACAAAAATGTGAATGCTCTTATAGTGAAATTACGGCCTTGTGCTAAGTGTTGACAATGCTTCACAAACAAGTGATATGAACTAGCCCAGTCCACCTTGCTGAATGGCTGACTTTGCCTGTAACCATATCAAGTCAGCAGCTGTACATTCTCACACAGACATGACAAGGTCCAAGCCACTATTATCAGGTTAATAAATATTTAATACACTCCACTGCAGGGCATTTCACTCCCAAACAAAATATAATTATAATTGTGCTCATACCATTTTGTGCAATTATGGCATATGGACTAACAGAAGGTATGCGTTGCCAATGAAAATACACATTTCAGAGACATACAAAATAAGATGTATACATAAATAGTGGAATTTTATCTTGAGATCAAATTAACGATGGGATTAAATCTCCATGTATAACGATCCAGTAGTTTCTGTGCTCTATTGCCAACTGATACCTCACTGCCAACTTGCAAAAAGATCAATAAACAGAAGCATCAGCGATGAAGCATGAGTATACATTCTAACCACTTTTGACAGTTAGATGTAACTAGATCATGTAACATGAAACATGGACTATATAGATTCTTACTAATAGGCAGCATTCGGATCCTTCATGAAATAACACCAAAATCGACCAACTCATATAACAGATTTCACTGGTTCACCTGCAGTAGTTAAGGAAATTCACCGCTGTACTTTACTCTCAACAGCTTAGAGAGCTTCCTAGAGTGGGCACACATTTGTGCTTATATTGGCAAATTATAAAGGCCAGTTCTAGGGATTCCCCACAGCCTAGGCTGGGGATTTGTGTGTGTGAGTGTGTGTGTATATATATACACTCCTGAACAAAATCTTTCAAGTATTCACACTTCGCAGTGGTGGATCGTTCGCAGTGGTGGATCTTACAACCAGGTTGTAAGAACTTCTTCAAAATGCCAAAAGAAGAAACAAGAGCAAGAGACAAAAAATAGAGAGTAGGCAA